>CM059275.1:21864562-21867062 GCA_030347295.1 Setipinna tenuifilis
GATCTCTCGCTCACTCACTCACTCACTCACTCACTCACTCGCTTGCTCTCTCACTCACTCACTCACTTACTCACTCAGTCATTCACTCACTCACTCACTCAGTCATTCACTCTCTCACTCTCTAGTCCTTTTTCCATCAACAATATGATTCGCTTTATTGTGATGCGCATCAAGAAGTTAGTGCGATACATGTGATGGAAAAACGGTTATATCGCTCTAACGCCTGTTTTGTCGCATGAAGTTAGTTCGCTCGAAACAGGTGGTCTAGGGCTAAGTTGTATCGCTACAGACATGATGGAAAAGGTTAATGCGATACAGTCTAGCCACGCAGGCGCAGATGGCATTGGAAACAACTGGTCAAGAGCAGAGACTCTGCTTTTTTTAAACGTCATTCTGGAGGCGGACGTTGTTTCAGACCTGGACTTGTTTGATGGAAAACCAACCGAACGCATCTTATATCGCTACAAAATAATGCGATATAACTTTTAATTCGCTACAGAATCTGATGGAAAAAGGACTTCTGTCACTCAGTCACTCTCACTCTCTCACTCAGTCTCTTACGCTCTCACTCGGTCACTCACTCGGTCACTCACTCACTCACTCACTCACTCACTCACTCACTCACTCACTCACTCAGACACACACACACACACACACACAGTGCTGACATTTAAGTGGAGCTCAGGCAGCACTCAGCCCAGCTACTGGGCCAGTTGCTGATGCCGCGGTCGTCTTCCCAGAAGAGGGTGGAAAATCTACGGTGAATGATAGGCAGGTGAAAAAATAAAAAAAGAGAAATGATGGAGGGAGGGAAGGAGCGTCCTGTCACCGTTAACCTTTTTGCCAAATGAAGCATGCATACGAGGAATTAACTCCAGAATGGCCCTAGCCATGTATGCCCCTCAATGGAAAATCGCTCCATCTCACCAGCTGTGTGTGTGTGTCTGTGTGTGTGTGTCTGTGTGTGTGTGTCTCTGTGTGTGTGTCTCTGTGTGCCTGTGTGTGTGTGTTCCTGGTTGTGTGTGTGTCTGTGTGTGTGTGTGTGTTTCTGGTTGTGTCTTCGTGTGTGTGTGTGTGTGTGTGTCTGTGTGTATATCAGTGTGTGTGTGTGTGTGTGTATCTTGTCGTGATTGAGTCCCTGAGTGTCTCTCACATGCTCGCTTTGTTGCTCTGGTTGGTGAAGCGTGAAAGTGTGTAAATAAAGACAACACATCCGCCCTTAACTAGATTACTACTTGTCTGGTTGCTGTGGTGGTCTTTGAAGTGGAGGTGTCTTGCTTGTGTGTGTGTGTGTGTGTGTGTTGTGGTTAACACTCTGTATGGATGCCCCCGTGGCTGATATCCACGTGTTCCTTTTATGGTGTGTGTGTGTGTGTGTGTGTGTTTTGGTTGTGTGTAAGATGAGAGCATTTATGAAGTGTGCTGTGTTCACTTATGTGATTCTGCCAGCATGATTGATACATGCATTGTGGGTTTTTTTTCATACTCTTGTGTGTGTGACAGTGTGTGTGCGCATACGTAGTGTTTTTGGCACTCCTGTTTTGTATGTGCGTTTGCATCCCCATTGTGTTTTTTGACACTCCTGTTTTGTGTGTGCGTGTGTGTGTGTGTGCGTTTGTGTGCGTGCGTGTGTGTGTGTGTGTGTGTGTGTGCGTGCGCGTGTGTTTGTGCGCACGCGCGTGTGTGTGTGTGTGTGTGTGTGTGTGTGTGTGTAGCTCATGCGCTGCCCATGTTCCGTGAGGCACGCCAGCGCAGCACTCGGAAGCAGCTGGAGAAGGACCGTCTGGACCCCATGAAGTCCCACAAGCCCGAACCCCCCGTCTCCGGCCCGGGTAAGTCACCAACACCCCCCCCCCCCCCACACACACACACACACACACACACACCCCACCCCCCGGCCCTCTCTCTCTGATGGGCACTTGTCTTAGTTCTCCTTTTTTTTTGGTCATACCACACATTGCGTATTTCTTTTTTACTCCCTTCCCTCCTTCTTCCTTTCTCTTTCCATCTCTGTTATAGGTGATCACTGTATCTATCTATCTATCTATCTATTTATTATATCCCCGAAACGCGGAGCGTCGGGGATGTAATGGTTTTGCGTGCGCCGCCGCCGCCGCGTCCGCCGCGTAAGGTCTTTCGTGTTAACGCGATAACTTTTGAACGGATGTTTGGATTTGTCCCAGATTTTTTGGGTGAATGCTCTAGGGCAGGTTCATGAACTGATTCGAGTTTGGAGGTCAACACTTTCAAGATGGCTGAATTCAAGATGGCTGAATTTTGGTTTGGCCCATAACTTCTGACTGGGTGGATGGATTTCTCCCAGATTTGGTGTGTTAACGCTCTAGGGTAGGTTCATGAACTTATTCGAGTTTGGAGGCCAACACTTTCAAGATGGCTGAATTCAAGATGGCTGAATTTTGGTTTGGCCCATAACTTCTGACCAGTTGGATGGATTTGTCCCAGATTTGGTGTTTCAATGTTCTAGGGTAGATTCATGAAA
>CM059275.1:21872062-21874562 GCA_030347295.1 Setipinna tenuifilis
TCGGGAATACTCCGTTACTCATCCTAACCGGAGCGCAAAATAAATAAATAATTAGCCCAAACACAGACAGTTTGTGTTCAGGTCTTTTTTTTCCTCCCCATTTCTTTTTTTTTTGTTTTGTTTTGTTTTGTTTTGTTTGTCTGTTTTTTTCCTTCCCTGTGTCGTGCTAGAGTCTAGACAACCAAACGAGCATTACAAGTGGCTTTTCGAAGACAAACATTTTTGCTGGTCTGCCAGGGCGGCCTTGATTGCAAGTACTGAACATGAACATAGGTTCTGTTTTCTGGGAAAAGCCGTGTCTGTGAAGGCTCTCACTCTGGCGTACTGTGGCCTGCTTTGAATAAGACTGCTTGTCTTGTCTGGGGGATGGCTAAATATAAATGCTGCTTGCTTGCTTGGTTGGTTGGGGCATGGCGAGCGGCTTTGAGGGGTGATGGGATGGCTGCATGGCGAGCGGCGTTGAGGGGTGATGGGATGGGGCATGGCGAGCGGCTTTGAGGGGTGATGGGATGGCTGCATGGCGAGCGGCTTTGAGGGGTGATGGGATGGCTGCGTCCAGTGTCCAGTGTGCCGTGCATGTGATGCTGCTGTTGAAAGATGCCGTTGGGGTTTGGGGGATTGGGGGATTGGGGATCGGGGATTGGGGGGGGCCCCCTGCGATGATGTGAGCGTTGACGGCTCCATGGAGCGTGGGGTCTGCCGTAACCTTATCCACTCCACCGTAGCCGTTTAGCCACAAACACACACACACACACACACACACACACACACACACACACACACACACTCTTACACATGCTCACACATACACACACATGGACACATGTACGCGCGCGCACACACACTCCACATACTGTCTCACATACACACACATTCACACATGGACACATGTACACACACACACACACACACACACACACACACACACACACACACACACTAGTCAATTGTTGCGTGCTAATAAGTCTGTTGACACTAACAAGAGCACTTGGGCACAGAAGGAACTCCATGGCCAAATGATCCTGTTACCCCTTTTGTTCTAGTGTCCTAATTGCTCTGCTCTGGTGTCAGAGTCCTAACACACACACACACACACACACACACACAGAAGCTTCAGCTAGCAGATAGCTAATTGCCTTCTGTTGGTGTTGGACAACACACACACACACACAGGCGCTCACACACATACACAGACACACACACACACACACACACACACACAGATATCTACATTCATTGGCTTCGGTTAGCAGGATTCAAGCGTGGACTAGATACCTAAGCTGAGGATTGGAGGTCGAGTTTCAACCACAGAGCCTGTATCCCGTGTCCTCCTTTCAGCTTTGTTTCTGCTGCAGCGTCATTGTGCCCCCGTCCATATGCCATCCACTCTGCAAGATCGACACGTCCGGAAAATATGAATCACAGAGCTTGAGAGAGAGGGATGGAACGAACGATGGCATCAGTGCGGCTGAATTCAATTGAGCGCACATCAACGCTAACCACATCAGTGGAAAATTCTTTAGAATATTATCATGCATTTAACTGGCCCACATTAATGGAAAAACTTTTCAGAATGTTATCGCAGAATCAAACCAAGCTCAAGCATTTAACCACATCAATGAATTACATGTTAAGATTTTATCAATGGTGGCATGTCGTTTTTTTTTTTGCAGCTCTCACTGGATGAAACAGGGACTGGAATAATCTCGGACAAAACCGCTGTCATTAACACAACATAAAACTGTTGTTGTTCGCCCTTGAGTATAGGAAGCAGTACGCATGTATGTAGAGGATGCATGTATGGAGAGGAGAGTGGGGGTCTTCTCAGCTCAAGTGGACAGGTGTAATTCCGTCATTCATCACTCTCGTTCCCTTCGGCTTTAAATTTATAGCTCTTCTCTCTCCGCGTCCAAGCTCCTGTCCCCTCCGAGACTTAAGGCAGTCCGGCGCAGATGTTGGGTCTTAATCGCCCCGTCAGAATTACGTGATTCCTTTAAAGGAAATGGATTAATCCATATCCCACTTAATTTTCTCTTCTCTGTTTTCTTTCTTTCTTCTTTCATCTCTTCATTTCTTTTCTTCATCCCTTTTCCCACTCTTTCTCCTTTGCTGTATCTCTCTCTCTCTCTCTCGCTGCCCTTTCCACCTCTTTTTCTCAGGACACAGCCTGAACCACTGTTCGCCGAGGAAGAGTCAGAGGACGAGGAAGCGGACAAAGAGCCGGAATGGAAAAAACGCAAAATCTGAATCACCACCCACAATCCCCCCCCCCCACTTTTTTTCTTTTTTTTGCCTTTTTTTTTGGAAGAAGGTCTGTCTGTAAATGTCTTTGCAAGCAGCACGCTCCTGAGGGGTTTTGGTAGCCAGCTCAGAGTTTTCTTTCTCTTCAGTATTTTAAAATGTGTTTGCATTGTCTTCCTCCCCCTCCACAATATGACTAAAATGATGTACAATTGTGTTGACATAAATGGTAATCAGTGAATTATTCAAACAGTCTTTT
>CM059275.1:21877062-22019562 GCA_030347295.1 Setipinna tenuifilis
ATGACGACAAACATGATATAGAAACAAGATTTATTCTGTAAAAAGTTATAAAATGGATATTGTACAAAAATAAAGTCTGTAGAGAACTTTGGTTCAGTAACACAAAACGAGCAAGACATGACACCTTTTTCACAGAACTGACACTGAAAAGAAAAACAAAACAAAAAAAAAAACCACACACACACGCACAAAAGAAGACTTGCCTCCCTATCTCAGTCTCGCACCAGCAGCCACGGTCTCGCCCCAACCTCTAACTCATCCCTTTAAAAAACAACACACTCTGCAAAAGGAATCAAAACCTCAGTCACAAAACAAAACACGTTACACTTAAGCAACCTAATGTACTGGACGACAACAAAAGTATGGCTCACAGCTCGCACAGTTCTGGCTTGTGGGGAGAGGTCATGGGGACTGTGGGGTGGAGGTACGATAATGCCTCGTGTGGCCTCTCTACAAGCAGCCGACTTGCACACACACGTCATAATAACCAACTGCAAAGGTAAACAATTGATCAAAAGATTCCTCCGATAAAAGAACCTATTAGCTGTAGTTTGTTTTCCCCTCTTCCATTGGGTTTGGCCTAAATTCTTGTCAATTCTGTGGATTTGTTCTGTGTATGGCGGGGGATTACCGCGTAAAGCTGGCTCTGTTCCTGTAGAGTGAGCACTGATTCAGGGCCCTAATCCAGGGCAACATCAGGGTCTGGCCTTGGGGTTTTTTCTGTGTCTGAGTGAACTGCACTGTTCAGACTGTAAAGGGAGAGGAGAGAGGAGAGGGGGGGGGGGAAATCCTCTCTGGTGGGATGTTTTACAAGGAAGGTTGTCCCTTCTCAGACGAGTACTGTAAGTATTCAGTTAGCTTAGCATTCCTCTTCAGACTTGTTTTTCATCAGGGATATTTGCTGCTCCTGCTTTAATCATTGTTGTGACTCTGCAGGGCTTTCTTTTCAACACTGTTGCATTCTTCCAATATGGGAAACTAGGGTATATCCACCAAGACAGCCTTGGTGCGGACTATTCTTCCTAGGCAGACCTATGCTTACTTGTTTTCAGGGGATTTAGAACTAGATCAGCACCTGAAACTAGGAGGAAACCTTCAGCTATCTGTTGAAAATATGTTAATTTGGGGGACTTTGCAGGAGATTAAAAATGGATCTTGGTTTGGTCTTATTGACCTTAAACCCTAAGGGGGGGGGGGCGAGATGCTTCCAGCCAGCAAAGAAGTGGTTTAACCTTTGTGTTTTGACAGTAACTTCCCTAAGCCCTGACCTGTGAGTCAGACCAGCTTTGTCAGCTCCTGTAATGACAGTGCCCACTTATAGGCCCTCTTTGCCCCCACCAGGCTGAGTCAGGGAGCTTCTAAGTGAACGGGGGGAAGAGGAGGGGAATCTTCCTGCTCTCAGGAGAAAAAGGGACGGGAGACGGCCTTTTCTGTTTGTGTTAGTTGATGACGGTGAGGTAAACCGCTGCTTTCCCTCCGTACGCACTGACACTAACTTTATTATGGACAGAAACAAACAGAATGGATAAGGGATGTATTTTTCTTCGGTAAACAGATGCTTGCAATTGAGGGCTTGCAGACCCAACGTCAAGACTGACTCCGTGAGCGTAAACAGTTGATTGCTCTCCTAAAGGGCTCTGGGCCCTCATTAACTCAAGTTCTTTCTCTTTTCTCTTTTTTTCCTTCCCTTTTTGAATTGGACATGGGGTTGTAGTGGTAAGTGTGTGCTCAACTGTGGAGTTTCGCCTAGTACCAAAAGACCGGGAGCAGAAAATGTGTTTTAAGGTGTGGGGAGGTTGGTCCTTACATCTCTCACTTCTAGCTTTCTCTGCCCTCTCCCAAGCTCTCTGTCTCTTTCTCTCTCTCTCTCTCTCTGTAGTTTTCACTGGAATACATTGCTGTGTGGAATTTTAAAAATGACCATATTGTTTAAACATCACAGATGTTAGCGGAGACGTCCATGATGAGTGCCCCCTCTCTCTTTTTCCCGCAGATTGTTTTGATTATTTACGGCCTCTTCAGGAAACACTCACTCCACTTTTGGCACCATTAAAAAAAAAAAAGCAAAGACAGAAAAGCTCCTCAAATAAATTAGAAAAATGAAACAAAACAAGAAACACTCTTAATACAACAGATTGCAATAAATAACAATAAGTTAATTAAATCTCAATAAATACATTTCTCATATATATATATATATACATATGCATTGATATAGAGAAGATAGATAAATTGATAGATTTCTAATACTTAAAAACATCTGTTGCTGCTCCAAGGGCAGGGTGAATGTCTCCTTTCTAAATGTAAACTTTGAGAGGCATTAGCCACATAGTGATTGGAGCATTTCTATCTGCAAGCAAAGCCCCCCTATGTAGCACAAACAATGCATCTGCAGTTCTTCTCGCTCTCCTGAAGGGATTCATCTAAAGCAGCAAAGTTGGGTAACAGAATGACTGGTTGTGTCTCTGTAAGAGTGTGTGTATGTGTGTGTGTGTGTGTGTGTTTGTGTGAGATTCATGAGAATATTACACTACACCGTGGAAAACATTTCTAGGAGGTGTCATGTCTTGTTATGTAATCCTGGCCTGACTGTTAAGTGTATGTTAGTGATGTGTAGGTTAACGTAAACGAACACTGAGGTCTTGACCTTGACCCTCTACCTGTCTACCTGTGTGAGAGACCACCCAGCCATCACATTCCTATGTGATTCTCAGTCTGCATGAACATCGAAGGAGATGGCCCTTGCTCTTGACCTGCTTCAAAACTGGCCAGCTGCCCCAAGTCCATGCCCTCGATGCCCAACGCTTGGCATTTGCATACACGTGTGGTGTCAGTGTCTGCACTGGCCATTGCCCAGCAAAGCCCACTGGGCACGCTCTCTCTCCCTCTGTCTGTCTGTCTCTGTTCTTCATTCTCACTCTGTCTCTGTCACACACAGCCACATCTCCGGGCGGAATGCTTCTTGAGAGTGTGGTACTCCAGGTTGTCATCCAAGAACGAGAGGTCATCGTCGAAGGCGATGGGGCGACAGCAAGTCCGAGCGGGATTCTCCTTGTCCAGCTTCTTGTTGTTTGTCAGGTTGTTCAGGATCTTGTCGTAGTTGGTCTCTGCGTCCGAGCAGGGACCGCTGCAGTACCGAAATATCATTTCCTCCTTGGTCTGGTAGCCCAGCCCGAGGTCCGTCACGTTTAGGTGGATCTCGCGAAGCAGGCATCCTCGGCCCACTGTCGCGGTCAGTTGCTCCTGGCCGCCTTTCCTCGAGCGGCCGCCCTTCCGACCCTGACCCCTCCTTCGCTCCCCGCGTCCCTTCCTGCCTCCCCTGTCCGTGCCTGTGGAGCCCTGTCCTTGCCTCCGCCTCTCGCTCCTGTCCGAGGAGCCTCGTTCAGCTCTGGGAGACCGGCGTAGTCGACCAATGGTGGCCTGAATGAAGTCCATCACCTCATCGAACTGATCAGGGTATGGGCCTTCGAGTTCGTCTGAAAGTGAGAAAAACAGCATGTTTAAGTACTGGCTTCTTTGCATCCTGAAGTAGTTGGTGTTATTGTTAGCAATGCATTACAGTTACATTTCGTAATATAGTGACAATAGTGGCAATATTGTCATCTTTGCAGCAGATGTAAATCACACGACAACAGTGTTTTCACTAGGTGATTTATGGTCATTTATATTGTTTTAAGCTCTATAGGAAGTTGTATATCTTCTTTCAAAGGGGTTCTTAATCCTTTTGATTATATTGTGACAAACTTAACTGCTTTGTCATTCATAAAGGTTCTTTGAGGGCTTCATAGGTTGAAATAGATGGGAAAAAATGCAATGGACCATGACATCCAGCTTAGCTGACTCCACCTCTCTATACACACGGACAACCACAAACTCAAAACATGCACACTCCCCTCTCCCGTCTCCAACACAGTCTTGGGGAAAAAAAACAAGAGAGGCCCTTTGATCCTTTGTGTTATACACAATGATTTCATTATAGGACATGTTCCCTTAATTCGTTCTCTTTGAGAGAGTCAAGTCAATTGGCTGAATGGCCACGTCTGGAAACTCTCTGTGAAGATCATAGCCTACATTATTGTGAAATGACTCTATTAGGAGGGGCCTGCCGATGCAGCGACTGATCACATAACAAGCGGCGAAGGGGAACGAGAAAGCGTGCGTGCTCCTCTCTGCCTACGAGGGCTCAGGTAAGTCACGGGGTTAAGTCAAACGGTGAAATGGGAATGGGACTTGGCTCGGGACGATGTGGTAACTGTTCTCCTGTGGCTCTCTGTGTGAACACTAGTGAGTCAAAGGCCCCCGGGACTGAATGACTGACTTGGATCACTTGACAAGTTGAGGTGTGAGAATGGGATCCTTGCATTAGCTCCCCCTGGATATGGCCCCTGTCACAACGCCAAGTCACAAGGACCGCCGATGCGCTGAGCCAGATTGGCTGACTGCCGCCACCACCGCCGCCACCTCCTCCCACCTTCTCCCCCCAGGTGAGCCAGAGAACTTTACACTGATTGTCCCCTTACCTCAGCATACATCACCACATACTTCCTTGAAAAGACATTGACCCCGTGTAAATTGAGCACATCAAGGTAATCCTTTTTAAAGACGGGACGGGTAACGAGTGTGGCCAAGAAAGAAAATGACCTTGGGTGGTTCAACATGGATGTCAGTCAGCACATGGTGCAGTTTTGGGTCAAGCACTGTATTCATGCACACGTCATTTCTTCAGTGAGCACAAAGGCAAGTAAATTTTATTTCATTTCATATCCTGTTTAACATGTTCTCCAGACTCTACACTTATCTTAAATATCTACAATATCTTAAAATGGTTTGTTTTACATATGTACCCAGAAGTTACGAAGTGCAAAATGATTGAAAATGTTTCACACATAATACCATAAGTTTCACTGTGTTCACCATTGACAGAGGTGACGCTGTTTATGGTCAGTGCGATATAGTCTATATGTACTGGCTTACCGCCCATGTAGCCCAGTCCAAGTGTTATACCCTGCTGGGCTATTCCATCCATCCATATACCAGTCACATTCGCACTTCGGTAGTGCCAGGCATTGAATTTCTCTAATCTTACTGTCATGTTTTAACAAAAAAACAAGGGTCTGAATGCTTCCGCAGTGAAGTCATGTATCCTGTGCAACACAGAATTTATTAGTTTGCTCTTTCAAAACACCACTGTGCGACCTTCATTTCTGTTTAACGCACGAGGAGTAAGGAGGTGGGGGATGGAGGGGGGGTTGGGGGCAGGGTAGAGGGTGGCAGTGAGGGGAGGGAACGTTTTCGCTAAATGTTCCATGCCTTATCGAGAGCGCTTTGGAGGTTTACTACTGTGTAAAGACAAGACAGTGTCATGTTCTATTAAACAAATGATGACGGCTCCTCCCACCCGGCCCGCTAAAAGGAGCATAAACACCACGATGGTGCGGAGTGCGGCAGCTCAACACTTTGAGTGCCGAAGCCCAGAGCCCGCTCCTCGCAGGTCGTCATCTGTTTAGGTTGCCCTGCTGTAACTTCACTAGATGAAGCAGGGAGGACAACCCACCTACCCTCCCTCACTCTCCCTTCACCCAACCCACCAACCCTCCCTCCACCCAACCCACCGTCCATCCACTCTGTGCTACCCTCTTGTCTTTGTGAGCCAGCTATGCGCTGCTAGTCTGCTGGGACTGGGGATGGCACGGAGTGCTGGAGCTCAACACTGTGAGTGCCGAAGTTCCAAGCCAACTCCTCACAGGTCGTCATCTGTTAGGTTCCCCTGCTGTAACTTTACTAGAGGAAGGAGGCATGACAACCCACCTACCCTCAGCCTCCCTCCACCCAACCCACCCAGTCTTCCTCCACCCAACCCACCCAGCCTGCCTCCACCCAACCCACCCAGACTTCCTCCACCCAACCCACCTACCCTTCCTCCACCCAACCCAGTCCACCGTCTATCCAGCCAACCCACCGTCCATCCACCCCGTCCTACCCTCTTGTCTTTGTGAGCCAGCTATGGGGTGCTAGTCTGCTGGGAAGTGCAGTGGGTAACATAAACAAGCCCAGGGAAGGAATGTCAGCTCCAGCTTTTGTCTTGGGCCAGATGTCTCCTCCAGTTCTACCTCTGCTGTTGGACTTGTTTTGACACCCATGCAGTGCTGTCCGGAGCAATCAAGTTTAGACTTTTTTGATGGCCTGTCATGGTTAAACTACTTCCTTCTTGCAGAGGATGAGGAGCCCGTACATCTAACAACCATGGCAGACCATCAGCAAGCCTCTGACGGTTGTCCTGACCCAAGAGGTTAACCAGTGGACTAAACTGAATTTTTAGTACAACATGTGGATGAAATGTTTGCTCTGGTCCGTCATCCAATTTTGCTTGCATACTTTTGACATGTTTTGAGTTGATTTACTGTACCCCCGTTTGCAACATGAACTCTTGATGAGATTAACATTAGGGTTTGGACATTTTGATGGATGCTTTTTCGCAAGTTATCTCATGAACCCCTTTGCAATCATTTATGGCGTTCTAGCTGGCGTTAGGACGCACTGACTATTTTAAAACCCTGGTTAAACATCATTGGAAATTCTCTGTGTTGCTTCCATGACCACGTGACTAAGTAATTACAAAACCGTCATCTGGCTGATTTCATACATACACAGCCTCCCTCATGCCGAGCCTTTTTTTTTTACCTATAGCCATCTCAAGAAATACACATGAAAATAAAGATGTGATTCTTCTATTGCTCAAGTTGCTAATCACTGGTAAGATTTTAGGTTTAGTTCCTTTAACAAGGACTTGCAGTCCTGTGAACTGCTCTTAATAAATATGACGGGGTATGTGTAAAACAAAGTTGCAACAATATCTCTGTTCACAGACTGAGACTTTACAGTTCCCACTGTCTGCTGATGGCCCAGTGGATGTAAGAATGTAAGGGGGGGCGTGCAGCAAACTCACATTGTTCCTCCATTGGGGTTTGGTGCAGGCGCTGCGGATGGGTGATGGGGTGTGTGAGAGAGTCCTCCACAGTCAGGGCAGCAGAGTCACGATGTAAGCCCACCATGGGAGGCCTCTTGACGGGCTGCAGCTTTGGAAAGATAGGGCGCGTGGAGACGGAGCTCAGGAGCAACAGACATGTGGCCAGAACATCCCATAACTTCATTTTAGACTAGGTTCCCCAGAAGGAATCTGCAACACAGACAGGTCATTTAATGTCTCTTCTGTTCTGAAGTGAACATACTTGAAATACTAAAATTACTGTCTAATATTTGTGAAATGGTTACTGCATGACAAAACCTACAGAACATAACCCAAATACTTACAGGTAAATTTACTTTGCATAATTTTGAGATATAAACATCTGCCATCAAATTAATTCACTGTTTTCCTCTTTAGAAGCTTCATATCCATGTCTCACGACAATGCGGATCTATGTGTATGCTTTTGCGCCAGATTAGGCAGAGACTTGCCAAAGCCACAGGCTAATATCAATTGAAACGCAATTCACAATAAGCTATCGCATGACTGAAATAAAACCAAACAACGGTTGTGTTAGTGGTCAGATATTTGGAAGTACGTGATTAGTGGCGCCGGGCTGGTAAATCGTGTCTTTGCAGCATTAGAGCTGGATGAAGTATTTAAAAGCTCGCAGTTTTGCCTTAAATGCTGATCCCGTGCTTAGACCATAGCGGCTCAGTGGAACAGATTACATTCAGTGTGAGAATAAAAAAAAACTGTCCCATATTTATAAAAATCTGGCTATCTAATGAAACGACTTTGAGTCCGCCAATCCACTAAGTTACCCATGTGTCATTGTGGCCGCAAAGTAGTGCACAGTGATTGAGACCATGTAACCGTGTTTGGACATTAATCTATCAGCTCACGCATAAATATCCTAAATGAGTTTTAAAATAGTGTACGCAAGTTAGATAATCCTTTGCAAACGTATGAAAAAAACCATTAGTCACACAACCAGGAGAACACGTCAGGAGTTCAGAGCGCCTTTTATCGGTTGATAAAAAGCACTGGAGAGCATAGTGGGACAAGCATGAATTAACGAGTGAAACTTGCTGTGGAGTCACCGGGCGGTGTTTCTCGAATTCCTTGTTTTGCATAAGCGTTTATGGTCACGCACATAAAATGCAATAATAAACGTTATATGAGAGACCATAAAGACATGGGGACCGTCACACACGTTACAAACGAAATCTGTGCCACTTCATGAGCGCATATTTTTTAGTTTATGGATGAATACATGATGGGATGTTAACATGGGGCTTGTTTACGTATGTAAGTAGTCTAGTCTTGTTTTGAACACCAGGGTATAATTATTTACTATTTAGACAAACGTTTAACAAAAAAAAGATATCAGCAGTGTTCAAGAACTAGTATGTAAACAGGTGGACGTACTCAAAAACAGGGTTCACTTTTCACATAGATTCTTTCATGAGCTTTCCACGAACTTGACAGGCTTCATTGCCCTATCATTTTAATGTTAACATCATATGCAGAAAATATTTTTGAACTCTACACATTAGAATGGTCCACATACCTTAAATCCGGCCCATGCAGACCCTTTGCTGAAATCGTTTAATATCCAAAAGAGGTCAACAATGATGCATGAAATGATCCAAAAGGGTCTATGACATATATATCCAGCAAACAAAATTCGTCGTAAAAGAAGAAAATCCACACCCATTCATAGATTCCACTGTCAGTTTCAGTGCGTAGGCCAGTACCTTGAAAGTAACCACACGGACGGCAATCAGTTCAGTCTCTCCGACGCACACACACACCGAGCCGCTGGTTTCTGAAGTCCAGGCAGGGGTCAGAGCGCAACGGACTGCTCTGTTAAAATGGGGTTGCCCAATAACAGGATGCGGAGATCCACGCAGGAAACCTGATAGAGAACTACCATCAACAACTGCAAGGAGTCAAATGAAGACATCAGGACTCCTGTTCAGTCAGTTGATGGCGAAAGCTGAAAGGTACTACTGTTGATGACTGGACGTCTGGTGAAATGTTTGATTTAAATGTGGCAAGGGAATAAACGTGTTACTCTTCCAGTGAGGAAGACAACACTCCGACCCCAGCCGTTGCGACTGGAACCACACGACAGCTTGAAACACACAGGACCATTAAATAATAATGCGAGATCCCCAGAACATTGAAAAATATTGAAATTTCAACACTTTAAGTCCGCCAATGATCTCCATTATCACGCGCTGTTTTAATCCACGTACGCGCCGTCCAAGAGATTTGTTTTATAATTGAAAACAAGTTGCAATACTTGCACTACAGATGTGCAGCCGCTTGTGCTTTGCGCTCTGTGTAGACTGCAGCCAGTTTAAATAGATTCAAGGGTTCGAGCGCACTGACGTTGCGCCTGAGTCCGCCCTTTCTGCATTCGACCTCTACCAAATAACCGAAGTAGCGGGAGAGAAGTCCACACCTTACTACACATGCCGTGCCTTTCCATTTGCAGAACCACAAATTTAGGATGGCTTGGAGATTATGTCAGCTCCATGTCCCCGTATTAGGTGTCCAGCAATGCGGAAGGCGATTAGAAGTAGTTCTCCCGCCGTGGATGTTTGATGCATTCTGATCTGTGCCGCGCGTCAGGTGTCAAGTTCTAGTCTCGTATGAAGATGCCAATCAGGGTTATTTACCACCTCTACGTAAGCGTTCAAGCGTGTTTGTTTATAAATACGAAATGGTTCATAAACCCACAGGTAGAAATGTCAAACAGCGAGTTGCTTTATAAACCAGAGGTTGGAGCAAAGCACACCGCGCACGCATAGCCAGAGCGCGCTGCTCTCTCCAGACCCATTTGTTTTAATAGAGATGTTTCCAATGTAACTCACTTTACTGCTGACAGTGCCAGTGCTTTGTTAAGAACGGGGCGAAAAAAGTTTTCAGACATGGTTGAACTTCATGAAGGCTTCTTTTTGACAGCTTAATCCTGGGCGTTTCCCTCGACTAGGGTTATTAAAGTTTTCAAGACGATAAATATTTTTGGAATGATCAGCATGCAATTTTTCTTGAATCACCAGCAATTGCTTTAATCGTCAGATTTAGTGAATTCATGGCATTCTTTGTATTGTTTCCATTTGTTTATTTACACACATGGATGGTTGCAAAACTATTTGATATCTCCCATACAGTAGGTATTAGTAAAGTATTAATCAGTTAGGTAGCCAACAATTTTAGATGTCCCAGAAGTGTAAGCAAAAATAGTGTTGTTTATGAACCTCAGTATACTTACATGTTATCATACATCAAGTATGTGGGTTCTCTTCCAGTGAGGCTGGCACATTCCTGTGCTGTTGTGGTCATTGCTTCGGAATCAGGTTTGGAGCGTCACAAGGAGTAGTCAAGGAGCCTATGTATGTTGTGTACATCACATTGCACCATAAGGTAGACCTGTTTCGAAAGGAATAGGCCTGCTGTTTAGAATAAAAACAGAGCATTCTGTGCACCAAGTTGAATTCACCTGCGGTGGTGCTTTGATCATTACTAACTGCCTCCCCTGATATGCCCCCACCACCAGCACCACTCATGGACTTTTCTCTAACTTGTCGACAATGATTCACAACGCACCTGTCAAATGCTGGCTTTCAAACACTTGTGCACCATTCAAGAGGGGCGGAGCGGAGTCAATTTTTTTTTTTTTTTGCGTCATGATTGTTAGGCAAGGTATGCTGCTGGCACTATGTGCGATGATCAGCCAAATCCCACCTTTGACACTCCAAATCCCTAATGACATGGTTGGGCTTGCTGAGGCTCTGCAAACAGATAATGAGCAGCACATTTCTGAGGAATAATGACAGCCTTGTAATGGACAGAGATGCACAAAAAACACCACAGGGCTTGGAAAAAAAAGTGTTTGTTGAAAAGAGGTAATGTTTCACAACAATGCCGCTCCGACCTGTGAAAGAGTGTGTCATCTGAGCTCACAGCGGCTTTTTGTTTGTTTGCTTTGTGAAATGATATTTAGCTTTGAAGGTTCCCTGGCTCTTAAGGAACTCTTGTTGCTGTTGTTGTTGTGCTCACCGCCTCTCTCCGCTTGACTCCCCCAGCTGATCTCCCAAAAAGCCCCAGCGTTTCAGGGGAGCAACATTCCCAACAAGCACCTCAGCAGCTCTGCACAAACCAGACGCCATAGACAGAGCTTGGCATTCACAAACCGTCAATCACCTGGATTCCGTTGTGTTGGTTGCGTTTTTTCCCCTCCCTTCAACCTCTCGTGTGTATCAAATTTCATGCCAGGGTCATAGGGGAGGGTGCTTGTGTGGACTTATGATGATCTGATCCAGATTCATCCCAACCCACATCTGCACTCAAGATCTGTGCCCTCTGAGGTTTGAGGGTCCTATATCCCCCATCCCACAGACATCTACACGTGCTAACACATACTTAGACAATCCACACATACTTATGCTTCGATGGCTGCCTCAGAAATGCCCCTAACAGCACTATCGCTGTTGGCTCTCTGTTTTTAATCTAGGGCTGAGAATGATTCTTTCAGTTCTTTAATATATAAATGAATAAATCTGTACATGGACCTAGCTTGTACCAGCAGGGCTGGTTTTGATTCTTTGGCATACAGATGGTCCTTGGTTGTTAGCTCTTTGGTGTGGGGTTGTATTGCGGCACATGCCTTTATGGGTTACTGCTCAGCCTGTTTAAAGTCAATGGGATGTTTTACACCCCCTTGGTACAGAACGGAGTGGGGTGCAGACTTGTTGCCCGCCTCAGATAAAACACTTGTTTGTACAGCCTCAGCTCAAAGGAGAGACTGGATGAGGGCCAGCAAACATGGCAGATGTTTTTATTTTGCTGCCACGTCTGCTCCTCACAGCTTTCATGTCAGAGCTTCACACCATTTATGTAACCTTGCTGAGAGGGGGGGTGGGGTGAGCACGACCTACTGGCGTGCTCAGCAGGGTCATTCATTAAAAAGAGTTCTATCTCTGAGGAGGGCGTGAACCTTTCGCAAAAGAAGTGTGTGAGGCGCATGGCCACTGGCAGGGCAAACAGTCGTCTCAAAGCTCCTTACCGCGTCGTGTTGAGGTCCAAGCTCGCGGTGTCTCAACACGAAACATGCGAACCCGGTTATATATATAAGCCCTGCTATCATAATTGGCTGAAGGCCCAGCTTTACTGATTTAGGTCTCCCAATGATGAATCACAAACTGTCTTCTCCGTGCTATTTTTTTCTTGCCCCTGTGTGGAATTTGGGCAGACTTGTTTCCCCTTCTGTAACTCGCCATCCATTTCGCTGGCAGTCAATGATTTCTTGGCCGCAGGACAGGCAGCCCCATCCTCCAAACACATCGATCCACTAAAATAAATCTTTTCCCCAAAAATAGTAGAAAGGGGAGTTGACGTGCAGAGGATGATTTTTAGGGAGCATTCTTTTTGCGCAATGTGCTAAAATTCATACAGCATGCAATGTCTGCAATGGGGCAGGGAGGTGGGGGGAGGAGGAGGAATAGAATATGTCATGTGTAAAAGAGAAGCAAAGGTGAATTGAAAGTGTTGACATTGAAAGCACGCAGGTTTGGGAGGGGCAGGGAATGTGGAAGCAGTAGGTGGGGCCTAGACACCCTTCTGGGCGTCTGACTCACCCCTTCAGCAGCAGCAGTGAGGTGTCACTGTGAGCCAATGAGCCAATAGGATGCCGTTATCCGCCACACTGGCCGCCGGCAGCTGGCTTTCCTCTGCAGACTGAGACGTGTTTACCAAGATGTCAGCGAGCAGGTGAACGCTGCTGGCCTCACTGGCCATAGTAAACCAGTGGCAGAAATAGTACACATGAAGAAAAGTCACCGTATTAAGGAGCACTTAATAATGTGTGACTGTGTCTGAGCCTGGGAATAGATGGAAAGTATGACATACAGCATATGAGTGCATTTGGATTCGATGATGAGTTATTTGATGTTGATTTATTTTCTACTTCCATCAGATGCATCAGTTGTTACTCCATAAATACAATCAATCTTATGTCCTAAATGAAAGGGTAACTGCATTTGATGAAAGCCCATTTTCTTTTTAGCCATACTGGCCCTCATATACATGTGGTTTCATTCAGTGTGTTTACGCATTGAACACAGAGAAATGTTTTTTGAAGTCTGGGTACTTACACGGAAAGTGGGCTTGAAATTGTCATTTGCAGGGAGACGACTGTACTTCTTCTATCTTGCAGCATTCTTCTCATGAAGTGACTTTGGGGGGGGGTTTGGTCACAGTCATTACTAGGCAGATATGTGAGGTTCATGTTGAAGGTCAGCATTTTACTGGGATTATCAGGCTGCTGCTTGGAATTCACACATAATACATACATGACTCTTTCCTGACCACCAACGAGTCCTCGCTGAAGGGCCGTCGGGGTATGGCGAAGCCGGAGGTCTTGGTATCAGATGTCGTTCAGACATGCAGTGTTGTTTAAACTGGGCTGAAATGGACGCTCACAAGTGATAGCATCTATGAGTTTTTAAGAGTTTCCGTGCCTCTGAATAAAAGCCTTTCGGCAATTTATTGCCTGCATGCATGTAATGCAAAGAGCACATGCTCCGATGCATGAGCATGAAGTAAACAAGAGCATTTTCAATGCGTGGAATGTATGTGAAAACAAGGACGTTTGTTGATCATGTTACTGTAGCAACATGCAGTGAAATTATGCAGAATTTCCATTATGTATGGAACTAGCAACCTCATTAGAAGTTAAGTTACTAAGTTAATCATATATGGGAATTATTGTTTTAGATCTTTTTCATTCAGGTAGCTTTCCAGATGTGAACTGGTAGGAAATAAGTAATAGTACAAAAGTCATTTCAGTTCAAGTACAGCTATTTATGATGAAGTGTGTGTTTAGCCTACTGTGGTAAATGAAGTTCTTAGACTTAACTGGAATTGCAGGCACACGGCCAACATCCCGGCACTTCATCTCTCTGTCTGTCTCTCTCTCCCTCTCTCTGTCTTTTTCTCTCTCTCCAACCCAGTGGATTAAGTGCTTGTCCAGCTCCGCTTTCGTTATCTGCGGTCTTTTAAACAGGCTGTGTTGTGACAAAGTGCCCATGCCTTCGTGGTCACTGCAGTTATTATTAGAAGTTCAGAGAACAGGCTGAATATCTAGGAGTGAGCTTGTGTCTGTGGGCAGGTCAGTCAACACGAGTTGCTTTTACGGTTTTTCTCTGGTTTAAAAAACATTACTTTAAGCAGGTGCTGAACTTGGGCGTGGTTGTGGTGGTTTCGATAAGGGTTGATAAGAGAGGGTTTTTACCGCAGGACAGAGATACTGCTTTTACTTTTCTAGACTTTTACCCTTGCTGTATTATAGCATCTGCAGCTGGACCTGATCACTACTTCTTTTAATGAGTCCAAAAGCCAAGGTAGATGAATCCCATTTCAGGTGGTCAAAAGAGTACACCACACTCACATGCAATTTACATTTGGTTGCATAATTTCTACATTGTCTAGACTTAGTAACCTTTTGTTAGCATTAAAAAGGATTTAGGTGACCTGAGGTTTCAAGTAATTGATGCATTTGTGCTCTTAAGCTGGTACAGTATAACAAGTGGTGTCAGCTTTGGCGCCAACTGAACCAACTTTAAAAAAATTAAGTAAACATTCTCCATGGATCTTTTTATAACTACATTGTTACGTTATGTTAAAACCAAGCATTAAAGGTTAAAAGATCCAACCATGTTGTCTTAATCTTTGGTTTTAATCAGCTCTTTTTATAGTACACTGTTATTGTTTTGAAAGCCCTAAAATTACAGCTTTGAATAGCTACTAGTATACTGTATTGTTGCTTCAGTCTTTAAAGTGTTCCTCCTTCATCTGCCTCTTCCACATGTCTTGTGACAAGTGCATTCGCAGTGGCTCCACGGCAACAAGTGGGTGGACCTGCACTATGCACTGCAGGCTGCTAATTGCCGGAGCAACAGGGCTGCACGCTGGCCGAACTCCAGGGCAGCTAAATGCTCACAGGAGTCGCCATGTCCAGCCGACTGCATAACCAAACTAGGAGCCATGCAAGGAATCTAAAGGGGCCGGCCCACCACCATGCCCCCCGACCCACAGTGCTTTTGATTGTCCACCGCCACTAGACGACTGCTACCGCGGACAGACAAGTGTGGCCCCGGTTAGCCGGTGTGCCGACGCGGTAAGCCTCTCAACCCCCCCCCCCCATCCCCATGAGTCTCCCTCGCTCGAGGCTTTCACTCTGTGGTCACAGCCGGCCGAATCGCCAGGACCCCTCTAAACTCCTGGGTTCCCCAGACAAAGGCCCCCTGATATGCCTGCAGCATGCCATTGTGTTGATGCCGTGCAGTACCTGTGTTGCCTGGGACAGACTGCCCTTTAGCACCAGTCAGCTGTCATGACCGTATCTCTGGGCAGCTGTGTGTGTAAGGCCTGGTGCCTCTGTTTTCTCTTTGATGAGGTTGGGTAGATACTCTAGAGTAACCCACACCATGCATCTTAATTCCAGAGATATATTTTATGCATGTATATGAAGGTGGGTTAACGCAGTCCCTTGATGATATCTTTTTACTCCAAAATCAGAAGAAGACTAACATAAGTGACTCTGGGAGTATGTGCTGTATTAAGGGGGCGAGCCTCCTTCTCTACCTCCCTCAAGTCAACATGGTGAATTGGAGCTCTTCACCAAGTCGTGATTGTGGGCACTCTGGCTTCGGTGCCTTGCTTTCGTTCAATATCAGTTTACAGCACTCGGCAGTGCTATTTTGATGCCAACCCCAAGCCTTTGGGTCCGCCTGCTGCCCGCACTGCCTGCTATAAGTGTGGATCGCCAGCCGGGTCTTGACTTTCCCAACGCGTACTCGTTACACGTAACAAGGTCGTCTTAATTGGAGAAGGAAGTGCCAAGGATGTTTGTTGGCCAGAGGATGCAAGGACCATTGCAAGATCTGAGTGTCGGGATCCTGTTTCTTGGCTCCATTTCTTTGAGGTCCTGTTCTAATCCAGCACCTCCATACTGAGGGACTAGGGCGGGAGGGCTGGGCGGGGTGGGGTGGGGCGGGGAGGGGTGCTGAGGCATTAGTGTTGTCGGTTGGGGGCAGGGGGGGTGGCTGTGTGTGTGGGGGGCTCACACGATGCGTCCATCCGGCCCGCAGCTCACAAGGGGAGTTGGCAGTGGCCGCGGTGCCCCTACCACCGAGAGGGATCAAAGCGGGTAAGGGCAGCTAAGCCACCCGCAGATCCATGCGACACAGGATCCAGAGGATATAATGTCTCTCTCTCGCTCCGCGCCTCAGTCACAGCAGCTGGCCGCCTGCACCAGGCAAAGGAGCACGGGGGCCTCAGCGGGTAGTTTCGCAATTGACTGAAGCCGGGGTGGGTGAGAGACCCGATCGGCAGGACTATGACTAAGTCAGCTGGGTTTGAAGAGGAGAGGTCCTGCAAGATCCAATAAGATAACGCTTGGCTGTCTGACATGAGATACGACATGTCTGATGCCGCAGTGCAAAGCTGGCCGCTTTAAGACTCGTGGGGGAGGGTGTTTGGGTTTGATGCAGTGCAGGTGCCAAGTCTCTATTCAGCTGTCATAGAAAGCACTGCACAATTTGCAGACAGGTCGCTAACATCTATTTTTAAGAATCGCCTACTGTTTCTTTCTTTTTAATGGGAAAGTGTGCATTTCAGGTACTCCAAAAAGTATATCACACTTACATGCAATTTACATTTGGTTGCATAATTTCTACATTTTTTAGAGTTAATAACCTTTTATTAGCATTTAAGGTGACCTTCAGTTTCAAGTAATTGATCTATTGTTTTTATCCTCCTTGACATGTTGCTGTCATAAGGACCTTAATTTATGCAACTGTATATTATAATTGTTGCACTTCATCAGAGAGAAGCAATGAAGGGGGAATCTATAGAGGACACACTTAATGTGCACAGGTCATGCTGTGAGAATTCTCCAGAACAGCACTGAAGCATAGCCTTGTAGAGGGAGATAAATGATTTGTTTACTTATTCATACGTGTCAGGGATACAAGGTAGTTATCTTCTCATGCAGTATTGCCACAGCTGGATATCTTTTGCTATCTATATAACTGGGGAAAGTAAGCATAAATTACTTTACATTTTCAAATATTTACGGGAGCAGTATAATTTGGCTGAATCTTGTAGGCAAATATTATTTAAAGCTTTGAGTAAAAAGCGTGTAATTTAAATAATTATGGAGGAGAAATCCCATACAAACTTTGACATTTGGTTAACATTTGGGGTGAAAGGAACATATATAAAAATATCCAAGCTTCAAGCTTTGCAACTTCATTCTTCAGTTCATTCTAGGTATTGAGCACCTTTATGACTTGCCAGAATAATTTTGAATTGTTTTATTAGGGTTATCAGACTACCCTCATATTCAATCTAAATTAACTTGTCAGTAACTTGACAGTGACAACTCATGTTGCAGAAAATCACATCTGCACAGAATGACAAGCTAGCATTTTGCTTTATGATGTCATCTGAAGCTTTTTAGGTGTAGCTAATGCATTACTGTAAATGGATTCTGTCTCTTCAAAGTGTCCTTTGAAGTAGACATCATAAGCTGACATCACAGACAGTTCCTCAGGAGAGATTAACGGCGGTAAAGTTACCTTGACACTGCACTTCCTGTATGGTGTCCTCTGCATGGGGCGACAACAGCCATTGTCATCCTTGAACTGTGTTTTAGCTGCACAAACAAATAAGGGGCAATATTGTTTTGCAAAGATAAACACCGGCATCCACAATGTTGTTTGTGGGATTACACTCCAACACCCTCTACAATCTGCTGGCCTTCAGCAGAGCTTGCTGTTGTGTAAATGATAATGTTAATTAAATCTCAAGGTCATAGGAAAAGTAATAAAGTAACTTCAGAAGGTCGACAGTCAATAAAACAAGAAGCGATCTTTGTCAGCGCAAATTGTCTGGCATGTTTTAAAGGACGTGGGTTGATTAAGGGGCCAAATCAGGCCTGGCTATCTGCCAGGCTTAGGCTACCTGTAGCGTGGCTTTGCTAAAGCAAACCAGCCAGCTCAAAAAGGCTATTGTCTGACTAATGATACAAATGGAAGCTTAATCCTCTTAAACCAAATGTCACTGGGACAATATTTAGATTTACTATGTGAAGCTGTGACACCCTGAATCAGATGTCAGCTAAGAGATACAGCAGCCACTGGATGTAGTCTCAATGAAGATTCATAGTTAGTTATCTGTAGTAATCACATAAACGAGATGGGCATTCTGTCATATATTTCACTGCTTTATATGTTAAGTGACTGTCTCTGTCAGATCATTAGTTATTATTAATTGATGGAATAGTTTAATGAAACCAATGCCGGTAGTCATCTGCATGTGAAACGCATCCAAGAATGTCACCGCATTGGGCTGGTTGTTTGTCTATCTCAGCCCCAGCTCCAGCTGACAGGGAGGTCAGGCCGCTAGGGATTATGGGAGAGGTCAGATGTCAGGGACACAGTCACTGTGGTGATATTAGGTTGTGTCTTAACCTACATTGCCTTGGGGTGTAGGATTCTATGGCGTGTTATGCTTTACACCACAAGCATGTTGGAATACTGACCTTATCCTAGCCTGGGGGAAGGTATGCTTTTGAGATGGAAATAAAACAAGAATTGAGCTATGCTGTGTTACAGTCAATGGTAAGTATGCCTTTCAAGAAACTAAAATGCTTTTGTTTCTTTTGTTTTCATATGCCATACCTGTTAAAAATGTTTTTTGTTTTTTTAATAGTACAGCCTGCATACCTTTCTGTGTTCTTGATTTGGAAAATGGTTTGACATTTAAATTTTGTAACACCGATCGGTCTGACCGGTCCTTAATTACATACTGTATGCATATTACTACAAGTCATGGCATCGTATGACGCATAGGCATCTAGCTCTATTCCCTGTTTTTGTTTGAATGTTGTGTCAGCGTTATCATAACAAAGGCCTCAGGTTGTACAAGAAGCGTAAGCAGGAGAAGAAGAACAAGAAGAAGAAGAAGTAGCTGGCTGTCCACCTGTTCCATCAAAACCATTATGTGGTCGCGCTGCTGTTGACCTCTGGTAGGGGGGGCGTCTGCTGTGGCCCGCCGGCTCATGTTGCAGACCCTCCACTGTCTGCCAATCACCTTCCTCTCATCCGCCATACCCTTGTGTGTGTTGTAAACGTGTGACGTTGTGGAGGCCGCTCAGCTGTCATGTGAGCACAGGGCATAAACAGCTGAGTAAACCCCCCCCCCCCCCAAAATACCTCTGATCTCTGGACGACCTCCCGTCTCGGGTCACGCTGATCTGACATACGTGAAACGATGGGGAGATAAGGTCAAGACTGAAAGATGCATGAAGATCTGGCTTCTGCGCCATGTGGCCTGTATCTTTCAGAGGAGAACCCAGTCGCTCATATACGTTTATGAGGACTGGACTTGCTCACCATTGTTTCGTTTGAGTTATTACCACTAGTTCTCTTACCATTGTTATTTCACCATCTACTCTACTTGCTGAGAGAGGATATTTCTTCACAAAATGACAGCCACCGGTTTGAGCATTGTTATACTGTCAACCTCTTTGCTTTATTCGTTTATTTGTAGCGTCTGGCCTCTTTTTTTACCAGGGTGGTGTGTGTTTCACTAGGCAGGATTGTGGGTCACCAGACAGAGGTCAATTATCTGTTTTAACACATCTGAGCATTCCTTTCTGCTGCTCGCCCCCGCATCCTTATGATGTCTTTCTGTTGGAAGATTGGTGTCACTGGTGACTGCAGGCGAAATAAGGCGGTAGCCACACAAAAAAAAGGTCCAGAAACTCAAAAAACTTGCTAGCCCTTTGTGGTGAGGCAGCTGAGGAGGTTTCATTCTTCTCCTCATATCAGTTTAAAGAAAAAAAAAACAGAAGCAGCTGAGGAGCCTTCTGTCAGTGCTGAGTAGGCGAGGATGAGGCAAAGAAAGATGAAAAATGAGACACACAAAAAAGAAGAACCTGCAAAAGAGAAACGAGACACCACCTTCTCCAACCATCACAATGGGTAGTTAGCTGAGAGGGGCAGATCATTACCTTGGGATAGGTAGTCTCAGTCAACACACCAGATGGGGCGTTGGAAGTGTCGCTGGAGGCACGATTGGTAGAAAAGAGAGAGCCAGTGAAAACCACATGAAGGTGCAGCGGGTGCTGGCTTGTGACACATGTCCTTGCTGGGTTAACCCGGCCTCTGTCGGCCTTTAGTGTGTGATCTGGTTTCAAGGCCCTCTGAAGCTCTAACCGCTCCTGTACAGTACTCAGGGCAGTACGGGGGCGGGACCATACATGATAAAAGACAATAATCACCATAATGCATGGGTGGACAGGTGGGTGGAGAAGGCCCATTGATACCTATGTGTCTTTTTTTTCTCCCTAACAGTATAAAAGCGTGACACAAGGATGATCAAATGGCCACACGCCTGCCTCTTTGTCTTGTACTGTCGAGCAGTGAGCATTGATGGCTCTTGTGTCAGGGAGAAGGAGGGAGAGAGAAAGAGCGAGAGAGAGAAAGAGAGAACTTAGTGTTTCAAGTGACATGATTTGTGCTTGAGGTGGCAGGGTTTCAGGAGGCTGTGCAGACTTGGAGATCTGCCCATGATTCATTGAGATGTTCACTTTCATCTCATTTGATAATGGGCTGTGACAGCACAGGTTACTGAATGATGACTGAAGGTGATATGCTAAATTAGTCCCCATAAAAAAATGAGCTACGATGACACTCTTGTGTCAATGAGCGGCACAATCTAAATAATAAAGGCACACAATAAAGAAAAATTAATTGGCCTATAATGTATTTAAAGCATATGAATGTTCCTTTAAGGAGGTGATACTCCCATAGTTCAAGTTAACAAAGTGTATTTGTGAACGACCATTTCTTTTGGTTCCAAAAAGGGGAAGAAAGTGGTCCTCGGTCCTCAGTTCCCTGTAGTTTTTATTAAGCCAAACAAAGATGCTGTGGATCAACATGACCCTTGATCATCATAATCTACATCAGAGTGCAAATAAGGGGTGCTGCTTCTCTCACCTCTAGGGGCAGTGTTGAGCAGGACCAGGACTATAGTGTGGGCATGGCTCCCCATGTGGATAACGTTTGCCAGATGTGTGCCTGTCAAACTGAGCTCCCCTCGGCCTGCCGTGGCCCATCACGGGGCCCCCCGACAGTGTCATCTGATCACAGCGGAGGCCGAGGCACCGCCAATTATAAGGTAAAGCACTGAGACACTACATTTTAATCTCTTTTTTAGTGTGTGTGTGCCACGCAGTAACCTGACTCGGGCACCCCACACACACTGGTTTCCTCCCTTGCACGTACCACCTGGAGAGGGGAATTACGAGCTTTGAGGAATGTTGACTTTCTGTCACAAAGTCGGTGCAGAACTAATATTCAGCTCATGGGCGATCTTGGAGTTTTGCCATCCTTTGGAGATGGAGAGAGAGAGATGGAGAGCGAGAGAGAAATGGAGAGAAAGAGGAAAACAAATGTATCAACAACTGGAAGCCATTCAGGAATTTTTGGTCTATCTATAAAGATATCTGGACAGCGCTCCTTACTCAGGGAATTTCATATGTTGGACATATTTTGTCCAGCACTCACCTGTCAGTTACTCATCATGGGCTTACAAGATTTATGTTCCACTTGTTAGTCAGACGATTGTCATCCCCACTTACTAGTGGGATTATCTGTCTCAGTGATGTCCCCTTGGGCCAAAAATACTTTTCTTTTTGGTAAGACACCTGATCTTGGTATTTTGGAGGTTTGCTAGTGAGTGGAATACAACTTTTTCTGGTGGTGGAAAAAATGGGTGGGGAGATTGTCATAACTTTTAGAGTTTGAGAAGTATCTGACAGACAGTTCGCTGGCAGTTCAAGGTGGGTGCTACCACAGCCGCCATAACATCTCTCTGTAGGTGGAGTGAAGAAGCGAAACACAAACTTAACGACTCAATCTCCATGCAACCCCAACCCCTTCACACACACACACACACACACACACACACACACATACACAGGCACACACTCTCTCACTCACACAAACAGTGGATATCGCATCTAAAGCACATAGAGAATCACAATGTGAAACGTAAGGCTTGTAAGTCCAACAGTATTAAAGTTACACAATAAGGCATCTTTGGGTAAGATTTTCTCCACAAAGTCTCCACACGATGGCACTATAATTCATGCAATGGAAAAAGAAGTGAGTAAGAGATGCTGTAATATTTGACAAGTATACATTATCGGATATATTCTTTCTGCATTCCTCCCTGACGGTGAATGCATACACATGTGTGCTTTAACATACAAACATACAAGCTCATATACAAAAAAAGTTATTAAGCGAAATAAAGTGTTTGATACTTTTACATTTGTCACATTAGCGGTAATGGTTATAAAAAATGTATTTGATTCTTATTATACACACATTATACACAGTCAAAATGTAAGCATGACGAGTAACCACACTCTGAGTGAATAAAAATTCCTGAAGTGTAGGTTTTGGGTCTCTTGTTTTTGTGAGGGTGTGTATTGAAAATACCTGAGAGTTCTTTTTAAATAGAAATGGTGCCCATGACCCCTGAGTTCAGGTTTGTGTCAGGGGTCGCACTCATGAACTGAGGCTGAGCTCAGGATCATTGTTTGGGGACGCCTTGCGGAATGTGCTTGAGGTGCCCGGGGCCGCAAGTGCAAAGGTTCCAGAACTTAAAATTGACCATCTCTGGACTGGTTTGTGTAATTCGAGAAAGGGCCCTCGGATTCCACTGCCAGGAATAACCCTGGGCTTAATATTTGCGGATCAGATGTTAACTAACAAAGCAATTCTTGTGCACAACTAATTCCTCCCACAGTGCAAGGCTGTGATGATCAAAACTCACCACAAGGGGTCTCCCTTCTCCACACTGCATTTCCACAACAGGTTGAGTTTATTGTATGACAAAAAGAGAGATGGGTAACCTTTGTTCAGACTTTTCAGCAGGGAATGCATAATTCATCTTCAAAATACTTAGGGGTCCTTTTTCAACAGATGTTTCCTAGATTTTTTTTCAAAAAGCTGTGGAAATAGTTGCACAGTGGTAACAGAGGAGAAAAGCTGAGGGCTGAATCAGGTAGGTGGACCTCTTCAGACCGTGCAGCACTTTTCCATTTCACTGCATACAGATATTGTTTAGTCCTTTTCAGAACGTGTTCCCTACTTTTTGTCTTTTTTTAGTCCATACATCCACTTTTGTATTCAATAAATAAATAAATAATATACATGTCTAACATGCATGTTAAGTACTTTTCCCTTGTTATTTAAATGCATTCCCCTTCTCCTTTTCTTACTTATCCTTCTAACTGTAAGTCCATTTACTTTACCATCTTGTCCTGGCCTGAGGGCGGGTTGGCTCATCTCCTCTCCGGGAAGATGAATGAAAACAAAATGGAGGCTGGCTGTTGATGTTGGAAGCCTGGGATGCTGTGAATTAAAAGCAGCAGTAAAATCAGTCAGCCTGTAACTGATTTTAAGGGGCTTGGCAAAGGACAGCTTCCTCAAAATGGATGCCCAGAGGTTCCGAGAGTCCCGTAAATGTGTATTGATTAGGCAGCAGGAGATCAGATAAGGAGTGGAGGCAACACTGATGGGAAGCTGAGCAGTGCTGGGGCCTGCACCCTCCACTCTCTTCACAGCAGTAATAACAAGAGGCCAGTTCAGATTCTCTTCCTGGAATGAGCAGAATGCACATTGTTTGTATGTTTGTGTGTGTGCATGTGCATGTGTGTGTGTGTGTGTGTGTGTGTGTGTGTGTGTTTTCTTCTCAGAAGAAGCAGGAAATACTGTCGGTGACCTTGGGATATGAAGAGACTTAAACCCTGCTGAGATAGATGAACCCAACCGCACAATTTCCTCAGAGAAAACCATTTCCAGAACAATGGAGAACAGAAGTGCGTATGTTCATCGATGAAACACACAGAGGTCATCTTTCTTCAGATGCATGTGGGCAGCTCATCTTTCCCCGAAATTAGGGAAGAAATGCACAAACTATTGATTCTTTATAGTATGTTACTTTTTACTAGCCATTTTCTTTGTAAGAAGATGTAAAATGGTATGCTGATTATAGATTTTTTATATCTATCCAGGCTTTAAATGATTAATTAGATAAGGAAAGGGGAGAATATGACAAATTAATGTTAGGCATCATAAGAAGTACTGTAGATGTGTTTTGAAGATGATGGCTATAAAGTACAAAAGCAATGTAAAACTACATCAAACAGCCTACTTCTTTGGTCCCTGTGACACATTTCAGAAATGTAAAAATGTCAGGCAAAAATGATTATGGGGTAAAGAGAATAAATATCAAATAATAAACATTTCAAATGACATTATATTTGAAATAAAGGAAACCATACTTTTGTCATCGTTATTGTAAAGTTATTATTATTATTATTATTATTAAAAGGGGCTTTTACCTGGTATTCATGTTCACCTGGCTGCCATCACTTGGCAGACTTTCTCTATCTGTTTTCTCTGTCTGATGTGATTCAAGGTCTATCTATCTGTTATTTGGTCTGTCTACCTTTCTAAACTGCCTACCTAAGGAGCTGTCTGACCAGGAGAGTTTGTGTCTAATGATGTTCTACTGCCCCTCTGCTCTACAGAGACATCCACCTGTCAGTAAGATTAAACTGCCTGTCAGGGTGGTATCTGTAGTGAACCATATTCACCCATCCACTAAACTGTCTGTCTGTCTGTCTGTCTGATTGGACTGTTTATGGTAACAGGCTATGCCTGGTTTTAATATCATTGTATGGAACTCAATTGCATTTGCTCTCCTATAAAGGTGAGCATAACCTTCCAAATAGGTGATTCACAGCTAAAACACACACAGAGGAACATGAGAGTTACTTTGTCATTCTGGGTTCAACTGGAAGGTAAACACCCTTCCATCTGTTTCACACAGTTGTTTTATGTTATGTGTATCTGCCTATGCTTTTTGATTTCTCTAGAATTATTAAGTTGTTGTTTTACAGAGAAATGTGTATTGTCTGCTATAAGACGATGTCTAACAAGTGATTAAACTCACAAAAAAGAAACAGGATGGATAAATATGAAAGTATGGATGACAGTTCTGTGGCTATAGGTTCTCTATAGCCTAAGTATACGTTAGCCCCAAAGTTTCTTGAAAGTCCTGGTCTTTTTCCCACGCGCACAGAGGAAGCTAAACTGAATTTAGCATTGAACTAACTCCAACTAGAGGGATTATTGAGTACTCTATCTTCTTAGTCTCGACGTCCTGAAACCTTCAGGTAATTAATTTACGCAGTTTTTTTCCTTCTATGTGGGTCCCATGGGTCTTTGGTGGTTATGTGAAAGAGGGACGAATTAACCAACCCGTGACAAATCGGCGCTTCTCCTTGTGTGTTTGCAAATCCGTTTATTTTGCACCCTCCCTTCAAGGAGAGGGGGAACTCGATGTGGGACTCTGCACCAGCTGCAGCTGCGGGTCTCTAAACTCTCTCTCTTCGCCGCGTTTCTGTCAGGAGAAACGCACTTTGGTGTACGTCTGACAATACCCGGAACGCTGTTTAATGCAGGGAAGTTTAAAGCCATGGCTTTTTCGCCGCGTAAAGCAACCGTCATCTTGATGCTCCTGCTGATGGTCGGATTTTCAGGTTCACTCAGGCGTACTGCGGAGAACGGTTTGGGTAAGTGGAATTAGGAGCCTTTGAAGTAACTCTCCGCACTAGTTTTCCCTACAGGTGACCAAGTGAGTTTGGTTGTTGCCATTTTTTTTATTAAAAAAAAAGGTGATGACTGTAAATCAAGTTTTATTGACGACTTCCTTTTGGGAATACAATTACCTCTAATTTGTCAGATTTTAGAGTTCACTACATTAAGATGTCAATTGAGGGTATAGCAGCTCCTGTAACTAGGGCATGTAAAGAGCCAACTTTACGGATGCATTGCCCAGTATTGGCTACAGGTCATTGAAACCGGACCAACCCTACACTGGTTTTGTGAATTCAGCAGTAACTGAGTTGAATGTTCTGTACACTCTCAGAAAAGAAGGTACAGAATTGTAATTTTAGGGGCACAAAGCTTGCCACACTGGCAGTACCCTCAAAGGCATAGAACTAGACCGTTTAACCAGTGTTTTACAACTAGTTTATACCTTCTCCAGAGCTGGAGAGGTACACGCCAGTACCTTAAGGTCCAAATATTAGCCTTTGGGTGTACATTAATGCTGATCATGCCTTAATAAACAGATTTGTAACCCTACTGTCACTATTTGTTTGTTTATTTATTGTACTTTCTTAAACTGATCAGTCTATGTCATCAGTGTCTCTGACAGAGAAGTCATTGAGGTATAAGGAGGGGCCATGCAGTAGTACCGGATTTATGGCATCTTAAACCAGCCAGCTCAAAGTTTTGAGAGCTAAGCCGGCGACAGAAGCAGTTCTGGGCTATTACTGACAGGGGCAGGAGGATTGATGGCAGAATAAGTGCAGTGGTCTTACAGAGGTCTTAGCTTACTCTCTCTCTCTCTCTCTCTCTCTCTCTCTCTCTCTCTCTGTCTCTGTCTCTGTCTCTCTCTCTCTCTCTCTCTCTGTCTCTCTCTCTCTCTGTCTCTGTCTCTCTCTCTCTCTCTCTCTGTCTTTCTCTCTCTCGCCATTTTCCCTGCACACTCATTCGCTCTCTGCTCCACACTCCTCATTTCGTCAGAAGCTCGTATTTGGTAGCGGTTAAGTGATCGATGAGGATGGTGTACAATTTATCGCAATTAAAAAAAAGGCTGTTTATTTGTGGTGCTCTGTCTATGCTGGTATGTACTTTTGTCTTTGTGTATGTGCTGTCTGTTCTCTACACAGCAAACATGTGGGAATAAACACATGTGCCAGATTGTTGATGTAGTGTTATTTGTCTTTGTGTATCTAGGGTAAACACTGCTGGTGTGTGTATGTGTCTGTGTCTGTGTGTGTTTGTGTGCAGCTGCATCTGTTTATGTATCTTGTGCGTGTTGCTTGTTTTCAGAGACCCTCAGTCCTCCTCTTGATGTGGAGCTGGAGACGCTGAACTGCACCGCCATCGCTGTCAGGTGGAGGGTGCCACGACGACATGTTACCGCTGTCATGGGTTACCGGGTAATCCCCTCCTTCTCTTCACCCACCCCCGCACCCACCCCCCATCTCCCTTCTCTGGTACCCCTCACCCCAGCATACCTGACACAGTCTCTCAGGCAACTCCATGAGGCCCTACACAGCCCTGAGAAAGCCCTGGGAGAAACAGTAGGGCCTAGAAAAACAAGTGTCTTTCAGCTGGAGCAGACTGTACACAAGTGCTCCAGAAACTACAAGCAGCACCAAAAAAAAAAATTACTGGCTTTGTTAGACCACGACACTGACAGGCCAACTAGCACAGACAGCTGTATGGAAACAAATAGTGTTCCGAGCTGCTTCACAAAGAGCTGTGCTCACAAAACAGTCGCACAGTCACACATATTGTTAAAAACTACTGTTGGTAAACATATAAGAGACTTATTCCAGAATTCTCGTGAGAGAATATTTGAAAGTTATATTTTAAGCCTTGGATTTGCTCTTGCGTAATTGCCTTTTAACCACTTTCAGCTGTGAAGAGTTCTTTTTGCCAGGAAATAGTTTTGTTTACGATCCAGATTCTTGACACTTTTCGGAAGAAAGCGATCTTTACGTATTCCCGTAGACTGGCCTATAGGTATGGGGTTCTTTTATTGGGAGGTTTCAAATTTCTTGATGAGAATCCAAGAATCTGCCATCGCCATCGCCATTCTCTGAAGTGAATGCTCCTCTACTCCGAAAAGGCTTATAGAAACTTTAAAGGATCCTTCTCTGTATGTACATTTCCACCGTTAGAGTAAAGTTTTGGAGTTATAAATAGTTCCAGACTTGTGCTCAGAGATAGTGTGGTCAAAGGAAGTGTGCAGCCTCGCCACCGCTGCATAGCCACACCAGTCATACTTTCCAGAGTTCCTTTGTAACAGTTAGCCGTGCAGACAGAGATGTGCCGCGGGAGAATGACTGTAAAGTTCTGTGGTGGTGACAGAGAGCTCTGCTTACGTAATGTGAGTGGTTCTCACTGCAGCAGGCCTTGAACCCAGTCCCAGCGCTGCAAGATGGATACTCTAACCACAAAACGGAGCTGCCATTGCTATGAGACTCACTATAAAATGTGTCTCTTAAGGGTTCAGGAATGGTGCTACAGTACTCTTTATGAACAGCATGCATTTCGCACAGGCACATAGTACTGTGCACTTAAAAAACTCTTGAAACTCTTGAGACTCTTGAAATTGCTTTTGTCCCTCTTTGTTTGAAGTTAATCAAATTTTGAAAGAAATCAGATGTCCTTTTTCCAGTGTCTGTTTTTAAAATTAAGTTAACTGGATTCGGTGTCCTTATTGGAGAATCTGTGGGAAAAGCTTTGAACTTGCTCAGCCAAAACTCTGTAGGGATGACCCGCAACTGGGCTTTCACTGGCTCCGTTTAGCTCATGGGAAGCCCTTATGTCAAAGAAATTGCTATGGTTTAATTTTTTAAGTGTGTGTGTGTGTGGTGTGTGTGTGTGTGTGTGTGTGGTGGGGGGATTGTCTAATGAGAAAAATAGATTAACCACAATTGGTATTTGGCTTGCAGGTGAAGCACGCTCTTTTGCAACATTAGAGTTTTCTGTCAAAGTGCGGTGGTGGTCATTCTCCTCAGACTGCATTGCAGTGGTTATGTTTTGTTTATCTGTTTAATATCCCAGTTGATCACTGTGTTTCCATTTGTTTGCCTATTTTTTTTTAGAACATTCCATTTTAGCTGCGCAGTTGTTTCGTCGCAGCCAATAAATCATTAATCACGAACACGGACTGACTTTTAGGAACCATCATTCAGAGTACCTTAAAAACACATGTTTCTTAAATTGTCTGTTCACATTAAAACCAGCTGCTTTATTTTTTTCCTCTTATTTTTAAATGGCTATTTACTTTCAGAGCCACTCTCCTTTTGTCTGTTGTTGTTATCCTTCACAATTTGCTCCGCAAATCACCCATTGGTGCAGGGCATTGTTAAAGTGTAAAAGAATTGATTTCGCTGCCATGCTTCAACACTCCCACATAATTAGTTTAACCGTACTTGTGTGTGTGTGTATGTGTGTGTATGTGTGTGTGTACGGGATTTGGGTCACATTGCTCCAGGATGAGCTCAATGCAGCCGTGTGCGTCCAAGACGTCTGTTAGACATCGCTGGGGGGGATTAGCGGAGGCGTATCTAAACTCGGCTCTGTCACTGGGCCATTGTTAAAGTGCTCCCCGCTCCCCCAGGATGCGTCTCTCTTGACCTGGGTGCCTGTGGCACTCAGCCCTGTGAATGACTGACCGAGGACGGGGGCCCGGCCTCCTCCACTCCTCGTCCTGGAGAAAACATTACACATCTCCCCTCCCGCATCTGGTTTCATCGCTGGTTTTTTTTTTGTTGCTTCTTTTAAAACTTTCGTACGGAAAAAGACATAGTATGGTCTAGGGCTTGTGTTTACATTTACACAAGTCTGCAATTATAGTGTTGCTGTGTGCTCCTTGTGGTTCTGATTGGCGAGAGGTGCAAAAAGACCCAAAAAAAACGCCTCACAAGGGCCTCTAATGCCAACATCCAGTGTGGCTCAGTCTGAGCATCTTTACATGAGCCCTTCCTCATCAGTTTGCACTCAGTTACCCCACCCCATGTGATGCCACAGCTTTGTTAGCTTTGTTAGCCGTCATGCTACAGTAACACAGTCTTTCAATGGGCTGCGGTGCTCCTGCTGGTACTGCCTCTGCAGGGTGTGTCTGTGTCTGGAGCAGGTGAGGGAGGGGGTCGGGCGGGTGGGGGTGATGGGGTGTTGGGTGTGGGGTTGTTGACGCCCACTCGCTCACTGTCACTGAATGGAGCTATGCCTGTGGGGGGGTGTGACTGTTCTCAGCCCCGGCATTCGCCAACAACCCTCGCAAGGGCTCTGCTCGTTCTTTTTTTCATTTTCCCACGTCTCCCTGCGACAGCCCTGGGGCATGGCTCAGCTATGGAGATGGCGGCGCGGGGCTCAAAGCATGTCCAATCTCTCTGTGGGTCCGTCCCTTTTTTTTCTTCGATTGAGCAGTAGACTGCCAGGGTTGCATGAAAGCAAGCACTGCTGAAATACAGGGCTGGTTATGAGACCAGACAAAGGGTCTGGGGAAAAATTAATCTGTAGCAATAATGGAGCCACAATACTCTCATGAAGTACAGTACAGAGTTGGGTAGACTAAAAGAGCTGCCTTTAGGAAGACTGCAATCCACAAGAATGTCCTGCTCAATAAATACAGTGCCTTACTGAGAGTCTCTGTCTGTCTGTCTGTCTGTCTGTCTGTCTGTCTGTCTGTCTGTCTGTCTGTCCATTTATCCGTCTGTCCGTCTGTCCATTCATCTGTCTGTGTTTTGTTAGGTGTTCCTGACCGAGGTGAGGAACAGCAGTCCAGTGGGAACACCTGTTACTCACAATGTACCAGTCCACACAGACACCTTAAGAGGGGTAAGGAGCTCCTCATATTAAATATCTTGTGTGTTAAACAGTAACTCTTTAGCCTGCCCAGCGTTCTCCCTTTCTCATAAAGCTGTTTTTGCGTGTAGATAATCTGCAAAGCCGCAAAAGCTCAAAGTACTGTACATACCAGACAAAGTTGGCTGCCTTATTAAAATTCCATTAAGTTTTCCCTCCCTTTTGTTATCGTACAGTATGAGGTTGCGTCATCTAATACCACAATCCTTACAGAGTGCGGAAAGTGCTCTTGCCATCAAAGAAACAACACAAGAGTTTTTTTTTAACTATGAAGCACATCTATATTTGGTGAAACAAATGTAATCCTTTATCTTCCATCTTGTTGAAGAAAGAGGCTGTTGCTTTCACTAGTCATAACAACCATAGCAAACTGAAGCGGCTATGATGATGCAGTTCAGTGAAGCTGATTAGAAATGTGCAATATCACATTATACAGATTACAGTATGTGCCAGTTTGGTGTTAAGCATAGATTGTGTGCCAATTTGGATTTAGCCTAGTTTTATACTAAAAAAGAACTTTAATTTAAATCTCCAAAAAACTTGAACAAACTTTTTAGAAGACCTCAAGTGTTACAAAGCCTATGAGGGTTACAAAGTCTATGAGGTCCACTTTTTATATGTTTCAACTGACTTTCTTAGTCATCTTGTGAATTTAACGTCTTTAGCTGCCCTAAGTCACATTAATACATTGCTACTTTTTAGGTACCGTGGGATGGACTTGCTGACTTTGTAAGTGAACCCTCATTACGTAAATATTCATTCAAAAAACAATCCAAATGGACATTTGCCACAACATTTCTTGTGCTAATGTGAAACAATAAAAATGTCTTGTTAGACTTTATATTTCTGTGTGTACACGTCAGAGCATGGAGGTGTCCAATCTGAAGAATGATACCCAGTACCATGTTACCATTTCTGCCTATGGTTGGGCGGGGGAAGGACGGCCCAGCATGCCAAGGCATATTACGCCAGCCTCTCATGGTATGAATGTACATAAACCACTAAGTGAAACGTGCTGATGTGTGCATACCGTGGAGTAATGCAAATAAATTTGAGCTGTAAGGTGCCGTGACAGTTGAGCCTGCTTATTAAATCAATGTGTTCCACGGATAGAATTTTGCCCACAACTTTGAATCATTTTTTGTTTTACTTTCTCTTGTGAGTGATTGATGATGGTGTTTATTATTAGCTTTTACAAGTTAAAATAATTGTTTATGCTTCATTGACCTTCCTTCATATTGAGCTCGTTTGGTTTTGATGTCATATAGCGATATATTGTCCATGTAATGTCTTGGCTCACCCGAGCCTGTTTTATGTTGAACGCAAGCTTGAACTGACATTATTAAACAAGGCTCCAGATTAAGTACGGATTAGCCCATCTAATAAATGTTGTTGATGTTAACTCCTTTTTTTAATTTGTTGTCCGAGAGGGAAGCATGTTACTGATCTGTTCTTTGCTGACTATCTTCATCTGCCACAGTGAGATGCCTCAGGCCTGCGCCCCCTTCGGCTCCTGATGTGGTAGCAGCATCTCATACAGAAATAGTGTTGTCATGGAAACCTGGGGCAAGTGATGGGGCTTCACCTGTTCAGCACTTCCTGGTTTCCTACACCAGGTAAACACCATACCTGTGTCTATCATTTACAAGTGAAAAGAAAATAATTTAATCCATAGCTACACTTAAGTTTTGCAGTCTGTTCTTATCCTGGTGTGTATCATAAGGGTGTGCCTAAGAGCTAGTTAAGATATAAGGAAACAGAAAACAAAGTGCTGTCCTGTCTTAACCCTCACCTACACACACAGACAGAGAGAGATACTCTCACGTACTCATTTGATGTAAAACATACCCCTTCAGTTTTGAAACCTGAAAGTGTTCAGTTTCCAGTTCAGTAAATGTTTCTTGCTGCTATATCCAGTGTGTGTGTGTGTTGGTTTTGGTTTAACCTTTGTCGTATTTAGGAACAGCTGCTGTCTCTGGAGCTACAGTCACAAGCCTGGAGTAACTAAGAACAGAAAGCGGAATTTGGCACTGTTCAAAAACTATACAAACATTGGCACAGCCCCACAGAATAAATGAATGTCGCCTGTTGCAAGAATTGTGGCTCTTGTCCAACTAAGGGAAAATGTATACTTCCTGCTGCCTCTTTATTATCTTAAAATGGCCGAAAGAGTAAATAGCCATGCCCAGTGTAACCAAAGGAGACGCCATTGTCAGTTTTTCCTTGATGCTGTTGGGAGGTTTAACTACAGCCTCAGGGAATGATGTTTACATTATGGAGGTGAAGTGGCTACGTCGATTTAAACACGTCGTAAACTCGATCCAAAAACAGTTACCAAGGAACTCTTTGCTATTAGGAAACTAGGAGAAGAAATTGAGGAACATGTTACCCCTTTCAGGTATCAAAAGAGTGAAGGAAAAATGGAGAAGAGCAAAACAAAATGGCAGAGAAGCCTTAAATCATTGAGGAGAAAGCTGTTTATTTGGAATAGTCCTTGCATCTGACCTGCCAACTTGAATGCATTTCTTATACAGACCACACATTCGGACTTGTATATACACTTGCACGCAGAACAGGTCCAAAATACATGCACACATTGGATGATCATAGAGTTTGCCTGTTTTTGTTCTCTACAACTTTAAGTCTGTTGCAGGCAGAGTGCAGTGTGTGCGCCTGTATCCAATTTCAACAGAAGTATCAAAGCAGGGACATAGCTTGAATGCTTCCGTGGTGAATCACGGCTCTCAATGAAGTCTAAGGGATCCAGCGTAGAGGGCCCCAGACGTTGTTGTTGCTCAGAAGCCTCCGTGTATAGACGCCCTGAAGAGATGGGACCACACACTCGGATCAGACAAGATGTTTGTCAGTTTTGCAAAAGGCGGCCATTGTCAGCTGAATGGTCAGCTGCTGAATGGTGCGACCCCTGAAGACATTTAAATTTAGATTTCAGAGGCGGGGGGAGCGGTTCCAGGCTGTCACCGCAACAGGGTTCGTGTGTGCATATTCAACAGCCAAACAGAAGCAGGGTTAGCAGCACACATCTAATTAAATGGATTCTTTACTGCCACTGCCACTGCCACTGCCACTGCCACTTGCATTGCATTCAAAGATTGCTAGAGGGATTGAGATATTTATTCTTTGCACTAGTGTACTGAACTTGATGGGATGTGTTGTAGTATATTTCAGTTTGTGTTCAACATATGTTGTTATTATACACTTATACACATTCATGTCTATACATATACACATACATGTTTTATATATAGACACATGCACACATATTTAATACACAAATTGTATATGTATAAAGTTAGGGTTAGCTGTATGTAGTATTGCAGGATCAACTTTTATGATTGTGAAAGCCACTCCCTGACTGTCACTAAAAGGGAAAAATAATGGCCAGCCATGTTCTGGAAGGCTTTGGACAAACAAGCCAATTACAAAGTCAGATTTGCTCCAAAAAGGAATCAGCAAGAGTTTTATAAGCTAAACAAACGGTCTGTGTGAGGATGGACGGGGCTGGGTTGTGCTAGGACATGCATGGCTAAGAGTAGACCAAAGACGACGACAACAACTGAATGTGACCTTACAAAAGCACAAAAACAAGGCACCTCCCAAAGCCGCCTTGCCTTGCAAAAAAAAAAAAATGTGCTGGAGAAAAGGTTCCCGAAGGGATTTATGTGTGGGGCCACCCATCTCAGAAGCCACAGATTCAGACTAAAATGTCTCCCACTGGTTACTGCAAGCTTACCATTATTTTAAACTTAACGTTCCTTTTAAAATTGGTGCTGTCATCTCTTACTTTCAAAAACATGTTGGTGTTTCTAGAAAAAAATCTATGTTTGTTAGTAAGTGTCATAGAACAATTATAAATGTGATCGTGATTATTTATGGTCATGATTTGAATTATTTTCCAAACCTGTGGTATATAAATTGAGGGCATAAACAAGAGTGTTGGCATGTGCAAAATAGATCCATGTGTTGTAAAGAGTGTGAAGGACAGTGAAGTCCATTATACATCTCTCGGAGGAGGAAAATTGCAGATCCAGGATCGTTTTAACTTACACATGATGTCATCCCGCCCATGCCTGTGTCTCACTGCCATCTGTACATTTAGCACCGTGTGTAACTTAAGAAGTCCTTTAGTATAACAACTTCTGCATCATTACGCCATTTCATTATTGTGTTCAACTGCTCCGGTGCCACTGGACTGCAACAAATGTCTTGTTGTGACCTTGCCAAACTGTAAAGCACTTTGAGCTGCATCTTGTATGTATGAATTGTGCTATACAAGTAAAGAGTATTATTATTATTATTATTATTATTATTATTATTATTATTTGAGTATTTGTTTTAAAAACGGTTCTCATGGGTTCTCACCCTAGGCCTGAGGTGGACACCGAGTGGACGTCTCTCCGTGTGCCGGTGCAGACCAACTCCATGGTCCTGCGGGGCCTGAGTCCTGATACGCTCTACCAGTTTATGGTCCAAGCAGTCAATGCTAACGGCGCTAGTCCCCCGAGCGCCATCAACGGCATTTGGACTCTCAGTGAGTATCTTAGCCGTACGACTAACGCACTATAAAGTCTGGAGCTGGCATTAAAAAAAAAATAACAAGGCGGCTAGCTGTGTGTCTGTGAATTCATTTAACTTCTGGTCTTCCCCGTAGATATTACAGACTTCAAAGTCTACACTGAATCGTTTTACCATGCCATAAAGCCATGAATCCCTTCCATGCTTTCCCAGGGTTATTAGGAGAGGCAGTAAAAAAATGTTGTTCTGTGTTACTATGTAAGCATATCAGTGCTACTATAATATAATTCATATTTATTCAGCCTGGGGATGGAGGAAGTTATTAGACATTCATGAAAGGCGATACTGTAAATAGGCTCCCTTTGCTTTGCAACCTCATCTTTTTCTTTCTTTTTTTGTTCTTTCTTTCCTTCTTTCCTTCTTTCCCCTCTTGTTTTCTGTGATGAATATCTCTACCTTTATTCATTATATTCTTCATTCTATTGTACCAAGTGTGGAAATGTGGTCAGGATGTGAGCTGTATGTTTGTTGGAATAGTAAGAAGTTCAGATGGTGTCATCCAATAGGGCATGAAGTAAAAGCTTGCGATTCTCATTTTTCAAGAGTTTGGAAGAAGTCACTGAAAGTCAACATACAAGTATAGTGTATGGGCTGGGGAGACTTTGACCGATTCTTTGCTGCATGGCTTACATTTCATGGTGTGTGTGTGTGTGTGTGTGTGTGGCTATCTTTGGCTTCCTTGGCATTTGCAGGTATCCAAGATGCAGGCAGTGGAGCAATCAGTAAACAGCGCCACATCCATCCGATTGCCAATGACGAGGCTGCCGCTGCTGTTTACTCCGACTACAGCGAAAAGACTCAGGTTGTAAGACAGATTATTGAACACACACCTATGTGGGTAGATGGGGCAGAGAAACTGAACTCTTGTGCTTTATGTCAGTGTCCATGCACTGAAACTAGTGGTGTTACCATTAATATCGCTTCCTGACTGAAGGTATAATCATTCCAATCCAATGCATTTGAGTGCTGGTTGTTTTAATGCATCTTATGGTTTTTTATGTGTTCTTCTAACTCGGTATTTCCAAAAATGGCATTTCATTTAAAGATTAGGCGATTTATCAGATAGAAGATTTATCTGTTTTTTTGTTTTGTATTGGTAATTTATGTTGTGTTTTTTTCCAACAGCTGTTTTCCAATAAGATGCAAGACCTCAGGAGGCCTCAGGTGACCTCCGGTCCCGGAGCTGCATCCTCACAGACGGGCAGTGACCGAGACGTCTGGAGCTTCGCCCCCCCAGCTGCCATGTCAGCCTCCCTCGATGCCCCCTCCTCATCTGGCACCACCCTCGGCCCTCCCCCGCCCCCGCCGGCCCCCATGACCCAGTGGCGGGGGGCCCTGAGAGGGGTGCATGACCTGCCCTGCGAGGACACTGTGTGCCCCCCAGACACCATCTGCGTGGACGACCATGCCAGTGGGGGCTCCCGATGCCAGTGTGCCCTGGGCAGGGGAGGGGAGTCCTGCTCAGAGAGTGAGTGAATAAACAGACACTGTGCTGGAGACTGGTGGCACACACACAGATAAATCTAGAACAGTGATTGTCAAACTTGGGGTATACGTACCCCTAGGGGTACCTGGATCAACTCTCGGGGGTACACAAAATAAATTTGTGAATGAGTTCTTAGCTTCTACTAGCATAAAGATTAAGTATACAAAGTATATTTACATTCAAGCTATCCCCAATACAACCCAATAGGGACTACATTATTATGTACTATATAATATGCACAATTATTATGTGAAAAAAATACTCATAGCAAGCTGGGGATACTTGGTAGGACAGAGTGTCTCAGCAGGTACAAAGCACTTGAAAGTTTCGGATCCACTGATCTAGAAGAAGGGAGGGATATAGACTGGCAGAGAGAGAGAAGGAGTGAAAGAAAGACATACTGTACATAGTGTTTATGAACTGTTGTATTTAACTGACTTACATGTGCAATGACGTAAGAATTCTGTTATTGCATTACATTACGTCACATAGTATTTTCGGATGCTTCTATCCAAAGTGATTTACCAGTGAGGAGCAATACTCCATCTGCTTTTTGTCTGTTGGACACAAACTCTGTTATTGCATTTAGATTGCTTTTCTCAAACACTGTTTTGGCTTATCTCGACACACTTTACCATGTTAAACCTTGGCAAACATCTCCTGTTAGCCTGATTTAGAGCCATTTAGACTAGCTGAGTGCCCAGGGCTGTCTCCTGTCAAACACCACGCTCCAGTTTTTATCACCAGCAGGTTTGATTCTTCAGAGTTCCTGCCCTTTGTGGGTCAAGTGAGAAGTCATGTTTCAGATAGGCACATGGACATGGTGTGGGAAAGTGGGGGGTGAGGGGGTGGAGAAGCAGGGGTGTGTGTGAAGAGGGGGGGGGGTAGTTTGGCAGGTCTGCTCCGTCACATGGAGGTGCAAGATGCTGTGGTGGGTTCCCAGAAGAGGGCTGATCTCAGGATTTGCTCCAGGGACCGACCACCCGCACATGACACATCTGTGTAGGAGATCCGGGAGAGATGCCCTGACCTCCAGAGTGGTGAGAATACCCTCGGAGAGAGAGAAGCAGGGAAAACTTGGCAGGCAGGGAGGGAAAAAACAGCACAGGAACAGATGAGAGAGACTAGTGACCATATATGTATGTATAGTGTCACCATATTATGTTCAGTTTGTGGAGTAATTTTATCAGGTCTTACTTTAAAAGTATGGTTTATTGCTCCAGAAAACTTGTTTGTAATGATGAGGCAGATGCTCTTTATGGTATTCTGTATGACCTTATTTCACAAAGTAATTATTGTGTCCAATTTTAAAACATGAAAAACCCTGCCTATTTCTAAGTGGCATTTCTAAACATCTTTCAATGGGCGCATGCATTGCATTGCAGTAAAAGTTTCAGTGGCAAAGGATAGGATTTTCTTGGATTTTTGCGTTTCTTTGCATTTTTGGGTTGTGGGTTGTATTTCATGGCAAAAGACTGTAGTGTAAACTCTGGACAAACTACTTGGTCATTGATCCCAGGGACGATAATCACTTAGTTGAAAATCAGATCATGCCTGGTCTCCTACATGTTCACAGAGTGTGTGTGTGTGTGTGCTTAAAATGACCTTTGTGCACAGTCCTGGTGCAGTAGATGGGAAACAACCATGGTGGATTGTGCCCAGCCATGAACAATCCCAGATGAGGGAATTGTTTACTCATCGCTTCAGCAGCAGCACAGAAGGGAGGGGTGTCAGAGTGTGTGTGTGTGTGTGTGTGTGTGTGTGTGTGTGTGTGTGTGTGTGTGTGTGTGTGTGTGTGTGTGTGTGTGTGTGTGTGTGTGTGAGAGGGGTGTCATGTGATTGGTTGTCAAACCCAAATATCACCAACCTCTTGCCAGAATCACAAACTGTGCCTTTAATCGGTAGCCTAGTAACAACCTGTTCATCACTGCAGTTTAAACCCTAACCAAACAATATTTTGTCTAATTCTTAGAGAGAGCTCTTCGTTGAACGACCCAGACTGTTCCACACCTGATGTTTTTAATCTTTTCTCCCTCAGTCGTGTCCTCCCATTTCCCAAGGTTCTATGGCTACTCCTACATAGCCTTCAATCCCCTGAAGAACTCCTTCCACACATTCGAGATCAGTCTGGACTTTAAGGTATGGTGGGTCCTACTGAGAAAAGGCAGATACAATTTATTTATAACATACCTGCAATGCCTGTCAGGTGTCTAGTACTAATCTACACATTAAACAGGAGGGTATTGCTAACCCCTTTTTATTTTAAAAATAGCTTTTTTAGGTCAATGTGATTGTCAGCCAATAGTTGTGCTGTGTGTGTGCGTGTGTGCACGCGCGTGTGTGCATGTCTGTCTGTCTGTCTGTCTGTCTGTCTGTCTGTGTGTGTGTATGTACTGTATGTATGCATGTCTATATGTGTACATGTCTAAGTGTGTCTGTGTATTGTGTGTGGTCCACACAGGCAGACAGTGAGGATGGCCTTCTGCTTTACTGTGGCGAGGGTGAACATGGATACGGGGACTTTGCCTCTCTGGCTCTCATCCGAGGGAAGCTCCACTTCAGGTCTCTCCTGCCGTAGTCCTTTTTACTCGGCGTGTCTCTGTATGTACACCACCTTTTTATTCTAGACCGCTAGACCCTCCTCACACCGGCTTCAACATTTTTTGCAGCGTACTTTCAAGTTGGCTAAATGTGTTTGCCCTTGCACACTGGCTGCACAGTAAACATCATAGGATTCCAAATACAGCTGTTACAATAAAAATATGGATTACAGTGAGCGGTGCAGACAAAAAAAGACCTGAATCATAATTGGCACACACCATCGCCAGCCGAGTTTGATGCTAGCGTGCAGGGTTGTATTGAAAACAATACAATCTAAACTAATACAATATCAGAAGTGCAGTGTGCCGCAGGCTGTCGAAGCTGGTGTGCATTAGTGGTATATTAGACACATCAAGCTTCATCAGCCTATTAGAATTTAAGCCTGAGGATTAAGTTAGTCTGTAAAATCAAACCACACTGAAGATACAGTACTTCATATCCTTGTAGCTTGTTTGGCATGAAACATTGGATAAATACGTTCAGTAAGGTTAATCTGAGAAGAATCCGAAAGCTTATGTGTTCCTTGGTAATCAGACATGGAGATCATTCAGGAAGTAAAAACCCTGCCATGTATACTGTACCTTCTGCCTGTACACAGGCGATTTCACTAATTTCACGAATTACCTCTCTAATGATTTATGTGCTCATTAGGATTATTTGATTCAGAAGATGGTTTAATGGATCAAACACGTAGAAGGGGATTTTACTTTCTGAAACCAGGATATCCAACTCTGCTACAAATGCACTCTCAGCAAACACAGTGTTAACTTCACCCCATGCCGCCCAATGGAGTTATGCCTACTGAGATGGTCCTGTGTGTGTGTGTGTGTGTGTGTGTGTGTGTGTGTGTGTGTGTGAGTGTGTGAGTGTGTGTGTGAGTGAGTGTGCGAGTGTGCGAGTGTGCGAGTGTGCGAGTGTGCGAGTGTGCGAGTGTGTGAGTGAGTGAGTGAGTGAGAATATGTGCTTTTTAAGATTTCAGAAGATGGTCATGTGCTGTGAGACCAAACCATGTGTGTGTATGCTGTGCAACTGAGGTTTGTTGTGTGGTGCAGGTATAACTGTGGGACGGGGGCGGCCCATCTGGTGAGTGAGATGGCGGTGGTGGTGGGCCAGTGGCACACGGTGAGCGTGCACAGGGAGGGCACCAGCGGCTGGCTCCAGCTGGATAACCACACACCTGTTACTGGGCAGTCAGAGGTGGGGGCATTTTGCACACATACTGTACATGCAAGCATGCACACACACACATACACACATACAAGCACACACACATATGCACGCACACACGCACACCTGCATACACACACCCACCCACACACACATAACCATAACCCAAGATATACGCACATACATAATATAAAGAGAACTTTTTCTTATAAACATGACGCCCCTTTAAATAACCCTCACTATGATATGTTGAGCTATATCCAGAGTGTCTCTGTGGGTATAAGCTAATATGCCTTTCTTGTAAGCTGATGTGCGCTTCTTTCTCTGAACTTACAGGGAACCTACACCAAGATCACCTTCCGAACTCCATTTTATGTAGGCGGGTCGCCGAACAGCTATTGGTTGGTGAGGGCCGCAGGAACCAACCGTGGCTTCCAGGGTTGCGTGCAGAGCCTGTCAATCAACCAGAGATGGGTGGACATGAGGCCTTGGCCACAGGGGCAAGCGCTCACTGGGGCTGATGTGGGTTAGTGGAGAGGCGAGCAACACACACACACACACACACACACACACACACACACACACACACACACACACACACACACACAAATATTAGCAGATAAAAATTAAAAAAAGGAAAAAAAAATACAGCATGTAGAACCTAACAAACACATACAACCCACTTGTGCACACAAGCATTAACTACAAAGAATAAACACCTCATTGTTGTTCACGAACTGACTTTCCAGTTAAAACAATAACTCGTTGTTTTTCTACCCTGTTGAGTTTTTTGCTTCGTGGCAGCAGGCATGAAGTCACCCGCTTTGGCCTCTCTCTCCCCTCTACTGTAGGTGAGTGCAGTAGGCACGCCTGCTCTGGGGTTTCCTGTGCCAATGGAGGGACGTGCTACATTACCCAGGACGATGCCTACATATGCCTGTGCCCTCTGGGATACAGAGGACCGCTGTGTCAAGAAAGTAAGCAAGCCTCCGCCCGCACATGGCTTTGATAGAGAACACATGCTGTCAACATATTTCCGCAAAAAGATCTCAGAGCTGAGCTCAAGAAGGCTTTCTTCTGCTAAACTGAATTGCCCTCTGTGTGTGTTTTGTTGGGGTTCGATGAATAGTTTTTATAACAATATCCATTGTTGAGAATACTTTATACAAGAAAGCAGTGTCACGTTTTTTTTTTAAATACTCCAAGAGAACAGAGTTGGGAAACCACCAGGCATGTGTTCTTCTTCTTCTTCTTCTCACAGGCTTCTGGCTGTCTGTGCCGTACTTCAACAAGTCGCTGCTGTCGTACGCTAGCGCCCCCTGGCCCTATCCCCAGCGCCACTACTTGTCCTTCACCGAGTTTGAGATCGCCTTCTGGCCCTCAGCGCCCAACGGCACCCTGCTCTACTGCCAGGACGCCAATAGCAGCGACTTCCTGTCGGTTACCCTGGTCGAGGGCCATGTGGAGTTCCGCTTTGACTGTGGCTCAGGGGCTGCTGTTCTCAGGTGAGCCCATGCAACGCAAGGCTGAGCTTTGATTGTCACAGAGTGCCATCTTGTGGACAGAGTGGATAACTACATTTAATGTCTAATGAAGACATGTCAAGTGAGTTTCACACTTGTACACGCAGCAGGACTTGCAGTTAAAGGCATGCATTAGATTTTTATATTTTGGTGTTAAAATTCGACATTTAGCATTGTTAATTAACTTCATCTGCTGTTGGTATGGGCCACACCATTCTTTTTTTGGCCTTTTTCTGGCTTTATTCAGTTAGGACAGTATCAGTGGTGACAGGAAGTAAGGGGAAGAGAGAGCTGGAGAAGGGTTCGAACCTGGGTCACCATTCTATTGTATTAATGTAGGGTGGGGATACTTCATCACCATGTGTCTTATTTAGGATTTGACACAGTGACAAACATAAACAAGAAAGCAGAGTAATGTTGTGCTGCTTGTGTCCCATCTGTTCTTAGGAGCCTGGAGCCTGTGGACCTGTTCAGATGGCATGAGGCACGGGCATCTCGCACAGCCAGAAAGGGCATCTTACAAGTGGACAGCCAGAACACAGTGGAGGGGCTGGCAGATGTAAGAAGTCACCTGTTTCTCTCTCTCTATCTCTATCTCTCTCTTCCTCTGTTCCCCCCCCCCCCTTTTCCCACTTTCTCTCTCCCTGCCTCTCTCTCTCTCTCTTCCTCTGTTTCCCTCTGCCTCTTTTCCCACTTTCTCTCTCCCTGCTTCTCTCTCTCTCTTTCGCTCTCTTTCTCTCTGTCCATCTCACTCTCTGGATGTATCTGTATAAAACACATAGTTATAGGATATACTTTGTAATAGTTGACCTCTTTATATGTTGTAGGGGGCGTTTACTCAAATCTACTGCAGCTCTTCTCTGTATCTGGGTGGAGTTCCGGACTACAGCGCCACCCGGAGGGACTCTGCAGTACTGGAGCCATTTACTGGGAGCATACAGCAGGTGGCGCTCACACACAAACTTTGTGTTTCTCAGCTCTCATGTGGAATTAACTGTGTAACTGCACCTCTGTGCTCTAACCTGTTAACTCACACCTCTGAACTTTGCTCTCATGGATTTGTGTGTGTGTGTGTGTGTGTGTGTGTGTGTGTGTGTGTGTGTGTGTGTGATGTGTGTCTGTGGGTTTAAGGGGGTACTGTGTTGAACCATCAAGACCAGTGTGTATAAGTTGATATGTGTGTCCTGAGCATCACCAATGACTAAGTGTGTAACTGTGGCATTTTAATGGATATTTCTTTGTACACACAGACTGCGTACTGCATATACTATTTATACTAAGTATTTATGCGCTTGTCTCAATGTGTGTGTTTGTGTGTGTGTGTGTGTGTGTGTGTGTGTGTGTGTGTGTGTGTGTGTGTGTGTGTGTTCTACTTCCAGGTCTTGCTGAATGACCGTGTAATCCCGCTGGCCACACCCTCACTGCAGGGCGTAAATGTGGGTAACGCAGAGCACCCCTGCAGCGCCCGTCCCTGTGCCAATGCTGGGGTGTGCCAGCCCAGACAGGACCAGTACCAGTGCGACTGCCCAGTAGGCTTCCATGGAAACCACTGTCAACAAGGTCACACATGCAGATCTTTGTGTGCATAAAAAGTATACACACATTTAAAAATGCATACACGTAGTATGAGATGTATGGGATAGTTTCATGCTATTAAGAGGGAAGATTTTTAGATTGTCTGTCATTCATCCAAAAATGGATGACTGCATGATGAAATCCAGTTAAATATGATAACAGTCCTTCCCTTGCATGTTGCTGCACTGCAATAACACACGCACACACACACACATACGCACACATATGCGCACACACACACACACACACATACGCACACACACACACACACACACACACACACATACAGATATACAGTAGACACATAAACACACACACACAGTCCAGACATGCAACTCTAATTAAAAGATGGCTGGGGAGCATCTGTGTTGCATCTGGGGGACCGCACTGATCTCTCTGCTGGCATGTTTGCAGTCTGTGTTTTGCTTTCGTGGTCTGTGCGACTGCTGCAACTGTCTCGGCATGATGCTTCAAGTGGACTAACGTGTGTCTTTGTGATCTGCTCTCCTCTATGTGTATGTGTGTGTGTGTGACTGTATTTATGTGTATGTGTGTTTGTGTTTGTGTGTGTGTGTGTGTGTACTTGTATGTATGTGTGTGTGTGCGCGCTGGGTGGCCATGTAGCGTGCGCGGACCTGTGCCTCGACAGTAAGTGCTCTCTGTGCCCCGTGTGTCCTCTCTGGTCTGTTTGCCCATGTCCGCCTGTTATGCTCTACCAGTAAAATGGTAGATTAAGACTCAACTGCGTAGCCGTGCAGAATGTTAACTGCTGATCGTAGGATCCTAAATTCCTAACACAATTGGCTGATGTTTACCAATGCTTTATCTAAATATGTTTCTTTGTTATGGCATGAAGATTAGCTTTTTTCCTAGTGGTTGATATGTTTCCTTTTTGTTTTTTATTTCTTTTCTGCAGCTAAACGGGTAGTGCAAACCATCCAAACCAAATAACACTAATGATATTGCTTTGACTATGAAGCTGTACACATAATTATAATCTGTTGTCAGATGCTCCAACTAAGATATTTGTTTTTTTCTTACAGTTGTGACAGAGGAAATTGAGGTTCCCCTCTTTACTGGTAGAAGCTACCTCAAATTTGACAACAGGAATATTTTGAGACGGTATGCCACCACCAATAGCATGTCACTGAGACATATTACATTCACAGAAAACCAGCTACATATGTACAGTATACAGTAATCTTTAAATCATCCCCCTGTATTAGAAATCAGAGGTGAAGATCACAGCTTCAGGAAATAAAAATCCTACTGTGTATTCCTTATGCCTGTGCACTTTTCATTTGACTTTTTTGATTTTTGATTTTTTTAAATTTTGATTTGACTAATTAACTGACCTGCCTGTCTGATGATTTGTGTGCTCATTAGGATCAAGCTGGTTCAGAAAAATATTCGGATAAAAAAATATGTGGTAGGATTCTTACTTTCTAAAGCTGTGAACTCCACCTCTACTTAAAACCATTCTATCCATCTTTTCCATTTCGTTCATCTACCTCTTCATCCTGTCCATCATCTCACTATCCCCTCCCTCGAACCCCCCCCCCCCCTTTCAGCCTCTCTGGTTTGCGGACCCATGTGCAGCTGCGCTTCAGAAGCTCCGCCCCCAATGGGCTGTTGCTGTGGCGAGGGGAGGGGCCTGGTCTCGCCGGCGCTGATTTCATGTCCCTGAGCTTGCAGGGCGGAGCTGTGGTCTTCAGGTGCAGGGATTTTTCTTTTGCTCTCACCACAGTCATGTACATAGTCAACTAGTGTGTCCTAGGTTCTAGCTGTTTTATAGCAGGGTATGACATTATTGATAGTAAAGGCCACTTGTTCATGTGAATGAATGCACTGAAATATTATGCATTTTAACTGTGTTACTGTGAAGTGACGTGAAGATTGAGTGGTGTGTTTTCTCCTCAGCTTTGATCTTGGTAGTGGACTTGGTGTGTTGGTGGTCAATGGGACTTTCAGTGATGGCCGCTGGCACCAGTTGAAAGCAGTGAGGTAAAGCTGGTAGTGTTCCTTGTGTGTAGTTTATCACAGATAATTAAAGACAGCTCTGCTTTCAGTGTCTTCTTGACCATTTAAATCACTGACATATATGAAAGGACCTTGTGTTATACTATAGGTACTATAGGTATACTGTTAGTATCTGGCTAACTGGCTAAGAGTAAAAATATCTCAGGACACTGATTACTAACCTTATTTAGCTAACTCAATTTATTTAAACATGAATAAATATGTGATTTTGGGTACCAGTTAGGGTATCTATATTATATATATATATATAATATATATATATAAGTAGCTATATTCAAGTTAACTTGAGGTAATAACACCAATAACAGTGATTCTGATTATTTATTTGGGATTAAAACTGTGTAAAGCTCAGCAACCTCAGAACCAAAGAATAGAGAAGAAGCACATGGTGAATATCTGCTATCAGAGAGAAACACATAGGCTACATGGTTTAGTCAGCTATGCAATAAGGCCCCAGCTGTGTGTCAGCACTAGATGTGCTAATCAATGCTACTTGAACACCAAATGAGTTTTACATTCAGGTCACAGGGATTTCATGCTAATACTCAATCAGCTTACGTCTGGAGAAGGGCAATGCGGCCTAAACTAATACTGGCGGTAATTAAACCTCTTATCGACTGGAGCTCTTCTTGTACGGACATTTATTCATGTTCTTCTAGTCTTTTTGAGTCCAGCACCTAAGTTAATACTTTTAAATACTGTCAAATTTAATACTCAATTAGCTTCCTTTAGCTATGACCTGGCCACAATGTGTATGCCCAGACAATATTCTTACAGGCAAAGAGTTATCATGCTAATGAGCTTTTCTACCATGTACGCATATGCCTATGGTTGCCCGTTGGATCAGTTAGAGAAAGAAAGCATATTCAAACAGCAAAACAGAAAAAGAGCACTTACTCCTAATTATTAGTGGGGTCTGTTCCTAATATTTTTCTTGCCTTACTTCATTAAATGAAGTAAATTAATTAAAAGGCACACAGTGAGCAGAGTCTAATATGGTTGTATTTTATTGGTTGCAATCCCCCAACTACAAGATAAATATACTGACTTTACTTGACTTTACCTGTGTAGGGAAGTAATGTAACATATGTAATTTGCTGCTCTGTCTGCATCATTTTATAGAGATGGGCAGTATGGTCGCATAGTTGTGGACAGCCAGAAGACTATCAGGGGACAATCTCCAGGGAAAATGAAGCAACTCAACACCAGTGGACCTCTGTATGTAGGTGAGTCTGTTTGGGAGAATATTAGATTGCTAGGTGTGTAACAAGGTGTTATCAAAGGCCTATGTCACTGTGACCCCATGTACAGTATTGCATCCTTGTGAAAGTGACATCTTATAAAAACCTAAAGGGAATTTCATCTAATTTGGTACAGTTAATTTAGTCTCAAAGTTTGCCAGAATCTGGTGGTCAAAAAGCCAAAGATACTGTGACCTTGTCTGTGCTCTTTTCTTGCACAGCAGTAATTCTAGTTAGAGGTGTTATGAGAAAGGTGTCAGTGATGACATTAGTAAAAATGCTATAGTCATTGTAACAATGATGATGGAGGACGAGGTGACATATCAGAATTCACAACTGCCTAGAGCCTACGGCATGCAGTAGTGATAGTTTTGGATGTGTTTTGGCTCTGATGTCTGTTTCTCTCTGTCTCTCTCCTCCTATCTCTCTTTCTCACTCTCTCTCTCTCTTTCTTTCTCTCTTCTCGGTCTTTCTTTCTTCCTCTGTTAGGGGGAATGAAGGAGATCTCCCAGCACACTCGCAGGCAGTATATGAGGGGCTTGGTCGGCTGCATCTCCCACCTCTCACTCTCCAGCAACTTCCACATCTCCTTGATGGAGGAGGCCTCTGATGGCAAGAACATTGACACATGTCTGGAGTGACCTTTTTTGACCTACCAGAGACCTTTGGAAATCTTTGTGACTCCTTCTCACCCCCCCCCCCCCCCCTCTCCTTCAGCCTTGGCTGATTGGCCAAACCAATATTTTGTCCCTTCATTATCTTGTAAGAGTGTGAGGCCACTGCTGCATCATCATCATCATTACTGTACAAAAAGGAAGCCTTGGTCAATCGGCCTTGCCTCTAGAAGCTGCCTCTTGACAGCCTTGGCCCTGCAGAAGCTCCAGTCACAAAGCCACTCCTAAGTCCTTGTGTCGCTATGTTTTACCTTCACGAACCCTCCACCTTCACAAACATCTCTTCTCGGTCCATCTCAACAAGAGTATGAATTCATGAATACAGAAAATGGCCAAATTGCGTGAAGGAAAGCTTTTCTACAATGCTAAGCAAAATGAGATCGTTTGGCTGATTTCTAAGATGAAGATGACCTCTTGGCCTAAGTGAAGAATGCTTGAACAGGAATAGCCTGTCAGATGAGCCCCTTTTTCATCACCTGTCTTTGTAGTGCATTATTATGGCCTGACAGTTTTAAATGTGGTGTTTAAAATCACTTTTCCTCTTCCTAAGTACAAAAAAACTGTTATCTCTGAGGATTCCTGAAAATCTACAAGGAAGTTGTTGCCGAACACCCAGCATACAGTCACTATATGCCTCTTTTTTGTGAAGAAAAGAAGTGGCTTTGCCTTTATCATTCAGCTGTACATAGACTACTCCCCATAGCCTTCCACTCATTTACTCATTAGACACACTTGCTCTGTACGAAGTCATTTTTTGTTTTCTTTAAATTCAGCACATCTTCCCAGTATCACCAGACAACCACTACCACAGCCCTCAAATGAAATCTGAGGCACTCCTAATGTCTCTTGTTAGATTTCTCATTTTTCCCTGCTGTCGAGTCCCTGCCATTTACAGCAGCAGCTAGAAATGACAGACTCTCAGCTCTACATCTCCAAATGGTACTGATATACTAGACCGATCTTTTTTTTAAATCCCCACATCCATAACTGTTTTAAAAGATTATCTGTCGTCTGTTATTAATGAGCCACTTTTTACCTATAGGAGGGACAACCTGGACTCAGCACAAAGATGCTGCATCTCCCAAAGGACTTTTTTATTTATTGCACTTCAGCATGCTTTAGAGAGGCCTTAAAGTTTTTTAGTCTGTTCTTCAAATATATAGGACTCGAGAATATTATTTTTATTTTTGTATTTTTTTTATTGTTTTTTTTTTTTTTTATTATTCCGTTGTAAGGATGTTGTGCCAACTGGACTGCCGGTGCTGATGTGGTGATGAAGGGAAAAGGAGGAAGAGGAGGAGAGGAAGGGAAAAGGCTTCCTTGCCGAGGATGTGCTTTGCCATTGTGTGTCTCCAACATCTGCCCCCAAGTTGCTCGATCAGTTGGAACTGTCTTGGCGACAGATCTGATGTTGGCTTGCTGATGGCACGGCTGTGTTTGGATGGGGCAAACAGCCAGAGGGGAAGATCATGTGACCTCCCATTCTCGGACTGTGTCCTTTCACTGCACGCAGGGCACTTCTTTAGGGCCAGTATGCAAAGAAAAGTTGAGGATTTGGACTATCTCACTAAAGACTTCCCTGGCTGCATGAAGATTTATCAGACATCAAAGTTGTTTTGCATACAACATGCAACTAGACAGCGTGGCCGTACTGGTTATATGCACTGTATAATGTGTGTTGCAAATGCATCATAGTGTCTCTGCTGGCCTGCAGTCCAGATGTTCCACCCCTGAGGGGCTTGTTGTGTCTGTTGCCTTGATGTGGTAATGTGCAATGCTCTCCAGGGCTGATTACTGAGAATGCACACACCTTCCCTGATGTACATTTGATCTTACAACACCTGTTTTCATTCTGCCCCATCTCAATCAGTGTTTTGCCATGTGAGGAACTGTTTCGATTAATTCTCCACTCGACTACTGAAAGCCGCTGTTTTATGTTGATGTTTTATTAAAGTTATTTTTTATTTATCTCATACAAGGTTGTCGGTTCTAGCACCATTTGCTGATATTGCGTGACACTCTCCAGGTGACCCCAGGCAAAATCTGACCCGACTTATTGCTCTGTCAGCCAATTAGGCCAGAAGACGAAATACACTGTGCATACTTCCTGTCGTGCTGTGGTCAGATCCAGCACTAATTAGACGCCACTTCCTGACACATTTTATCAGGGGAGACTCATTAATACCTTGTCATGCGATGACTGCTCTGTTCTAAATTCGTTCCACCCCCGTCAGCGGGTAGGCAGAGATTGATGGAGACAGAGTGTGCATGCCAGTGGTCAGTGCTAGGTAGTGTCGAGCGAGGGGTGTGTGTGTGGGGGTGTGTGTGTGTGGGTGTTGGTAGCAGGAACTGGGACTGGGGTTTGGTTTAAATGAAAGATGGTCACTGTGCAGAATGAGGACACCTTTCATCAGCTTCCTGAAGTTGACAAAGGTGACCCCAGGCTACGTATGCCAGGATCCCCTGATTGGGACTGAACCCTGGAAGAAAGACATCGCTAGGATGAGCACACTAACTCTGAGGGCACCTTGTATTGCTGGAGCACCTTGTATTGCCAGAGGTGTACTCTTGAAAGCGGAGGAGTAATGCGGCATCAGCAATCTAAATGGGAGCTGGGACAAGGACATTTTCACGTGACCAGGCTCACCGCAGGCCAGCTCGAGTCATCCTGACATGGGCTACAGCCGACGCTCATAACAGGAGCAATGGCCAGCGGCATTCGGGAGAACCTCCAGAATGTAAGCAATAAAAACGAGGCTGTCAGTCTTATGGCCTGGAGCACAGGGGTTAATTTTCTTTATGATGTGCTCAGTGTTAGCATGTCTCTTTGCTTTAGGGTTAATTACTCAGCATGGACATTAAACCAGTCCCCATGCTGTCATAATGTTAGATAACAGCTCGTAACTGTCCTGGCTGCTTAGGCAAAGGCTTCCTTTATGGGCCCACTGTAGCGGCATGGACGCTTCATTTCTCTGAGAACAGACCATGAGCAATGAGCATATGTAACTATGGACAAAGGGAATGAACATTATGTTTCAAATGGCCAAATTTAAACAGGCTGAATGTCAGTGAACATTAAGTCACAATTGTCTTTATGGACAATACGAGAAGCATAATATTTAAATGTTATGTCCTCTTCATTTTTCCTTTCTTAGTAAGGAGAAATATCCAGTAAGACCTTCTTGGCATGCTCTGGGACCTAATTTTTGTGAAGGACTCCCACAATGCCTTCTCTGCCGACAGGCTAACCTTAGTTCTCCTCTCTTGGCTTGACAGCGACGCCACTCCTCTCCCAGAGTGCTCTTCTTTCCCACAGCCTGGGGCAGGATGAATTGTCTCCCGTTTGGCGGTCATCCACTCCCATGTACCCGACGAGTCACCCGGGTCAACGACCCCACCCACCCACCCACGCAAGCACTGGACACTCTTCACTGGAACCGCTGTCACTTCATCTCTGGATACAGGACTAATGCTTTGGGACCAACTCATCCCTTACCCAGTCACTCACCAAACACTATGTCCAGCCAGGACCTCAGGGGTTGAGACTGCTGGTTTAAAAAGTGGCTATGGTATTGTGATGGTATCACACACACACACTTAGTTATTTCTCAGCGCTAAAATATGTGGCACAGTTTAGGATTGTTGATTTAATTAAGTTTAGTAACATGTCATGAGTTGTCTAATGTAGTATTTATTGTGCTTATAAGTGCACTATTTGAAGGACACTTAATATATTTTGGGAATAATCAGTTTCCCAGGGAAGAAATAACTCCCTGCTAAAATTATAAACTGATTCCGGAAAATGCATGTGAAACATGGCCCTCTTCAAATTAAATTGTCCTTAAAAGGAGTGAAATCAGATGTTTTTGTCTACATATAAACATAAATCACAACCCATTACAAAGAAAGATCACACTGTATTCAGATGCTTCTATTCAGATGGTCCTTATTGATTATCAACAGATGCACAAGGTAAACCATCTGTTGAAACTCTGATTGCTATGATGAAACAGGTTGGTGATTGATTATAGGTTAGAGGATGGTTGTGGTTATACCCTGGTTATGGAGGGCTTTTGGTGAGCAGCAGAGTTCTGGATGTTCTTGGATTTATGTAGGACTTGGCATGATGAACCACAAACAATGCATTTGGAGTGGATAGTGTGGTCAGTGGTGGACGTAATGAAAGTCAGAATTAAAGTTAAGACTTTGAGAAGTGATGGACAGAGACATTCTGTCTTTTGGAGGTAAAATGGTGATTAAAATGGTGTTGAAAGGAAAGATGGTTTGTTCATTAATGCCATCATAGTGCCTATTTACAGCCATTCTGCTGCTCTTCTTCTTACAGTAATCCCAGTAAAAACAAGACAAATTCAAGTCCTCTAAACTGCTCATTTCAGTTAGTGGACAACAAATTTTGTCTCTAAACAAATTTTGCATCTCAATTTCTAGCTGCTAATGGGCAAATTCATGTTATCACTCAAGACATATCAAAATCTCATTGATCAAGACTACATTGTGGATGATCATTCTGGGCACCAGCAAACCTCAGGTCTCCCGCCTCTCCCTTGTTAACTTTTAATTTTCACATGTGCCATATGATGGCTCGTGGCCCTGTGTGTGATGTGGTGGGGATTAACTGATCAGACAGGTAGATTAGAGCAGATTAATCCCTATAGACAGTACAGAGAAGACCCCTGCTGACAGTCTGTGACATTGTTATATGATGTACTGTACCTGTCTGTGTCTGAACGATGGCCAGTCAGGGGCTAATGCTCTGAACGTCCTCTGATAGATGGAAACGCCTTATGAAGCCACATCAGAAAAATCTACCTATCTGTAAAGAGGCGGTTGCTAAGACCTTGTCCTTCTGCGGGTGCTATCTGACTGCATGTAGAGCTGGCTTTACAGCTATTCTGGCTATTGTAATGCACATCTGCTACCGGGCCATAGAAGAGCCTGTTAAATCCGCATAATGTTGATTTAGGATGCTCAGTCCAGGCTTGTCACACACTTGGGTACTACCTGCACGTCCAGATGGCTTTTCCAAGATGCTGCTTACAGCAGGCTGGATGGTACAATTAAAGGCATTTGATGAGCCCCAGAAAGGTTCTCCTGGTTAGTTAAGCCCACTGCAATAGCCCAGAAGCAGAAATCCATAATAGGCATGATGGTGCATTGTAGATGTCCAGAATGCCAAGTCAGATTTCATCCATCACACCGCTTGTGTTTGTTAAGGCCGAAGCATGGTCCAACGTGCAGCATACAGCATTAGAATTCTGTACATGGTGAGGGCATTCATTATTTTGGGGGGAATGACCATTGAGTATGCTTGAAGTATGCTACACCTAGAGAGAGTAGTGAAAGACCCATATGGTCAGTCTGCTGAGGCTGATGAGAACAAATGATGAAAAAAAATTACAATCACACACACACACACACACACATACACACACTCTCTCTCTCTCTATTTGTGTGGTTTTGTGTGTTGCAGTTTTTGGGATGTTGACCGCTATATGCTTGTGCTGTTTTAGCTCACACCTTGCTTTCTAGCAGGGATGATGTTCTTCACATGGTTTCTTCCTCCCTAGAAGGATAAAACTGAAAAAAAAAACAAGTCTTTTAGCATCCACTTGAGAGAATGAGTGTGTGTTTGAACAATTAAGTCATTTTCTAAGCAATTACCCCTGTGCTCTCATAGTCAAGTATTGCTTGGTACAAAAAGTGATATACCGTACAGCTACTTTTAAAAATAAATCCTATGAACCCTTCGTGAATACATCATTGGTAAGGGTCTTATGTGTTTTTTAGCTCTCTGTCATACATTTGCATATGTTCCTGTCTGCATTTATTTCAGTGGTGATCATGGATATGTCCTGCTGAAGCCTCTTTTTGCCCTATCTGTGGTGCAGGTCGAGGCACCGTCCTTGGGACCTGGCATCAGTCACTGACTTGTCACACACTGTCAATTTCACACTGCGCTGACCTATTTTTTTTCTCCACATGTAAGGTCACACGTAGGCTACTACATTTAGTCAATAGCAGGTCCGGCAACCCATTAGCACTGAACCTCAATTACACTGACAAGATGTGGCCTGCAGCAGTTAAGTATCCATGTTACACAGTAATTTATGTCCATTAAATGACTTCTGATTATACGGCTCTTTCGAATGCATCCATTCATTGACTTTGAATGGGCCACTCCAACATTCGGAGGTCAAATATTTTTGTATGATGATGACCACTGTAAGTGGTAACAGGTTTTCTGCTTCTTTCATATCACTCCGCAAGTAGTGTGTTCACTTACCGCAACGGAATATCAACCACATTGAGCAGCTGGACACCTTGCTACGCAACACTTAAACATTATATTTCCTAGATAAGAGCAATTATACGAACGGGATAAGTAGCCTTCTACAGACGGCAGTTGTTATAAATCGACAGTATAATTATTGTTTTTAATGTGCTCAATTTCTCTTAAGAAAGCTGATACTACGACGTCTTGAGCTTTGGTGGGTACACAGACCTGTCAAGTGTAATGAGCGTTAGATGGGTCTAACGATACCACATGATGAAGAAGAAACACGATTTTCCTTTACCTCCTTCTCATTGAAAGCGCGCGCGCGCACACATACATAAAAAAACTCACAACACCTTCTTAGCTGTCTGTGTTGCAGCCGTTGCCTCTGTGGCACGCGATAGCACGAGTTGCCCGCGCGCTATTGAACCCATGCCTGGGCGAGATTGAGGGACGAAGCACAAGTGCGCCGCGCGGTGCGAACAGATGAACCAGTGCATTGACGAGCCACAGATTTGCACTCCTTCCTTCTTCAACCAGCTGCTTTGCGAGCAACACGTCAATGGTCCAATCGCTGAGGACGAGAGCTGAGAGGGAGAGAGAAGCAGAGCATGAAGGGGGAAGTTCACAGGGCACTGATTACCCTCCTCGCCCGTAACTGGGATTCGAACCACCCTATCTTCCTGTGCGAGAGACTGGGATACAAACATACGGTGGGATCAGTCAATCTTGACCACTACTTCCTGGTAAGTGTGGACAAACCATGGCACCAGTTATAACTTCGAGTACTTGTATAGATTTCATGTTTCATTTTTACTTTTGAAAGGCTTTACTATAGCTTCTTTTTGCTTGTGTTAAAATATCTGTTTGACACTGATGGTGGAAGTCAGGTCTGTGCTATTTTGTAGTGGTGAGTGAATAAGAGAATTAATGATACAGAAGTTTTTGTTTTCATTTACTTTCTGTATTCAGAGTCAATTATATCTAATGACACTGCATTGAAATCTTTCCTTTATGACAGTAGGCTATTTTAGTGTATGCATGTGTGTGTGTGTGTGTGTGTGTGTGTCTGTGTGTGTGTGTGTGTGTGTGTGTGTGTGTGTGTCTGTGTGTGTGTGTGTGTGTGTGTGTGTGTGTTCTGCCTGAAAAGCTTGTTGTAAGGACATTTTCTGTGGGGAACTGTAGAGCTTTGTTATTATGCTGATAAAATTGAGCTGCTGGAGCTGGGAATCAGCTGGTCTTTTCCATTTTCCCTCCGAGTGCATCAAATAGCCAATCATCACAACATGCTTAGACATGAACATGACCTAAAAAGGACTTCATGCCCAAGACAGTGCCAGCTAGTGTGAAAACAGAGCCTTTCACTGAGTCTTTATCAACCTTAGAGAGAGCAAAAGAAATTCCAAATTCGTTGACCCTCAGAGCATAGTCTAACCCTATGCAGCTGGACTCTGTTGAAAGCCTGAGAAATTGAATGTAGTGGCAATTGCTTTTCTGGAGAAATGCTTTGTGGGCAGTAACTACTGCTACAAGGTCATACAGGCCAAGAACAAGTCCCATGTCTTTGATTTATTTTTGTAAATCTATTTCCATTGATCCATTCCATGCATCACAGTTGTCAATGACTCTGGTAAATGCATGATTTAACAGGTCTCTCAAAAGCTAATCAAGGGTATAATTTTGTAATATCTATCTAGAGTGGAGAGTAGAAATCTTTATTGTCACTATACAACATATAGTGAGATGTCATTTGGAACAGCCCACAGATATTCAAAAAGAAGCAGTAGATAAGAATAGAAATAGAAAAAGAAGAGAATAGCTAAGTAAAATGAAAATATAATTTCTGAGATACACAACAAATAACTATCTATAAATAACTATAAATAAGGTGCAGAATATATCAGCAGCAAAAGTGGTGTGCACGTCAGAGTCATATGGCAGAGTTCAATGTAATTTCACAAAGTCCAGTAGACACTAAACAACAAATTTCACATAATAGAAAAATGGGACAAAATTATTTGCCGTACTAACTCTGAACAACACACCACTAATAACACATACAGTATGTTCTTGGAAGAAAGTTAATTTGAAATGCCTTGTTGACGTAAAGCACCATAAGAGTGGTGAATGTTAGCCGTGTCGACTAACGTCATCCATGCTGACTAATGTTACTCCTGTTATATCTCAATTTGGTATGTTAGTGTGGCCATATGGCCGTGTGTGTGCTTGAGGGAGCTGTGGGTGTGCAACATAAAGGAGAAGGGAAGGGAAGGGGAGTGGTGGAGGGTGGGTAAGAAAGGCTGAAGCTGGGATATGTGGCTGGCTGGCCTGTTAGGAAGTGTGAGGTTCAAGATGGTGGCAGGCTTTTAAGAGTGTGAGCTTGTCTCCCAGGACTCAGTGTGGTGGGAACAGAAGGGCTTGGCCTAAGTCAACGCGTCTGCCGGCTGTTCACTGAGATGTGCTCCTGATGCACTTTGCTACCAGAAAATGTACTCTCCTTTTCTGTTCACTTACATACAGCATACCACAAGTGTTTCACTTTCTTAGCAACACACACACACACACACACACAAACTGACAGACATACAAACTGACAGACACACACACACATGCATGCACACTCGCACATACACACACACACACATACACACACACACACACACACACACTTTAACAGATGCCCTTGCATACAATGCACATATTAGGATAGAGAGATAGTGAGATACTTTATTGTTCCCTGAGGAAATTTAGAATCAGAAATTAATTTAGCAAGGTATATACACACATTACCCTTGGTTTTTATATATACTGTGGACACGCATGCACATACGTGGATGCTATACTCCATCCTCATCCTCCTCTGCGAAATACACATACGCATGCATACACACACACACACACACACACACACACACACACACACACACACACACACACACACACATGCATCAGTTTTCAGACAGATCCTTCATACAAATGCCCAACTCTGCAAGCTCCTCACATACTCCTGTCATTTCCCTTCTGCTGCTTATTTGATCACTGTGGTACATGTGCAAAAAAGGGCAAACACAGACTTTGCGCATGATATGAGCCATGTCATTCAGAAGATTTCCCCCCCCCCGGAGGCAGGCAAAACAGCCCCATCATCTCGAAAGCCTCTCCCGTCAAAGCCCTAAGAGGTTTAGGATGGGATTTTAGAGACGTGCCAGTCATGTGACTGACTCAACAAGGGGTCCTCGCTCGCTCCCCTCGCTGGGCTGCCATAGTCTGCGCAAGAGACGACTTTAAGAACAGAGTATCTAGTCGCCCGTGTCAGTTGTCAAGCAACAAGCTTGCGTTGACAGATGCTGCCTTAACCATCTGTCTGTCTGTGTTTATTCAGGAAACGTGTTTCGAAAGCCCCAGCTCCGCACTCTACTTATCCAGGCCTGACAGATAGTTAAGAATAGGAAGTGACAAAAGAGTATTGCAAATCGATGCTGAGCTTGACACTGCTGTAGTCCAGCCAGGCCATTTAGCAGAGAGAGAGAAAGAAGGGGAATAAGAGAGGCATAGAGAGAGAGAGAGAGAGAGAACAAGAGAAGACAGAGAGGGAGAAAGTAAGAGAGATGGGGTTCAGCTGCTGTGGTCAGAATCAGACCCATGGAGGTGGTGGTGCCTTTTGCTCACGCTTGATTGGCGCCGCCGCTGATTATAATCCGCTAACGAACATGAGGCCCCACCCTGGCGGAGGGGATTAGAAGTGAAAGGGAGCACTGGCTGCTGCAGAGGTTGGTTGGTCTCTCTCTCTCAAAACAGAAGCCTCTGTCAGATGTGGAGTTAGGAGGAGCCCTTGTTTGCATGCTTACACGGTCAGTCGGTCAGTTTGGTTGGTTGGTTGGTTGGTTGGTTGGTCGGTCATGGCAGCATTCTCAGACATGCCACAGGTTGAGCAGCCGAAGGGGAGCACTCTGCTGTCAGGTAAACAAGTGTTGGAGTAAACTAACTGGTCACTTCGGTCTTCTGCATTGCCCGATGCTGTAATTGTGTCTTTTTCATGGGGGTCATGCATCTGTGGAGAGAGAGAGAGAGATGTGTGTTTGTGTGTGTGGAAGAGAGAGGAACCATGCAGGGAAAGGAAGGAAGTTTAGGGTTGTATAACATGGTCTGTAAACAATACATAGAATGAGCAGATGTTTTTATGCTGTAATGCGACCTTTAATCAATCTGTGTTTATTCTCTGATGAGGGTCACATGGAATGGTAAGGATTACCTCTTGTGATTACCTGTTGTAATGAAGTCATTCTGGGAAGATACAGTATTGCGATTAGCACTAACTATTCAGAGGGTGCTGTGTTTGCTGAGGAATTATTTTTGTATCTTCGGTCAGTAACTTGTACATATAGAATATCTATTTGCCATATTCTACTGCAGAGAAGCACAATCATAATAATTTAAAAGAATTCAGAATGCATGTATGACATGTTGCTTGCTGTAAAGTTATCATTAAATTATAATGTAAAAGCCAACTTATTACTGCAGTAAATGTTTACAGTTTTTAATATTTAGCATTATTTTCTTAAGCTCTATCCCTGAGTGTGGAGAGCCAGATTAGACATCTTTAATACCTCTTGGCACATACTATTTTTTAAGAGAGAGAAGGAATTAGAACAGACAATTACACAATTAGAATTAAAAGGTAATTCTTGCTACACTCTGAAGACCACACAGTGCTGTGAGCAAATGATTCATTTTCAATTAGGGGTCAGAAATGTTAATGCCATCATTTTCTTACATATAAAAGGTTCCTCACAAAAAAGCTAAGAAAGTAAAGTAAAAGTAAAGGCATTTCTACCAGTTAACTTTCAGTTGGGCCACATCAATAGCACCAATAGATACAATATCTTTGAAAAAAAATATTGTTATGTAACTTACACACAAACACCTACAGATGAACTTCAATGAATGTTCTACAGATGTCATGTGGAATGTGGTTCAGAACACTGCGTCTCCACTAGTGTCTTTTATAAATTCAATATGTTTTGTAGGCCAATCTAAGAAGGTCAACATACATTGACAGATTTGACAACAATCCAAAAATGTATCATTTATTTTCTCGGTTTTGGTTGCATAAGGTCCACCCAAATAACTATGTGGATTTATGTGTACAATTATAAATAATACTGATTGAAAAGGCTAAAGCCTATTATATGCTGGATATTTGAAGTTTTAAGTAGAGATATTTATAAACCTCATTTAAATACACTTGTTTACTGTCATATTTGTGGAGCAATGTTACTTTGTTTGCATAACTAGTATGAACACATTATCCTATATTTCTCAATATAGGCATTAAGGTGAATATATTGTGGAACAAAAAAAGATGCAGCCTGTACACTGTGTGTGTGTGTGTGTGTGTGTGTGTGTGTGTTTATGTTTATGTGTGTTTATTGGGGATTGCAAAAAATATACAGTATATCATTATGTACTGTCCTTCAGAAACTCAACAAAATATCTTATAAATGTGGTGGGCACACTGCATTGTAACCAACGACTGTATATACAGTCATTTATGTAATATAAAGCAAAACATAACCACACTTACAGAATAGGTTCGTATGTATGCATTTCTTTCATATAATTGGTTCTCAAGCCCCATATGCTGTACTGTATACTGTTACATAATTACAACTCACAGTGTACCCTGGCTGTGCTGGATATACGGAGTGATGTGGGAGTTGTTGTACAAATGTTCTTTCCTCCCCTTATAAAGTTGACCACACAGGCAGACAGAACAAGGGCATTCTCATTTTTGATGAAGAGCAATAATAAAATCCATGAATGGTTTCCGATTTAGAGGACACTGTAAAAAATAATGGGGCCAGTACCGGTTCTTCAGAGTGATGCCATAGAAGAACATTTTTCAGTGCTTTGAAAAATTGTCAAGATAACAGTTCTTTAAATAACCATTTGATGCTGATATGACATAGCACTGCCTATTATGATCTGAGGCTCTGAAGAATAATTTCTAATGTGAAGAACCTTTCACATAATGTAATAGTTCAACACAGAGTTTTCACTCTCAATGGAACCACCTATAACCATTTAAGCACCTTTATTTTTTAGAGTGAAGACGTTCAGACCAGCATAGCGTGACTCCATTGGAGACCTCGATTCGATTACATTAACAGAAGAAACTAAATCCTCTTATGATTGGCACCTAAATGGACAGTCGGCTATGCTCGATGAATGTGCCGTATTTAATTACAGTGCCTTTAGCTTAATCACTTTCCTCAAGGATTATAGTTATTGTCTGTTTCGTCCAAGCAGTATGGTTTTGATTATGGACTGTCATATTAAACAATTGTACCTGCTAAGGAGGTTGTTTTTCTGTTCAGTCTGGAGATTGAGAAGCAATGTGTTTATGAGCCAGTCGTTACATAGTCATAAGTACTAAATTTAGCAAAAGCAGCCCAATCCCTGTGCTCGTAATAACTAGTTCAATAGTGTTTTTGTGCTTGACACATTGTTGTATTTTGCCTATCTGTGAATCTCTATTTTGCAGTTTTTATCATGGCTATTGACAACAATTTCTCTGCACAAAAGGATCGAATGTTTTTCTTGTCATGCGCCACTGGTACAGGCAGATAGACTGGGAAATATAAGGCTGGTGATTTGCTGAATTGTGTTCAGTGATGGCCTGAGCCAGTTGGCTGCGCAGATGGGTCTCCAGGATCCCATCAGAAACATTTTCTTTCGTCACGCTCGGAGGACCACACTCCTGTCTCTAGCATTCTAGTTTAGCTGATGTTCTTCGGAGGAGAGTCAGAGACACACAGGATGTGACATGATGGTGTGGTGTGAAGTGTGAGGTCAGCAGCGGGCAGAAGCGACGCTCGTGGCCTTTGCCAGTGCCTCTCGTCTCTCGTTAGCGCTCCACAAGCTGCCACTGGCGTCTGGGTGTCGCCTTTCGTTCTCACAGTCTCAAGCTTCGTGCTGACTTTTTTACTCGTAACGCATAACGCCAAGACTTCTACATCATATGGTGAGAATATATCATTTTCTTTTCAAAACCTGCACAGGTCAATTTGATGGTTGACTTACGAAATGTTTATATTAAAATTTTTGCGTCACAGATGTAAAAGATCACTCAGAACTTTCCTTGAACATGTTATTGTTATATTATCAAATGTCCACCATTAATAACTTTGCTATGATGAATAATACATAAAAAATACTGTAAGATAATATTTGAAAATATATTATTCATATCTCCATGCAGTGTGGAGATTACTTTATTCTAATTGATGAGCCTCAGCACATGGCACGTGTAAGGACATTGCCAAATGGCAGAAAGACACTAATGGTTGTGAAATACATCACCATGTAGATGTAAATCCATCCGAATCTGTCAGTACACTGTATTGCTAATGCAACTCCTATTTGGTATCATGGGAATGATGAAATGCATCTGCTGGTACATAATAAGTACTGCAGAGAACACACAACCGTGCCTCTTAAGCAGTACAATTGATCACTGAAGACAGTCATCTGTAGCATAGTTGAAAGGTCAGGCAAAGGTCACCTTCACCACTGGTGGCTACTTGGAAAAGGTTGTATGGTTGTCGGCTACCTGGAATCAGCCTACACCTGAATGCCCCAGCCAAGCCCCTGGAAAGAAATAGGGTGCTGGTTGAGTGATTGGGTATGGATTAGTGCAGAGGCTGATTCCCTGACCCGTGTAAGATTTTTCTTCCGCCTGGTATGTATCATGTCGGTGTTACATGTACGCTTCATCTGGTGCACTACTGTATATCTGCAGACAGTGCACCATGAACAACAGTGAAAACTGTGCTCTTGTTTGTTATGTTAGCACGCTAAGCAGTGTAGCATTCCAGTTTGTCCACTCTGTCTACTGCTTCAAGTGAGATAGCTGTGTAGTGTATTTATCCATTTGTTCTTTATTTCATCTTTTTTTTCTTTATGTCCCACTCCCTTGCTTGTAGTGCTCCTTCTTCTCATTCCCATGTTCATCACTCGATCTCTCCTGCAGTGTATCAGTATTCCTTTCTCTGTGTCTGTCCCTTTATACATTGTCAACTTTTTGAGGAAAACAGTAGGCATGGCACTGGTAGGGATTGCAATAATAATCTGAACATGCCAAAGCACATGGAGTCATAACTCACAAAGCCACGCATTTCACAGGCAGTGTTGGTGCAATACTTCTATGAGGGCTGCACTTCTGTCAGAAAATGCTTTTGGGAAGGCAGCTTTAGTGAGCCTGATGGTCTTCAAGCGGGTTATTGCATCTCTCTCTCTCTCTGTACCACTTGTGTAAGATCAGTGGGCCTGGCACACTGCTACTGCAAAACTAACCCTCTCCTCAGGCAAAGTACATCGTAACAGCAATAACGGCCTCACCAAATGGTTGACTTTATGAAACGCCAACTGGAAAATAAGAAAAGAAAAGAAGAAAGGGGATGAAAAAACAAAGGGATGAATTGACCCTTTAGCAGCCCCCGTGCCATGACGCTAGAACAACATCACAGACCAGGGCCCTCTACACACAACATGCGTGGGACACATCAAAGCATCATCTTTAACCATCAACCATCAAGCTGCATGGCTTTTGTTTGCGGGGAAATGAAAGTGTGTCATGGCCGTAAGGTGGGACCGCGGGTGGGTGGATCAGCATTGCACAAGCAGACCTTATTGGAAGAGCAAATAGGACTGTGCCATAACAAAACTAGTCACATCCAGACACACACAGACACACACACACACACACACACACACACATAAGCACACATACACACGCACACTCACACACACACACATGGTGATCTGAACAGAAACATTTCTTTCTGCTCTGCAAGCTTGGAATTATTTCATAAGGGGTAATGAGACATTTAAAATTTGACATCTACACCTAATTTCATAAAAGGCCTCGCTGTAGACTGTGAAAATCAGTCTTGTCTTTATGCTTAGTGGAGTATAATTTTATTTATTTTACCACTGTATTAAGAGCATTTACTACTACTTTAAAAAAGATATACAAGGACTGAATATTTACAACAATTACAATGATTGAAAAGTTAAAGTGGCAGTCACTGACTATTTTGCTAATACAATGAGTGAACATGAGAGCCAGTATGAAACACAGTTCAGGCTAATTGTCCCATTGTGTGATTGCCATCCATTATTTCATCTGAGAAATGGCATCTGGGCAGCTAATGGGTGTTAGCCTTATATAAGCAAGATGGTGAGAGAGAGAGAGAGAGAGAGAGAGAGAGAGAGAGAGAGAGCATGAGTGGGGGAGAAATAGTGAGAAACAGAGAGAGAGAGAGTGAGAGAGAGAGAGAGAGCATGGGTGAGGGAGAAATAGAGAGAGAGAGAGAGAGAGAGGATGAATGGTTCACATACACACACAGTATGCTTGCGTGTGAGCTGGAGGCAGGGGGAGGCATAGGAACATGGAGAGACACATGCACACAGTCTACATGAGACAGAGAAAGACAAGAAGGTCTTAACGTGTGTTAGATTGGGTGTGTTTGTATCTTTATGTGTGTGTTTTTTCATTCCTCCTGGACATCACAAGTGACCTGCCCCATCATCACCCCACCCTGTTCCTTAGGCATGGATACTATGGACAGAGGATTCTTTCGAAAGGTGGACGTCCCGGACCAGGCCCACTACATCGTGGCGTTCTTTGTTGTGGTGATCGGTGCCGTTGGAGTTATAGGCAATGCCCTGGTCATCTATGCCTTCTTCAGGTAGGCCACTAATCCATGAAAATGATTGCATGATCTTGTCAAAGCTTGGACATAATCATAGCCAGTAATAAACATTCAGAAGCTACAATCCAATACAACATATTCCAAATTACCTGGTTGTACCTGTGTACTCAGTAATACTGAGATAATTTGACTAATTAATTCCTCTTCCTGTCTGAAGAGTAGAGCTAATTAGAATGAGCTGATTTAAAAAAATGGCTGGACCAAACCAAATGTGGTATCAAATTGTAGCTTTTGAAGCCAGATTACCCATTACTGATCACAGCCATCTCATTATACATGTGGCACGTGATATATACTGTAAGGGATGGTTCACTTTTAGTTAAAAATTCAGACTAGGTGTTATGGATGCATTATTCATCAGAGATATGTCTGTGGTTTCCTTTGTAAATCTGTCTTAATGTGTTGAATAAACACTATAGTCACGTTGCATCAACTGGAATATTCTTCACAGGTGGGAAAAAAGACTTCAAAGCCTCATTTTGACATTTGAACCCTGTTTCATGATTTAAAAGAGACTGCTGAAAAAAAGTGCATGACTTCCTCCACTTGTGTAGGTCATGTAACTTAAAATCAGGACTTGCAAGAGTCCGCTGGGATTGCTGATAACTTTTCCTCACAAAATCATTAGCATCATGTCGTGACATTTGCGCATACTGTAGCTTTTCACCGAGTTTCTCGTAAACATCCCCGCCTTAAAACCTGGGCTTTGAAAAGAGCGTTGGTACAATGCCTTCCATCGAGTGTATTCGATCTCTCTCTCTCTCTCTCTCTCTCTCTCTCTCTCTCTCTCTCTCTCTCTCTCTCTCTCTCTCTCTCTCTCTCTCTCTCCATTCCACGGGCCCTTGTTCTTTAAGTTCTTAGAAAGGGGCAAAGTGGATGCTCCTTCCTAGTGCTCGAGTGTCTCTATACCTGCCTGCGGCACTTCTACTCGGCTGTGAGTGGATGAGAGCTCTGGGTGTTTTTGTGTCCCGGAGATAGGAAGCCATGTGCCAGCGTGACTCAAGCGCGTCTTGACAAGGACCTAAAAGCACACTGGCTGTCCCCTGTGGAGGCCTGCTGACATGCTTTCTGCATTTGTTGCTCTTAGCATTACACCGTCACCCAGTCCTCTCAGCGCTCTCCCCTGTCAATCTCTCCATGATCACATACTTTTTGGACAAAATGTTCCTTTACAGGCGTAGACCTTCAGGGGTGGCGATGGGCAATCGGTTGGGGGGATGGGTTGGCAGGGTCATGGGGAGCAAGGATCTGAAAGGATGAAGAGCTGTTTGGTGGAACAGTATCTCAGATTGATGGGAGTGGGAGTTTGGTCCATTCAAACTGGTTCATGCCCTCTGAGCACTCACAGCACCCCACTGTCGCTGCTGCTTCTGTGAACCACACTAAAGGACACTAGTCAAGCCCATGTGACGCACCAAACGCTGATGAGTGTGTGGTGAGAGGGTGCAGGCAGAATTCTCTTTACAAAAGGAGGATGCTTTTGAAGGAGACTTGGAAATAACAAACATAACCTGAAGGTCAGCTGCTAAAAGATTACGTAGCCAAGTACTTACTGTAGCAATAGCAGGGGCTAGCATGGGCTAGAACACACTTAACAAACCTGTTTTGTGTTTCTTGTAGTGGTTTACACTACATATAAAGCAGGGTAACAAGTCATGACATATTTTACTGTTCTGCTGGAGAATCAATTTTGGAATCAATCTTGGAATCAATATTAACCTCAGGGCTTTGCTAACAGTTGCCTCAAGATATGTCTAGTGAAAGTGTCTTTGAAATCATCTGACTTCAAAGCACATCAATTGGGACAAATCATTAGGGCAAATGAAAGCAATGGCAAGATCTTGACACAGTGATTTGTAAACTACACATGCTCCACCATCATAAGCTCAGAGCTAATAAAGGCTTGTTTGTTTCAGGATTACTTTACTTTGGCCAGACTTTAGTAGCAAGCATGAAATGAGCCTGAAGGCTACTTTTACAAAACATCACTGATTAGAGAAGATTTTCTGTGCAGAGTGGGGCACAAGGTTGTTATTGTACATGTAAGACATTATCAAAACAAAATGGACTTTTTTTGGTAATTACGTAATCCGTGTAATGTGCTTATTTCAAATAAAACTGAAATCGTCCATGTCTCAAGGTCTACACAGAGTTTAGCTTAGCTGCATTGCTCAGACCATGGCTTGCCACAAAACATAAAATAAACTATAAACTCAGGGTGGCCGCGGGGCCTTAAAAAGTCTTAAATGGCATTAAATTTCGTTTTTCTAAAATAAGGCCTTAAAAAGTCTTAAAAAGTCTTAAATTCTGAAACCAAAGGTCTTAAATTTCTGGGGACTACATTCCGTTTCTTCCATGTTGCTTGCATGTCACTGCCCGCACTTCCAGGATGGGGAAGAGCTTCTTCCCCCAGGCAGTCAGACTGCTAAACAGCGTCAGGACTATTAGACTGTAGTTTCATACCAGTACAACCAGCACACCGCACCTTATGCCTCGTGCACTTTCTTGCTGCTACCTCATATTATTGGGGCAGTCTGTGCAATCATACCACTAACCAATTGATTTTTGTGCTTTATTTCTTCCCGAGTTGGTCTTAAATTTTTTTTAAAATGGCATTAAAAAGTCTTAAAAAGGTCTTAAATTTCACTTGGTCAAACCTGTAGACACCCTGAAACTGTGTTCGTTCTCCTTTTTTGGAGAACATGGAGGGATTTTAGGGTAATTCCTGACACCCCTTCACTCCTCTTCCCAGTGAGGGTCAGTCATTGAAATCAGTCCTCAACTAATGACAGTGGACAGGACAGAAACCACGTGTCCTGTTTGTTTGCATGCCCGCAGGTGCAATCATCATATACATAATGTAAACATATAACTTTATGCAAAGTAATCAGACTGAAGTGGGTTGTAATGGAAGCAGGGCGGGTCTGGTTTCTTCTCTGTGAAGTGTTCTATTCCCATTAGTCTTTAAACAAAGCCTTTGGGTATATGTTCTGACCAATCAAAAATGTAAATTCCTGAAATACCCTCGCCTTTTTCTCATTTTGGTGAGATGTGCTTCATGGGGCATGAAGTAAAAAGATGCATCTCTGGGCATCGCCGCCAGCACTATCTAACATCCCATCATGTGGGTGCTCAGTGAGGAAAGCTAAGTTGTTTCTATTGGCTTAGACGCACTGACTACCTCAATGAGTAGCAGGGGGGGGGGGGTCAACAGGTGGAGGTGGTGCAGTAATTAGATTTTTATGTTTTCCTTATTCACATAAAAAGTGTAACCCCTGTTTGTATTTTATTGACTTAGAAAACTATTTTGAGAATAAAGACATTCTTTTCTTTTCTTTTCTATTCTATTCTATTCTATCTTGTTTCCCCAGCTTCAAACCCATGCTATTATGTTCTATTTACCTGTATATTTTACACTTAAGAATAACTTTTCGATATAGAGCCCCCTGGAAGGAATGTTTGCCATTTTAGTTGAGCTTGTTTTGAAGCAATGTGAGACTGTGCAGTCAGGCTTACGTATGTGTTCTCCTTCAGACTAGGTTCAGCACTGCATCCTCTTCCATCCTATAGGGCTGTCAATGCAAGATGTGGAAGTAAAAGGCAGCCCCTGGGGAGCTAATACAAGCAAGCATCAGCCTTTGCTCAATACACACACACGCACACACACACACACACACACACACACAAACATGCATAGACTGACACAACTGTGCCGAGTGTTTAGTCTATGATGGTCAAAAACCTCTATTGTGTTGGTGCATAATCTCAACAGCCAACAGTCAGGGCTCAGGGGACACATTCAATTTACAATCCACTTCTAACGGTTTGTGTGAATATACGTGCTACATTTGCATTGCAAAGGCAATATTTTTTTAAACATATTTTGAGATTTGATGTAAAATATTTAAGAATGACAAAAAGTTGCTGCTTAATCGCCATGCCTGTAAAATGTCAAATTTCAGGTGTGTATATAGCCTGCAGGAAATTTGTTAGTGAAGAATATGGTAGTCAGGGGAGGTGTGGGGCAATGGTTAAGAAATATATCACTACATTTTTTATATACAGTAGTAGCCCTTTGAATTGTGTTTGTTTTAAGCTTCCCAGCTAGTACAAACAGAAGGCAATCACTGAAATTCATCAATTCATCATTTCATCATTTAATTTTAAGCCCAAGTCCACTTTTAGTGGGACAGCATAGCATAGTGGTGGGAGGGATGTGTTGTTAAGGTGGCTGCCTTAATTATAAAGCATTGTCCACATTGTCTGCAAAAATGTAACTTCCCAGGGCTGCCTTCCCAGGTCAGCTGCTTGAGTGTTTGAGTGCTAAAAATGCCGAAATGTGGTTGGATTGTGCAAGTCCCAAACATACAATCTCAGAAACAACTCCAATTGCCAGATTGCAGACATGTTTTCTTCGAAAGATATTTGTCCTCAAGGAGGAGTGCAAATGGCGTAATGAGTATTGTCCATTACTTTGTCCATTTGACGTCAGCACTGCGAATTACTACACAATTTTCTGTCTATTTTCTCTGGATTCAGGTTACTTTTTAGACTGTTTTTTTCATGCCATTTGTTGGTCTATCTCAAACAAACCCATTGTTTGCTTTGCAGTCAGGTAAATAAAAAGATGCTCTTTTTAGGTGTGAATCTGTCTCTATTGACTAAAGCAGGAGAAGAAGAAGAAGAATTCAATAAGAACATGCTTAGTATACTGAACAGACAAAAAATAAAACAACAAAAACATGGAGTAGATGTGCTCTTATGCTTTTTTCCAGTCATTTCCATCCAGCCATATAATGTCCTAGTGATGGATGGATTAAGTTAAACTAACCTTGACCCCTTGGAACAATACCTCATCAATCTGCTTTTGCAAATCCTTTCGGAAAATTCATTAGCACTTTCTTCACAGAATGCATGGATTTTCTCTGACCCCCATGAAACAACCGTATGAAAATAATTTCCACCCCCTTTGTCTTTTTTTTCTTCTTTCCTTGTACCATAGTCTGATGTAGGACAGTGTGATGAAACAGGTCTTTCATAATGATTGACTAGGCGTTGGGTCCTGGAAAACAGGAGGTATTTCCAGGTATGGGGGTTTAGCAGGCGATGCGGTATATACCCCCCGCTGATTGCCGTGGTCAGCCAGGTCCTAGCACCTGCTGTGGGAGACAGATAAGAACCTGGGGCTGGGCCTGAGTAGTGAAAACAGCCGAGCCTCAATCAGAGATAATTGTACGCCCAGGGTGTGCTGGATTAATATGAAAGTGTCCAATCAGACTGATAGTGGAGCGTTGAAAATTCCCCAACCTCCTGATGCACAGGATTAAGCGAGCGCAAGCGATGTAAATCAGCAGTGGCTGAAGACCCTGTGTTCGTTTTCGCAGCTGCTGCCGAATGCAGTTGTACCTGGCAACTGGTCCATTAAGGTAGGATGCTGTGAGAGAACACAAGTGCACACTATGTGCTTGGTGTTCTGTTCACGTTGTGGAGAGTGGGTGCGCACATCCAAGTAGTTTGTCGGCAGGTGCAAGACAAAAGTGTCAGACAATGTAAAGATGTGGGTCTGCACACTGCCTGATGAAGATCCACAAGGATCGAAACGTTGCATTTTAAGTAATAAAGTTTAACTTTTGGAGCAAACGAGGCAGTGTGCAGACCCACATCTTTGCATATGCCTGATGAAGATCCACAAGGATCGAAACGTTGCATTTTAAGTAATAAAGTTTAACTTTTGGAGCAAACGAGGCAGTGTGCAGACCCACATCTTTACATGGTGTTCTGTTCACGCCAGCCCCGTAGCTGCCTCAATAGAGTCTGATTATAGGCATTGTTTCTGAAACTTTAATCAGGCATACGGCATGTACTGCATACAGTATGTGGCCCTTTCTGTGGTTTGGTAAGACAGTGAAAAGACACAGATAATACTTTCTGATTCAGAGAAATAGTTTAGTAAGAGTATTGGCTTTTTTTTTTAAATTTTTGTGTAGTTTAGCATGCACAAGCGTTAGACATTGAATACAGAGTGGCAAATAGCAGCGGGTTCAAAGCAAGACAAACCTTACTTTGGTAAGCATAGGAGCACAGTAAGCACAGTTTCATTAGGGCATTTTCAAATGACATGACCCCAAACTCCAACTGAGAACACACACTAATTGACTAACCTAGGTGTGAGAAGACACACCCATGATAAAATAAAAGGGGGGAAAAATAAAAGGGGGAATTAATCTGAATCTGCAGACGCAATCATTCTGCTCTGTGAATACAGGGACGTTTCATGACAGACAGCAATTATGGAGGCTCGAGCATCACATATGCATGATACTCCTGCTGCGCACAACTCGTAGCATGACCATGTGTATCAAACGCCCCCTCTGACCCATGCAGGCAGTGCACAAGTTACTAAGATGTGCTAGAATTTATGGCTATGAGGAGGTGTCTCAGCTGTGTGTGACAAAGAAGTCCATAAAGTGCCTTTGTAGTGAAGGGGCAAAGAAGTCACCCCACCCGGCTTCGAACCTGGGTGTCAAACATGCACTCTGACCGCAATGCCAAAGAGCCAGGCTCGTTGGAATGCCAGTCATATCACATCCTCAACCCTAGTGATGAGACTCCATCACAGCTATTAGTTTCTTGAGTTTGTGTAACTCATAGCCACGTTAGACTGGGCACATAACTTAAGCTCAGTGTTCATGTTAATAGTTTAAAGATAATTGTCTGGTTTATACTACACAAATGAAACATGTGCAGAACTGCACATCTGGTGTAGCCTGTGCCGAAAGGATGTCAAGCTTAGCAGTCATTGATTTTGTTGAAATTCATTTTCATTTTGTTTATTGTTTACTGACTTATCACCTTAATCAAACTTAACCCACACCCCTTAATTAAACAAGACAGAGTTTCAACAGCCTGTTTGCTAATAGTCTCTGTATCTGTACAGTCTATAGGACCATCTATAGGACTGCCCAAATAAAGTGTGACCAATTTTTGTGACCCCTTCATCTGAACTTGCTCAGCCTGGCCCACAACTCACCCTGAGCTGTGCTTCTCTGGCAGCTGTGTGAGTGCCCTGTGTGGCTCAATCAGTGAGAGGCAAGCCTATCCCAGGCCTCATCAGCACACACCCTCAGGCCAGAACGCCACTCATGGGCCCCTGTAATGGCTGGCCATCTTCTAGGGTTTTCTTTTTGGCTGTCCAGCCCATTAAAATTGCTCCCTAGCTGTACCTAGGTGTGAGGTAAGTGTCCAGCAATCTCTCTTCACTATAGTGTGACAGATTCATGGCTGCCAGCATTTGGTGTCTCTGGTGGTATGCAGCTGGGGATTCACTGGTTGGCAGTCAGTGTGGGTGCTGTCGTTTAAAGAGGCAGAGTATCTATTAATTCAGAGACTTCTGCTGTACATGTTGCTTGACTGAATGATGTTTCAATGTTTTGTTTCAGTAACAAAAAGTTATGGACACCACCAAACTTTTTCATCATAAGCCTGGCTGTAGCTGATTTCCTCATGGCCATCACCCAGTCACCCATATTCTTCATCAACTGCCTCTACAAAGAGTGGGTGTTTGGAGAAACAGGTAGAACGTATACGTATTTGCATTAAAGAACAAACCACTAAGTATTATAAATAACCGAATAATATGTATAATGTGTCTGATGGAAAATGAACATGTAATCCCAGGCTGCAAGATATATGCTTTCTGCGGTGCCTTGTTTGGAATTGCCTCCATGATCAACCTGCTGGCGATTTCCATAGACCGCTACATGGTGATCACCAAGCCCTTGCAGGCCATCCAGTGGACCTCCAAACGCCGCACCCTTCTCATCATCCTTGTGGTGTGGCTTTACTCACTCGCCTGGAGTCTGGCACCTCTACTAGGATGGAGTAAGTCTGTCTGCCTATCTTGCTCTCTGTGTCTATTTCTTTTTGTCTCTTTCACACAATCACCCTCTCTCTCTCTCTCTTTCTCTCTCTCTCTCTCACACACACACACATGTGTCTGAGCAAACATATTGCCCAAACATGCACTACTTTCTCTCTCAGACGCATGGATGGACACACATGCTCTCTGTTCCTATCTTTTTCACTCACTCACTCATTCACTCACTCACTCACTCATTTACTCACTCATTCATTCACTCACTCACTCACTCATTTACTCACTCGTTCACTCAGCTGTTTCAAAGTGATGTGAAATCAGTGCTCTTCCCAGCAGGCATGGTGTGTTATAGGCAGTGTAAGTCTAAAGATAATATGCAAGCTGTGCTGTTCGATAATTCAGTATTTTGTGTATTTATTTATACATAATTAAAGATTGAAATGTCAGTCTTTAGGAGCCTTCTTTGGGAAGGCACCAGTCGCCTTATTGACATTGTCAGGACCACTTAAACTAAAGACACAACAGGGGAGCATTGGCTTCCAATGCTGGGTGGGCTCGTGCTTCGCGATGCTTCAGAGAATTAGACACTATATCAGTGGTGAGCAACCTGGATTCAAATGACAGTGATTCCAATAGTAAACTCCTGTAACTGGTTGAAGAGTTGTGCTAATTAGAATAAATGGCTGAAAAAAAAATGTTGCTCTTGATTGTAGTTTCTGAAGCCAGGTTGCCCAACACTGCACTATATGCTGTTCTTTCTCAATGGCGATAGACATTAACTATGATGTATTTAGTTTTTGTTGTGTATGTTGTGTCGAACAGGCTCGTACATCCCAGAAGGCCTGATGACCTCTTGCACATGGGACTACGTGACGTCTTCACCCTCCAACAAGAGCTACACCCTCATGCTGTGCTGTTTCGTGTTCTTCATCCCGCTGGGCATCATTCTCTACTGCTACCTCTTCATGTTCCTGGCCATCCGCAGCACTGGCAGGTACACAGCAAATTCTATACTGTTAAATCAGCTCTGAGAGTGTCGGTTTTAACACTATGCCAGTGTTTATTTTGTCCCAATCTTTACAGTGTTAATTTAACACTCCTCCCTTACATATCTGACTCCTTTACAGTTAAATCAACTTTCTGCAGTGTAATTTCAACTCTTAATTTTACACTTACACTTAAGTCAACACTTTTGCTGAACACTGGGAAATTAACTTTGAGAATTCTGCTGTGTAAACCTGTTGCAGGAGCTTGCCTGATCACTATTTCTTCTGACAGAACAAGACTTGTATTGCAATAGCAATATTTGAGAAATGAGGATATTTTTTGCAAGCAATTTTGCAATATTTTTCAGATCTACAGTAGATATTGCATCTACATCATGATTATTTAAAATTATATTAAATAATTAAAAATTAAATAAAACATTTAGTTAGCAATGCTTTATTTACATATTTTATGTTCATTCCCCACTTACATAACTTGTGTGTAACTTGTGTGATTTGTTAAAACAGCCAGCTGTAATGCCTGGTTGAACTCAAGTTGTGTCAAAGTGTGACTTCAACCTGTCACGTCAAGATGTTTTTGACAAGATGGGCTCTGACAAAGTGTCAGACTTTAGCCAATTCTCACATGAGTGTAAATTTAGAAGTAACTGAGGACAGACCTGTGAGCCACAGTGCTTGGCAACCCAAACTGAGCAGAAGGACATGCGACAGGAGAATTGAGCACCCACATGCCACAACAGCTGTCAAATGACTTTTGACATTTTGTGTTAAACCCACTAGTTAGAAACTTAAATGGGTTAATTAACACCAGATCATCTAAAAAAAACAAACTGTAAACTAAATATTTGCAAAATTTCAGAATTTGAGGTGAATGCCACCACTGACATTCCACACTTTGCATTTACCAAGTTAGATTTGTTAGATTACATTTTTTTTGGTTTATTTTAGACCTCCTCCAGAGCTGTAAATTGCAGTATATTTTTGATGTATTAAAATACATGTAGACTCAATCAATACCAAGCAGTTTCTATTATTAGAGGGACACAGCCATTAAAATGCCTGGCACATTGTAATGTGGAAAAACCATGAAAAACCAAAAGCATGAAGGCCCATTATTTTCTGTGTAATTGATAAAAAATAAATCAATAACACAATACATCCCCTCCTGGCATCGCTAAATACGAAGGTCTATAAACATTTTACAGCACATGTTTGGAACTTTCTGTGTATGGCCTGTGGTTATATGTGCAGTATGAATACAGAAACATCTAGACAAAAACTGAGGTGGTCATTTTAGATATTTTTCCAATTTGTAGTGAGTAGTTTGTAGTGAGTAAGTTTGGAATAAGTTTGGAATTTGAAAAGACACATTTGGACAACATACTATAGAGGCGAGTGCATTGTTTGCCACCAATACCATAATAATTGTCTGTGATACTTAAAGTGTCAGAAGCCTCATTCCATGTGCTTCATTTCAATACTGTTCATGTTATTGATTAATGTCTTGGAATAGAACCAATGACTGCTCAGTGGTCTCTCTCTCTCTCTCTCTCTCTCTCTCTCTCTCTCTCTCTCTCTCACACACACACACACACACACACACACACACACATAGCATAACACAGTATGCTGATATCATTCAGACTATGTGTTTTCAACAGTTTTGAATGCCACAGCTAGTAAAATAGATCAATTTGACTCAAACGCTCTCGGCTTTGCTCTGTGCTGTGCCTTTTGCCATGGTAATATCAATAACTCCTCTGCGGCATTTGAGCTTTCCTTATGTCGTCTCATTGTCTTGCAGAGACCTGGAGAGGCTGGGCAGCCACAGAATGAAGTCGGCTATAGATCAGCAGCAGTCGATAAAGACGGAGTGGAAACTGGCCAAGGTTGCCTTTGTCGTCATCATCGTGTTTGTGCTGTCCTGGTCTCCATACGCCTGCGTGACGCTAATCGCCTGGGCCGGGTATAAACTAGCCTCATGACACCTACTGGGCTTGGGGAGGGAAATGTGATGCGAATCAGATATGATAACACTCAGATCACTCGAGCACACTGAGTTTTGTGTTTACAACACAACAATGTATTTCAAATGTATGGCTTGAGTTATGACTCTTACTGACAGGAAAGCTGTCGTTTTGTTAATTATTGTAGGCAGTGTGTGGATTTGTGTATTCAATTTCAACTCAATTTTCAACTCAAATGCCTTAATATACTGGAAGTATATTAACCTATATTAACATATAGTAGTATATAGGTTTTAATAGTTAGAATTTGATGATGATCAAAGAGGAAACCTCAAACCGTAACTTCATTCAATAGTTAATCGAGATCCTTCAATCACAAAAGACTCAGATGTCAGTTCTTCTAAAACAGTATATCTCCATATATTGTTTGTATTAAATCCATGACAAAAAATGTACCCCCTTCAGCTATCTCAACAGCAGTACAAATGTGACAAGTTAATGGTTTATCAACCTTCACATTTTTAATTTCTGGAGTCTCACTGCAAGACTGACAGTAGCCTAACAAATGTTAATAGCTGAAGGCAAGCTAAAAGGCACTTAATAATGTCACCTTTTCAAGATTACTGCTGCAGTGAATAGGGGGAAACAGATGGGCTGATGAACACATCAATGTCAAGTTAGATTTTACCTCAGTAATGTACTGAAAGAAGGTGTGGGGATTCTCAAGCCCCTGTAGGGATAGAGCAACGATCATACCTAATTCACAATATGATTAGATAAAGCCCCAGGCATCTTCTAATTATTTTCTTTATCCTGACAAAACTACAAACAAGGATAGAAAGATCTTTTAGTCATTATAGAAATTAAGAACATGTTAATGTTTTGTTTATGGAATGTTGATTTTTTTTTTTACTGTGGCCTTGAATATGGACAACTATGACAGTTTCAATGTGAGTTAAGTCTTTTTGACCAGTAAGAACACATAGATGGAGACATTCAAAAGATGTGCAAGAAGTGAAAAAAGTATGAGCACTTTGCATTCAAAGCTACAGTGACTTGATATTATTTGACATTTAATCATAACTTGAGGCAAGTTTTTGCAGAGTCTATGAAAAACGTCACTTTGAAACAGAATGACAGTTTTTATGATTGACCTCAGGCACTTTGTCTGACAGCACTGTTGAAAAACACGTCTTATGTCTTCTTTAGGATATACATGGTGGTTTTAATTAGACATATCTGCTGGTGAGATATTTAAGATATATAACACAAAACTTAAGATAAAAGAGATACTGGTGCATAAATAAAAGTATGGTAGAAAAAGGATATTGTGTAGCACTGCAATGATTTATATCAGTATATGTAAGTCTGTGCAGATCAGGCAATAATTTTGATGACATCAAGTTAAAAACAATATTGGAGCATGAAATGGAACATTTCTGTATGACTGAATGTTTAGGTGCTTGCTCACGGCCACAACAAATGCCAACAAACACCAACAGTTGGTCAGTGTTGACCATCAGTGTGTGTTTGTTTGTTTGTCTTGGATGGTAGCTAGCTGAAAACGCTATGCCAAGCTCCGACAACTGCCATCTTTAGAATGTTGGTGTTTGTTGTTGTTTTTTTGGGGCAGTGTGGAAGCAGCTTTGTTTTATAGTGCATGACATGTTGGGCACAACAGACAATAACGATAGGCAATGAAATAAGTGATAAGTAAGAGATGGAGAATGACAGGACCAAAGGGGAAGGGAAACACATAGAAAGAGACAGACACTCATTCACCCACACACACACACACACACACACACACACACACACACACACACAGTGAGAGAGCGTGAGAACACAAGACCACAGCAGAAAAGCATGGAGGCCCTTCAGGGGTCCCCCAGAGTGTAGGAGAGATGAGTGGAGCGGCCTAATCAGGCATATGATCCCCTCTTATTTAATGCTGGGTCACTGGTGTGCTGCATAAACATGTACATCTCAGGAACCATCTGATGACCCTAAGCTACATGTACACACGCACACACACACACACACACACACAAACACACGCACACATGCTGAGGGATAAACAGGCAGGAAGTCTGCAGATTAATCTCATTTTAGAAACCAGACACTGTCCAAACATTTTATCCATATACGCTTCAATTTATGTATGTTGAGTTTTATTTTCTGGTCATCTCTAAAGACCATGCGCAAACCTTCCTCTTGTAGGCATGGCAGCATCCTCACACCATACTCAAAGACAGTGCCAGCTGTTATAGCCAAAGCCTCAGCTATATACAATCCATTCATCTATGCCATCATCCACTCCAAATACAGGCAAGTGCAGTCTATCTCTTTTTACTGCCCATGTGTAAAATATATATTCTTTAGTACATTATTCAAATGGTACATGACATGTTTATGTGTAATTCTGACTATGGTCATGAATCAGAAAAAAATAATATGGGAATGGAAGTAATTTAGTCATGTTTTGATGTGCTTTTGCTTTTCTCCAGACTTACCTGTTTTACAAACACCTCTCCTCATTCACCACTGTATAACATACCCCTTATTGCTTGCCTGTATTTGACTGTTTATTTGTTTTGCTTGTCTTGTCTGTTTTCCTTTCTAGTGAACTTCAGTTGAAGAAAGGTGCTTAAAAATATTAATATTTAATATTTTTGTTCCCTTGTGTTTGACTGAACAGGAACACTTTAGCGGAGAAGGTACCATGTCTGAACTTCCTGTCCCAACCTTCTCGTAAAGACTGCATATCTGCGTCCAATAGCGAGTATTCGTTTAGGGAGTCCATCCTCAGCCGAACATCTTCTGGGTCCAAAAACAAGTTCTACAGGATCTCCTCCCTGTCCACAGGAGACACGGTGTGTTTTTAAAAAACTGAAGCATCACTGAACGTTTTGGGGTCCCAGACATATTGTATATCTGCATGTGTGGTATTTCCATACTACAGCATTGCTATACATTGGTGGGATCTGGTATCTGGAAAGGGGATTTTTGTTTGATATCTGAGAAGAAGGTTGATTTCAAGTTGAGTTAATTGCAGATGATGACATTCCAACATTCCTTTTGTAGGTATGGAGTGATGTGGAACTGAATCCCTTGGATCAGTCATCTGGGGTAATGCGGTTCATGCCTACAATGAAGGAGAGAGATCGAAGCCGTGCCCACCTGCCAGGGAAAACAAAGAGCTCTACCAAAGAAGAGAAGGTAAGGTATGTGTTTCCAGTGACTAAACATCACTGCAAATCCACTTTGTGTTGTAACGCTGCTCCAACACAATACATGTATTCACAAAGATTCAGTGTAGACAATACAGTACTTCTTCACCCCAATCCAAATGGTATACTTTTGTTAGCACAGTCAGAATAAAAATGCCTTAACTACACAGTACAGTGCTACAAAGTAAAAAGTAAAATTCTCACAATTTGGAACCAAAACTATGTAGATTTTTTTCTCTGAGCAATATTCATAACTTCACAACTTGTTCCTGTACAATTTCTGTCAGACCAAAATCCCAGAGAGACAATCACTGATCAGCTCCCCAGAGAACTTGGGACCAAAGCCTGTCAGTATGGCCACCATCCCGCCTCTTGGGGACAGACCCAGTGGGCGTGAGGACGAGGAGTGGGAGGAAGAAGCTGCCAAGGATCTCAAGAAAGAGCAGCACGAAGACGCACGCAGCCCGGCAGCTCCTCCGAGCACAGGACTGCCCTTCTACGAGAACGAGAAGCAGACGTCTCCCTTATCCTCCTCAGGACAGACAAGTACTCAGGTAACTGAGGACAACTTGCTTGTGGACCTGCCCAGGGCGGACTGCTCTGGTGAACTCCCGGACACCACAGGGAAAGTCCTCTGCTGAGCCCTTGGGTCAATTGCGAATAAGATGCAAATTCCAGACTCTCTTTCTTGTCAGAAAGCCTTTGAGGCAGTGTGGAAGTACTGGCACAACTGTTTATTGCACGTCTGTTTAGGTACAGAACTGTGAACTCTTTTAGGATGTTTGCAGAACTGTCCTTAATAGTATTTAACACAGCATTCCCCATTGACAACCACCACATGGTTAATTTGCTAATATGATGTCCATTTGGTTAAGTGAATGAGTGAAGTCCAGAAAACATCACACAGAGAAGCCTATGTGGTGTTCTGTATAGATTATAAACATTCTTAGAGGTACAATGCAGGACAATCGAGGTGTAATCTGCATGGTTTGGTCTCACAGAACATGACCATTATCTGAAATCTTAAAAATCACACACACACACACACACACACACACACACACACACACACACACACACACACACACACGTGTGTAAGAGATCATACCTACACATAAGCAAATGTTGATTTGTATACATGTCTTGAGGAAGTCTCAGTGTCATCCTGTCATCTTTCAATGTGTACCACTCTTACACTACTGGGAACTGTTCCAGGTTCCAGTTGTCCATGTTATGTTCAAATATAATACCAAAACTATAGTTTAGTGATGGTGATTGTAAGGTTAGATAATGATTGTAATGTGACAGATCTACCAGAATACAAAGTGGGATTTTTGACAAGTGTCCATCATGATCTGATTTCACCTATTATTGTCTCTAGAACAATGATCAGGTTGTCAGTCCATGGTTCACAAAACCAACACTTAAGGACATTAAGTACAACCCACAAAAACTGTAGCAAATCTTACCTTTTTGCACGTAAACTTTCCAAATGCAATGCCATGCATATGTGCCATGGAACACTGTTCATAAATACTTTTTAGAAACAAGTAGAAAGGACATGTTTTTTCTTGAACTTTGTCAGTGAATCCATTGATGCACTAATTACTTGGTGAAATCAGATCATGCAAGCTTCCCCTACCAGTATGTCAGTATTTGTGGCAACTTTAAATGAGAATTCATTCTGTGTATGTGTGTGTTTGCACGCATATGTATGTGTGTGTTAAACTCCCCTTGAGTAAGACTACAATATGTGTGAAAGGTGTAAGATGTAAAAGATGTGGGTGTAGTTGTTGCATGAGAGGTTATTTGGCTTTCGGAAGAATGAACTCCTTTTAAACAGGTGGTTAATGAGAGATACCTAATCACAAGTGATCAATATTTTTCACAAGCATAAGCCAGTTACTATTAAGACAAAATGTTAGCAGCTATTTAACAATAAAAACAAATATTTGCATATCTTAGGTGCATAGTTTGGGTACTGAACTGGTCAGGTGGATCCGGTTTTATTTAACCACTTAAAAATATTACAATTATTAATTGCAAACTCTGCTATAACAATGACATTTAACACTAGTCACTTTGCACTTTCGGTGTAGTCAAAGTAATATATTTTCATTATTACTAGAATTATTTTTATGTGACCACAGAAATATTAGTTGTATGCAGAATAAAGACTTGTTTTTCTTTGTGAGTTTGGCTTTTTGGTGTTGACTTGAGTTCTCGATCTAGTTCAGGTTCCAAGGACCAAAAGATTTCTGTTCCAGTAAATGTTCATGCTGTAATGTTAAAATAAATCATGTAGTATGTACTATACATACTATACCTGACAGTATGTATGCTTCCACATATACTGCATTATGCAATTTTACCTAACAGTCACAAAAACAGCAATTATTTCATGTAGCACCAAGCAGGAAAAACTAAGCCCACAGAATAAGGAGGCTAGAAGAAGTCAGGGTGGTCAATTTCTGTGTTCCTTTTTGAAGTCATATTGTAAAACTGGTGAGTTAGCATAGGTGTATGTTCTCTAGTAAAAGCAACATGTTAGATAATATGTCGGGACCTGAAATGGAGAATTTTAAATATAATACACAGGTATAATGATGAATAAGTTCCAGTAGTTTGTTATTACACATTGATCAGATTTGGCACCACATTCTGTGTCAGCTGTTGAAGTTTTACTAAGAGTGTTGGTAAACCAACAATAGCCTGAATTCAACACAGTGAAGGTGCATCTAGAAATGACTTAAATTGATAATCGCACCTTCCAGATTTCTTGCAGATTTGGTTTCAGCAAGTAATGCAGAGCCCAGCTGCTTGCTAGTGTGATGAACGAGGCCTCTGCCATGAATGAACTTGGGTAGGCAGCATAATACTAACAAGAGATGCCATATGAGAAGAAGACTGTCCCAAGAGAGGCATATAGCATATCGTTAGCTTGATAGCATAATTGCCTAAGTCATTTTTTTGTGTTTTTGGAAAACAAGAAAAAACACATTTTCTAAAAATCACATGCATATTTTTTATTGATATTTTCACAGAACATTCATGTAGATGTGAGAAAAAGTTTGGAAAAAGAACAAAACCGAACATCATTTTTTTTATCAAATAAAAGTGACTTAGGCAGTTTTGATGTATGCAAAATGGCTGAGAAGATGTAATGTTTATTTTATATTCTCAGAAAAACTGCCTAAGTCATAGGCATAATCTGCCTAAGTCAAATTGATTGTATAAAAACTGCCTAAGTCCAATGGTAAAACTGCCTAAGTCAAATTGATTGTATAAAAACTGCCCAAGTCCAATGGTAAAACTGCCTAAGTCAAATGAATGACTTAGGCAGCTATGTTTTTTTTTTTTTTACTTTTATGAGTGTTGTAATTGGCCAATGACATAGGCAGACAGACAGGATGATGCAGAAGTGGTAGGGGAGTAAAGTTGTGCAAAAATCTCAATTTGACCAAAAAATGACTTAGGCAATTATGCTATGAAGCTAACGATATGGGCTTTGGCGAGGATTCTGCTATACAATTTAACACTAAAAGACTGCTTAGTGAGGTAAGACTCAAAACAAACGCCTTAAGGCCACTGTCCAAAGCAGTAGTCCATTTCATCCATATAATTGTGTGCACAACAACGAAATTGCGCAGTTTTACACAGCCGAGTGTTCTTGTAACATTCCCTAACTGTCTTTTGTCCCAGCAGCTATTATGAATCCCACCAAGTGTAAAGTCAGATGACTCTTCCAGTACAGCGCACAGTGGGTAGGTTTTGAGAAAGAACATTACAATTTCAACAGCAAGTGTAAACCGACGTGATTACCACTAACCGTGATCCCAGAGAAGACCTACAATCCACAGAAGCACTTTCCAGGCTTACCTGACAGAATTGTCAGCGGGCTAAAATGATTAAAAAGATGAGTTGCTGAGCCTTTACGCCAAGCTGGTCTTTACACGCATGGCAACTGCTGCAAAACTTTTGAAATTGTGACTATCCCTTTTTGGAAAACCATCAAGAGATAGTTTAAGAAAAAAAGTTAAGCTAAATAAACCTTTCTAATCCCCATAAATGCTAAGAGACACAGTTTTGCACCCAACATTTAAATTACAAGAACTATTGCTTTCTCACTTCTGTCAAACGTCAGCTGAAAGATTTGTTTAATCAACCGCAAAGCACCACAGATTTTCTCTACCCTGAAACTTGTTCAATAATGTAAGATCAAGGATAGGCGTTATTGATTAAACGTCAGGCTGTTTATATTTACCAAGCTCGCCTAATTCTTCACACATTTGCTGGTACGTCTATATTCTTACAAAATGCCTGTAAGTTTTTTCCAACACATACTTTAGCAGTGATGCTGTTGGATGTTTTACAACTATAGTTTTAACACTGCTATACAGGGATTAAAGCAAAAAAAAATCCTGAGCCTGAACTTTGTCGGCAAGAAACTAATATATATATATATTTATATATATATATATATATATGTATATATATATATATATGTATATATGTATATATATATATATATATATATGTATATATATATATATATATACACACATATACATATATACAGTATGTCACATAAGTGAGTACACCCCTAACATTTTTGTTCTTTTTCTATTATATCTTTCCATGGGAGAAGTCTAAAGATATACTTTTCTACAACGTAAAGTAGGCAGTGTACAACTTATATAATAGTGCACATTTGCTGTTCCCTCAAAATAACTCAACACACAACCATTAATGTCTAAACCACTGGCAACAAAAGTGAGTACACCCCTATGTGAAAATGTCCAAATTGTGCCCAATTAGTCATTTTTCCTCCCTGGTGTCATGTGATCCATTAGTGTTACAAGGTCTCAGGTGTAAATGGGTAGAAGTTGTGTTAAATTTGGTGTTATCACTCTCACACTCAATCATACTGGTGATTGGAAGTTCAACATGGCACCTCATGGAAAAGAACTCTCTGAGGATTTCAAAAAGAAAATTGTTGCTTTACATGAAGATGGCCTAGGTTATAAGAAGATTGCCAACAACCTGAAACTGAGCTGCAGCACAGTGGTCAAGACCATACAGCGCTTCAAGACGACAGGCTCTGCTAAGAACAAGCCTCGCCATGGTCGACCAAAGAAGTTCAGTGCATGTGCTCAGCATTATATCTTATAATCTATCTATCTATCTATATCTGTGTCTTCAAAATAAGCGTAGGAGTGCTGCCAGCATTGCTGCAGAGGTTGAAGGGGTAGAGGGACCGCCTGTCAGTGCACAGACCATACGCTGCACACTGCATCAAACTGGTCTGCATGGCTCCGCCCAGAAGGAAGCCTCTACTGAAGATGATGCACAAGACAGCCCGCAAACAATTTGCTGAAGACAAACAGACTAAGGGCATGGATTACTGGAACCATGTCCTGTGGTCTGATGAGACCAAAATAAATGTATATGGTTCAGATGGTGTGAGGTGTGTCGTGGCAACCAGGTGAGGATTACAAAGACAACTGTGTCCTGCTAACAGTCAAGCATGGTAGAGGAAGTGTCATGGTTTGGGGCTGTATGAGTGCTGCCGGCACTGGGGACCTACACTTCATTAAGGGAACCATGAATGCCAATATGTACTGTGACATACTGAAGCAGAGCATGATGTCCCCCCTTTGAAACTGGGCCGCAGGGCGGTATTTCAACATGGTAACGACCCCAAGCACACCTCCAAGATGACCACGCCTTTGGTGAGGGTGAAGGTGATGGACTGGCCTACCATGTCCCCAGACCTGAACCCAATTCAGCATTTGTGGAGCATCCTCAAATGGAAGGTGGAGGAGCTCAAGGTCAGCTCCGTGATGTCGTAATGTAGGAGTGGAAGAGGATTCCAGTGACAACTTGTGACGCTCTAGTGAACTCCATGGCCAAAAGAGTTATGGCAGTGCTGGAAAATAATGGTGGCCACACAAATTATTGACACTTTGGGCACAATTTGGACATTTTCACTTAGGGGTGTACTCACTTTTGTTGCCAGTGGTTTAGACATGAATGGTTGTGTGTTGAGTTATTTTGAGGGAACAGCAAATTTGCACTGTTATATAAGCTGTACACTGCCTACTTTACGTTGTAGAAAAATATTATATTTTTAGACTTCTCCCATGGAAAGATATAATAAAAAAAGTACAAAAATGTTAGGGGTGTACTCACTTATGTGACATACTGTATATATATATATATATATATATATATATATATATATATATATATATATATATATGTATATATATATGTGTGTGTGTGTGTGTGCGCACGTGTTTTGGATTGTGTGTTTATTTTCAAGCCATACCAGGGGGTTTGTGGGGGCATGGGATCAGAGATTGCATGAATGGAAAATTAAATTTGACTTTTGAAAATCCAATACCAAAAACGGCCAGAAGATGGCAAGATCTACTATATCTACCACCTGTATGTACCACATTTCTTTTGATATCCAGTTTTGGTGCTCAGCGTTGTCCTTAACAAGTAATAAATTAACCTACAGTCACAAGGTGAACTGTTACAAAGGTAGATGAAATTCAGTATGGCATTTAGAGAGCATTAAAAGTTTTAATAATTGAAATAATTTAACAATTTTACCATTTCAATAACTTTGAACATCAGTCGTAGAATGGCAAATTAAATACACAAAGTTAAGTTACGTTTTCGGCTCGAGAGGTGTTGTGTTGTTACGGCATTTTCCTCGGTATCAAAATATCTAACAAGGACATTCAGAACTTTGTCCATGTTGTTATTGGTGGCCTCGTCCACGTTCAATGAAAACATGTTGTTTTTCAATTTGTTGGACAGCTGCCGCTTGAACTCCGGTGTAATGCCGTGCGTATTAAAATAGCTGACCAGCTGATTTGACATTGACATTCTACTGAGAGCCGCTTTGTCTCCCGCAACCTTTTTGCATAGGTCGACCAGGGGTTGAGCAAGGGTGAATGACAGGTCGTGTTCTGCGAGGAAAGCACACACCCTTATTTTTAATTCGCACACTCGGTCAGTTATTGATGTTGGCACAGCAGCTGTTGCCGTAGCTCCCGGCAAGCGTGTGGTGTGTGGGACCACACGGACAGCAGCTTGATGGCCAATGTCTAATTCGTGTATACGTAGCACCTTTTTGCCACTCGATCCGTAAATTATCTTCCTGGAACATAGCGTACAGTAGCAAGCGCCTGGTATGCCCAACTTCTTGCACCATTTTCTAAATGGCTTGCCATCTCGCCCAGTATCCTCCAGCCATGCCCAGCGCCATTTATTTTTAACACCTTTCTCTAGGGTCGTCACATCTGCCCCAGAGTTCACGAACTGCATTTTGCCCACGCCACCATGCAATTCCGTTTTCTCTCTCTCTCCCTCGCCCTTCTCTCCAAACACAAAAGTTCATTTATTTTATTTTTTTTACTTTTTACCCTCTCTCCGTTGAATGGAGCCGTAACGGCGCGAGGTGACTTTCCGTGTCGATCTTCAGCACTGCACCACATCGAAGCAAGGAAGAAATGAGAGGAGGGGGTAAAGGCTTTCCTTAGACCCGCCCCATTCTTCTTCTGATTGGCTAATACTGTCAGTTTCAGAGCGCTCCTTTACTACCATTGGCTGACAAACACAAGAGGGATTTCGACGGTCATTTTTTTTTTTTTTTTAAATTGCCGTCAATTTATTTTCGATTTATTATTTTTTTAAATCCACGGGCAATCACTACAAGCCGGAAATCCGGCATGGGGCCGGAGAACTTTAATCCCTGGCTATAATTTGCAAACGACCTGGAACCCAGCTAATCTTGGATGCGGCCATTTCCGCGCGCATGGACGTCAACTGGCAGCACGCTTTTTCATCTTTGCACTTAGCTCTGCCTAATTTACCTCTTTGAAGATCTCCCTTAGATCGTCTCTGCCCGGATATAATAATTGTTAGAACACTTGCACTGAATTTTGCGTAGAGGTCCGTGTTATTTCGTTTAGGTGCCGGTGCCAAATTCTGTCTTCAAAACGTATATGGCATGTGGATACCATTACTTTTCAAAACAGTTTAAAATAAAATATAATTATGCTTAAGTGGGGTGTTGGGAAGTCCACATGCACAGTCTTACAAATCTTGTCAAAAAAACAAACAAACAAACAAACAACAACAAAAAAACAGCTACTTGAGAATTCAATGGCAATCAGCCGACTTGATTCTATACCACTGGTGTTCCATTTTTTCGCCACTGGAGAGCAGTAGAGCACTACAGAAATGACAGACCGAGTAGCGCAATAGAGAGAGGGTGGAGGAAAGCGCATAGAACAAAGTTGGTTCTGTGCGGCATCAGATGTTTTAAAAAGACATTCAGAACATGCCTGACAGTAGCAGAGGTATTAAATGGTTCTTAGTGCACTTGTAAATACAGACGATTATGTATTTTTGAATGTTGAAAGTTGTAGCCTTTTTGGTGCATAAACTCTGTGTAATATAAACTCTATGGATAGAGGGGATAAACTCTGTTAAGAGGTGGAACTCTATTTCTGAAATTTCAGAAGTGGGCAAAGTTAATTTACTTGCGTTTACCCTCCACTACATTCCTGTGACTGTCCATGTCCCTAATAAAAACACCTTAAGACAATAGTTTTTGTCAATATTGACACTGTATGAATGACATTTAACTAATTAGAAACGCTAAAATGTAGCCTACTGAAGGCTTTTTGCACATGTGTGTATTTTTCTTTTCTAAAAACGACAGTGTCTGGTATAGTTTGCTTTTCAGAAGGGAGGAGACGACCTGACGTCAATAAACTATTTTGGAATTAAGGGCATCTCTTCCTATGAGCATGGTGTGGAGAGGGTGACATAACATACTCTTTACACATGCATCTTATGTATCATCATTCCAGACACGCTTCCAGCATAGTTATTAGCAGGTAAGAAGTCCAAGTCTTAGACCTCACAACACATGTAGGCAGATTGGATGCTGTACAAGCGCCCAATTATGTGAGTGCAAATCTATAGTAAATCCACACAATTTGTAGGCCTTAAATCGCAAAAGGTATGCATTGCCACTATCAGTAGTCACCCTTTTAATGTCTAATAATACGTTCCTCTTCCAGAAATACTGCAAGATTCACAAGGACGACCTGTTCTTAGAACTAGTTTAACTTCCAGCAATCGTCACTGGGGAGTGCTATTAGGCTATTTTACTTTTTGAACTTCCTTCCCATACGAACTGTGAATCTGTGAATTGTGCACCCCAAAACGATGTAGTGTAACGAGCAGTGTAACGAGTAGTCTAGTATTTAACTGATTGCAGAGTGTTATAGTCAGATTACACTGTCCAAATAGCTGTCATCTACATAGTTTCTTTTTGGTTTCTTTTTTGGCGACGCCTGCATCCCCACGTCTGAATGTCCTGCCCTTTGCACCTGCGAGACAGTTTGTTGGTTTCCTGTGAAGTTTATGTTGTCTGTGGGACTCAATGTCCTTCATTACTTCCCATCATAACTGTATACTGTTCAGTCTCACGCACACGCACACGCTCATAATCAGACTACAAGACCACTACATCCTCACGCGCAAATCAGAATAAATTGGCTATAGCAGTATGTCTTTTAGACACACTTTAGTTGTAGCTAACTAGAGAACAACTACACGTTACAGACATTAAATGGATACAACATGTTTAGATATACGTAAGCTTTATTAGTGCTTTCCTGAGAATGAGTCCCCTGTAAGCGCATCCACCCAGTGACGCGAATAATGTGTCCCTCCTCCCATGGCCAGCGAGAAAAGACGAGTTTCAGGCGGAAGTACGGATTGTCGTTCAGTTTCTCAGCTAAGCATTGGGTCACCAGCTTCCTCGTTTTAACGGCTTCAGAAACTTCCCGCAAAAGGTGAGTAAAATTACAGCTATGATAAAATGTAATGGCTCAGTTTGGACATCCTGTGACAGACAAACTTAATGTGAGACGATTTATTAACTGCTTATAACTTTACTCTATAACAAACTAACCCAACGGAGTAAGTTGTGAAGTTCACCCATCCAAGTGATTAGGCTACCTGTTCACTGCAATCAAATAACCTGTAGCCTACATAACTGCTGTTCACGAGTTTTACCTTGCCTTTTTTACACAGCAGCCAAGTTGCATTAATATCAGACAGAATAGCGCAAATTTGCGTTTTATCATTTCTATTATTATTACAATCTTTATCATAACTAAATCAAACTTTATGTTAGTCTACGTTGATCTAACGTTATTATGGGCATAAAACATTGCTGCCACCACATGTTAATAAATATGTAATAATAGGCAGGAGCACTGAGTCTAGGAGACATAATAAACTTTGTTGAGAACTTGGCGTCAGTGAGGCAGATTGGGGAGGGTGTATTAAACCATGCAAAGGCAGTACCCTGACGGGCGATGCAGTATGAAAGAGGTGCTTCGCATTGAGAGATTAGTGTGCGTTAAAACATTATCCAGAAATAATGGATAGTCGATTTGTGTTTTGTCTGTTGTTTAGTGAATTATCGATAGCTACTCGAAGTTATATTGTAACACAACAGATGTGACTGATATCCTTACGTAGACCTTCCTTGGGTCTTTTAAAGGGGTGCAAAGCTGGCAGCAGCCAGTCATTGAGATGAATGCAGCCTGTCAGATATGTGTAAGAAATTTGTGAGAAATAAAAATTGATTTTCATTAATGTGATTTGTTGGGATTATTGGGATTTTTTGTGAGGTGAATTTACGTTTTGGTATTCTTTCCTCACTGATCCACTAAAGAGGAATTCAAGGTCAGGCGATTTTGGTTAGAACCAGTGTGCATCAGGTGTGTGTGTGTGTGTGTGTGTGTGTGTGTGTGTGTGTGTGTGTGTGTGTGTGAGAACATGGCAGAAATTGACTAAAGCATGATTTCGAACTCCATGTGGGTGTGTGCGGACACACGTGGTTACCAGCTGTTAAGTATTTTGTTGAAATGGCCAAAAAAATGACCACTGGCAGACTATGTGTGTAGGTGCTTGGGTGCAATAATTTACAGCACTGAGCAAGACAGCCTTGGTTTATGTTTGTGTCTACACACATTATAATTGTCTGAGTCTGAGTCCACGTGTCTGCACACACATTCTTGTGTGTGTGTGAGTGTGTGTGATTAAAGGCTGTGTGTGCAGAACACTGGAGGAGAGGTCAGAGGCACATGTCATCCAGGTGTGTGTTCCACACCCTGCCCCACGGTGCTGTGCTGTGCTTGGCCCATTGGGCAGGTGTGCTTACTGGGGCTTATAAGGCAGGGCAGGGCTGGGCTGGGCTGTGGTTAGGACATTCTCTAATAAAAAAAAGATACCTTAAGGGCTCTTTCACTTGTTCGTATGTCAAGTGTTTTAAAAATCCTCCTTAAAACCTTTAAGTTCATTATTTAAAGCCACCTAAAATCTACAACATCTAACAGATGTCAACTTTTGGGTAAACACAGGTTATCACAGGTTATTCACAGGTTATCATTATGTCAGTTGTTATGGTTTATTTACCATAGAGCGACCAAGGGCATCATGCAGTAGATGTCTTAAGTTTTAGCTTACAATGGAAAAAAGAAATGTTGTAAAAACATCTGCAACTAATGATTGGAGTCCATTGCTTTTCTCAATGAGCAGGCTGGTATTGATCAATCAGCATGAGTCTTCTCTATTTGCAAAGGCTGTGTGTGTACGTCAACAACACGTCAAGCGGACACAAGTGGTGAAATAAACGACACTGTGTCAGTAGTTCAGTCATGTCTAAGCACGGACCGCTGCTGCTGCAAGCTAATAGCGCAGCAGAATTCCAGAACCGAAGCTGAAGGCCTGCTGTGAAAGCCCTGGCTGGCCCTGTCCAACAGTCATTCAAACAAGGATGTGAAATTATAGCCCAGACTCCTGGTAGTTCACTTCTGTCATCACCCGCACGCATTTACAGGCTCTATAATTAGTGCCATTTTTCTGTGAAAATAGGATATAGAAACAAACCCCCCTCTCCCCCATCACCACTGGGTCCTATCCCCCCCTATGACATACCTCAGATTGCTATTTGTGTTTTTCTTTTTGGGCCTAGTCATAAATCCAACGCAGACGGTCAAAGCCAGGCTTTGCCAGAAGCAGTCAACCTCACAAGTCTTTTGTGAGAACCATGGCAGTCGTTCTCATCTGGCACAGTCGGTGCCGAGTGCCATTTTGTGAGGCATTCCAGTCTTTCCAGGGTGTGCCTGGCATCTGACCCTTTCTGCCACTCTGTGGTACCAATGGTGGTGCCACCACGTGCAAGACTGACGGTGTCTGTCGACAGGCCTGTCTGAAGACTAACCAGTTTTCGCACAGCCTGAGTTCATTACTGGGCATGTTGACGTGCACCTGATGTCATTATTCTAAGTCTGTTTTGCAGCAAGGCCTTTTGAAAATAAACAAGCAGAAGTTTACTAACGGTGAAAGGCGGCTGATTGTCTGTTGGCCATGTGTCCACACACACCCACATGGAGGTCCCACTCATGCTTTGGTCAATTTCTGCCATGTTCTCTCACACACACACACACAGCTGATTGTCTGTTGGCCATGTCTGCGGCTGCAGGACGCAAGCAACAGATACAGTGCTGACAGCTTGATGGAAGCTGTGAACAATAGCTTCAAAGGTTACCCCATTAACATGCAGTAACACTCAAATAGCTAGACTAGAGTGTCTAAAAATAATATCATTTCTTTTCTTTTCTAGAAATGATAGCGAGTTCATATTTTTTAAAGAACCACTTAGAAGTAAACTTAAACAACTCATCCACCTTACATGATCTAAAGAACTCTATCTGTGATGTCAAGAAGGTCCATCAGAACAAAAATCCAGAAAGATAAAAGGAGATCTGCACTATTCAACTCCCTAAGCAAATCTTTTCTTTAATTTAGGTTCCCATACGAAGTGATATTTCTAGCATACACTCTTCATCAGACTCCTACTAGAATTGCTAAGGGAGATTTAGTGTGCACCCTTTTTTGTCTTTTTAAATACTTTTGCTTCAGATCTAGCACCTTTCTACAACAGCTGAGTGCACCATTTTATCTATTTTGCCATTAGAAAAAAATATCACATGCTCTTTTGTAACAGAAATGCCCCACAGTTTCCACGCACCCATAACCGTGGTCATTGTAACAGAGTGCTCTTCATGGCTTAATACCATGGTTGGTTTGTTCAGCCCAACCTACCTATTACGTTTTACGGAGCAGAGAGTCTGGGCAATGGCCTGCTACACAGTGAGGTCAGATGAACCGTCAGTCATCATGTCTTTGACTGACAAATGTGTCCACATGTTAAAGCCACCCATGAAGAGCCAAGATACCTAGCCATGTTTCCTTTTGTCTTGCAGGTGTTGTTGAATGTTATGAACTTACTCTGATTTAAAATCAGAAACTAGACATTATCGAGTTATTAAGGATGAGGCAACAACTGGTTTATTATTGTCACAGCCAGTAGCGTTTCTGCTCTGTAGTGTATAAGTATCGTCAAACAGATTATGTTGTAGATGTACAGCAGTGGAATTGCAAACATTACAGCACTTACTAACACTGCATTGCTTGTTCTTAACTAGCTCTCAGTTTGAATAAAACTTCATTGAATAGATAAGCATGGGTGTGACTTGAAATTAAATTCTTCTCTGGAACAGGGGTATAATCCTAGACTGCAGGTCTTTGCCACTTTGCTCTACACTGTGACTGACCTGAACTAAGCTAAACTAGGCTAGATAAAGTAAGTGCTTGCACTCCTACTCCTAACATGGCCACTCCCGGTAGTCCAGACCTGCGATAAGTGTGAACTGACAAGAGAGACTTGTAAACAGACGAGTAGGGCCCATTCATTTCTGAGCTGACTCATTAATCAGTTACTTATTAGGCTGCACTCTGATCCCATAGTTCGATGAGAAATGGGATTTGTGTGTCACTCAAATAGCCTTTTTTGTTAGCAGAGGATTTGCTTAAGGCTAAGTGTCTCTGGGGAAGAAGGCTCCCTCACCATTTAATTATTGGGACAAATTAGCTTAGTCCAGATGAAGTCTTCATTTCTTGTGTGTTTCTACTTTCACATACAGCACATCAACATTCTGGAAACATTTAAAGCATTTCAGGCAATTGCGGTCATGGGATAAATGTTGTATTTAAATCTCTCATTATGTTATTATGTCTGAATGTCTTACAGTTGAATGTCAATGTCAATGTATGTAAATGCCTTACAGTTGTGTTGTTTTAGTGATTTTGTTTCTCATTCCTTTCTAATTTCAGTCATGGGGACATGTAGTCTACACTCTTGGCAAACATGTTTCAATTATTTACGCTTTATAAAACTTCAACCTTTAACTTCATAACCTTACTGAAGAACAAATTAGGAAATTAATTAAGACACCACAGTTCCAGGCATCACTTAGTAGTAGTCATATCACAAACCTGAACCTCTGGGTAAAACTGAGAGGCTAGTGGAGTGATGTCATGACCAGGGTTCTGAAACAATCACAGTTACCAGTGTAGAACATTCCGGAGCGCACGCAACCACTTTAATCCTACACTCTGGAATGTTTATGTTTGGGCTTCGACTGGATCTCTGGTAAAGGTGGTGGTGGTGGTGTGTGTGTGTGTGTGTGTGGGGGGGGGGAGTTCTTACCTCAGTAGCTGCCTTGGTGGCAGCCCCCCCCCCTTCAGACTTCTCAAGTACTGTTTGCCCACATCCCCATTCCCCTCCTTCCTCAATCTGCCTTAAAAATAGGATTTACTGCAGGACAGTAAAAGCCCCACCTGTTTACAACTTGCAGTTTCTTGAGTCACACACACACACACACACACACACACACACACACACACACACACACACACACACACACACACACACACACACACACACACACACACACACATTTATGAGTTATATATGCATAAACACTCAAAGCAATTCTAAATATACATAGGAGGAAATAATCACAGGTATAGACACACACACACACACACACACACACACACACACACACACATATATATATATATACATGAAAACACATACATTTGATGACATCTAGATGGTTTCCTGCTTATCTCCAGTGACATAACCCTGTGGCCTTGCATGCGTTCATCTCGCTGGACTCTCTGTCATCACCTCGCTTAGCAAATTACTGTACTTTCATCAGGCATTCTTTTTAAACGTCAGCTGCACCGTCCACACGTGAGACCCCTGACGTCCACCAACGTTTATTGCGCTCAGATTCCCAGATGTCAGATGGTAAAACGGAGTGGGGATCCAAAGTCACAAGTTTCATTTAGACAAGACTTATAGGTCCTTGCTGAGTGTTTTGTCGGATTTTTTAGTGGCCATTAGCTTGATTTAGATGACAGTGTCCCTAAGGAGAATAAATAAATCAAATCATGTGTCAGACTGTTTTCCTGTTTCAAGAGCACGCAAGTGACCTAATGACGTTCTGGGTTTTTGGGTGTTGCCAGGACAAACTTCGAGCAGATCTGGATCTGTAAGCAACGTTGATCCCGTCCATCAGCAGCAATCCAGCCAATCATGAGCAGCAGTTACAGCGTCTCCCTCATTGGCCCCTCCCCCTGGGGCTTCCGGCTGCAGGGGGGGAAGGACTTCTGCATGCCCCTCACCATCTCAAAAGTGAGTCACCTTATCTACACACACACACACACACACACACACACACACACACACACACACGTGTAGGGGGTGAAATGAATACTAATTACTGTCGCCATGCATACACATAATAAAATGCTCTGCGTTTCCAATGATTGGTCACAACTCTACACACACACACACACACACACACACACACACACACACACACGTGTTGTTTACATTCTTTATAGTATTTGCTGTGGATAATGTGCCATGACTGTAAGTAATACACGTAATACATAATACACACACACACACACACACACACACACACACACACACACACACACACACACACTTTCCTCATGGCCATACTCGTGTCCTTTTGAGAATGTACCAATCCCAGTATCAGCAGCTGCTTGTATGCTGGTATGCTGGATCCACACACACACACACACACACACACACACACACACACACACACACACAGCCCGACCTCAAGGCTGCACACTCTGGCTGCTCTCTCTATCTATCTATCAGAGCTGGCCATCCTCTCTCTCTCTCTCTCTCTCTCTCTCTCTCTCTCTCCCTCTCTCTCTCTCTCTCTCTCCTTCTCTCCCTCTCTCTCTCTCTCTCTCTCTCTCCTTCTCTCCCTCTCTGGCCCTGGTATGGCAGCCATGCTGTCAGCACCACCAGCCTGCCGAGTGATGATTGAGTTGTAGCCACTAAACCCCCCTCTCCTATCCTCTCCTCTCCTCTACTCTCTCCTCTCCTCTACTCCCTTCCCCTCTCCTCTACTCCCCTCTCATCTCCTCTCCTCTCCTCTCCTCTCCTCTCCTCTCCTCTCCTCTCCTCTCCTCTCTTCTACTCTCCACTCCTCTCCTCTCCTCTCCTCTCCTCTCTTCTACTCTCCACTCCTCTCCTCTCCTCTCCTACCCTCTCTCCTCTCCTCTCCTCTCCTCTCCTCTCTCCTCTCCTCTCCTCTCTTCTCTCTACGCCATGCCACCTTCCTGACACTTCACAGCCTCCTGCTAAAGCTCTCTCTCTCTCTTTCACTCTCCCTCACTCCCTTACTCTCTCTCTTTCTCTCTATCTATCTGTCTCTCCCTCCCTCTACTCATTTCTCTCTTTAGCCCTCCTTTACTTTGTCTCGTTTAGATATCTCTTTATCATTCTCCCTCACTCCCTCTCTTTCACTCTATTTCACTCCCCCGTTTCTCTTTCACTCTCACTCTCTTACATTTCACTGTCACATTTCTCCCTATAACTTTCCCTCGCTTTCTCTCTTTTTGTCCTCCACTGCTTGGTTCTCTTCCAGTCTTTCACACCCTCGCATTCTGTCCTCCACTCCCTAATTTTTTTTGCTTTTTCACTCTTGCTCCCATGTTTTGGCTTGTTCCCTCTGCCTCATTCTCTCTTTCACTCTCTCTCTGTCTCTCTCTCCCTCACTCCCTTTCTCTCTCTCTCTCTCACTCCCCCTAGTTCCATTTTTACTTCCTCTCTCAGCAAGCACGCCCAGTACTGCCATATTCTGCAGTCTAAATCTCTCCCTCCAGGATTAACTGGGCTATATGGGAGGGAGCGGCATCCCAGCACTCCTCTAATATTGGCTAAGTACAGCCTGGGTCATCAGGACGGTCTTGATCGGTCTTGGCTTGCGTTGGCTGGCTTTTGTTGTATCTGTGTTCATTTGCTCTCAGTTCTCTGCTCAAACCAGACCCATTGTCAGGTTTTTTTTGCACTCACTTCCTGCCAAGGAGAGCCGTCAGGGGAAATGCATCAGGAGAGGGGAGTGTGTTGTGTTTCTATTCACACAAAGAGGTCACAGCCGGTCAGATATGTTGTGCTGATATGACTCACCACTTGATAAAGGGTGTAAAAACCTGCAGTCTGTGTTGGATCAGGTTGATGTTTTCTGTGTGTGTGTGTGTGTGTGTGTGTGTGTGTGTGTGTGTGTGTGTGTGTGTGTGTGTAGGGCAGAAACACAGTACTCTTACTATGCTCACCGTCTAAGTCCTTGTATGAATAGATACCTAGTGTTTGTGAGTGCATTGTGTGTGTGTGTGTGTGTGTGTGTGTGTGTGTGTGTGTGTGTGTGTGTGTGTGTGTAGGGCAGAAACACAGTACTCTTACTATGAACACTGTCTAGGTCCTTGTATGAATAGATACGTAGTGTTTGTGAGTACTGTGAGTGCATTGTGAGTGTGTGTGTGTGTGTGTGTGTGTGTGTGTGTGTGTGTGTGTGTGTTCATGCATACACCCGTGTGTGAGTACATCCTTGTGTGAAGAGTCACTCACTGCAGCTATTTTCTAAATGCCCTTGCTTCCTCTAATCCTGCCGAGCAGCGGAGATTGTGTAAAAAATCCGTCTGGGATCCCTGTTCCCATAAATCGGAGCAGGGATTTGGCAGTCAGTGCTGGCAGGCGGAGGGCTCTGCTCTGTGAGTGTCCACTGGCACCAAGACTAGCTCTCTCTCCAATGGTGATGAACGGCCTGGACACTGCCCCTGTGACATGCACCGTGTGTGTGTGTGTGTGTATGTGTGTCTGTGTGTCTGTGTGTGTGTGAGAGAGAGTGAGGAAGAGAGAGAGAAAGTGTGTGCTTGTGTGTGAGGTAGAGTGTGTGTGTGTGTGTTTGTGTGTCCGTGTGTGTGGTGTATGTGTGTACGTGCGTGTATGTGCATTTTTTTTTGTTTATGAAAGAGATATCTTACTCTCTTTTTTTCTGCTCACTTCCTTTTCCTCTTCACTGTAGCAAACATCACAACAGCGGGCAAACAGTTATGATTTATGGTTTCCGTTATTTTTGCCTGTACAGTAGGAGGAGGACAATAATTAAAAGAGAGAAAGTAATTACGAAGGAAAGAAAGAAAAAAAAGAAAGAAAACGGAGACAGAGAGAGGGGTGGGGTATACTGCCCTTCAAAGACTGGAAACTGACTTTATAACACCTACTTTGTCTTGTGAATAAATCTCTTCTTTTAATAGCTTCTTCCTAATAGGAAAGTACATAAAAGCATCAACACTATTATACCTACAACATATTTTACTGGGTAGTATGACAACTTTAGAGGCATTTTCTCATTTTCAATGTTTACACAGTTATTGCCCTTTGTCTTTATAGGGCAGTATAGGGAAACAGACAAGTTAGCATTTTTTTGGTGTCATTAATGGACCAGTTGGCTCTAAAAGTAGGTTCAATCAAGTGACTGACTAAACAAAAGTGCAGAGGAGAAGGGGCATATTATAAATCGCCCCCCTGTCTCTGCTCGGCAGCACCCAGCTTAACATTGTGTGAAGGCAGGGCAGCGGTGGCAGTGAGAGGCTTTGCGGCGTTATCCCGTCATTACTGAGGTAACGCAAAACCCAGTCCACACTGGTGTGTGTGTGTGTGTGTGTGTGTGTGTGTGTGTGTGTGTGAAGGGTGGAGGATGGAGGATGGATGGGTGGAAGGTATCCCACACTCTTCTATAGAGAGCTCTACCAACCCCTCTGTGCACCCCCCTCCCCCCGAAACACACACACATACACACACACACACACACACACAACCATGGCCACTATCACCTCTCCAGGCTGCCTGGGGGGGTGATGTGCCCTCTCCAGCCCCTCTGATAAACCCAGAGTGCCCCTCTTATGGCTGATTATCTAGCTGGTGTATTTATGGCTACATGGAAGGCATGCGTCATGCCTCACCAGTAACATTATGCCCATTTGTGAGGGCTTAGGTGTCCACTGACAAGTGTGTGTGTGTGTGTGTGTGTGTGTGTGTGTGTGTGTGTGTGTGTGTGTGTGTGTGTGTATCTGCGGTGGGGTGGGGGTTGTGCAGAGTATTTGCTCACTGGACACACACACGCACACACATACACATAATGTGTACGCACACATACACCAGCATGTCCACACACACACATACACACACGCACACACCAGCATGTACACACACACACACAAACACACACACACACACACACACACACACACACACACACCAGCATGTACAAACACACAGGCACACATAATGTACACACACACACACATAACACACACACACTCAAGTACATATGTGGAGCCCTGTTGTTGGAGCTGGGACGCCCACACATGTGGCCTACTCCACGGCAGCCGGCTGCAGATAAGAGCCCCTTCCTGTCAGGAAGCCGATTATGTGGCCTGGCTGCTGACAGCCCCCGCCGAACAGTAATGGAAAGCAAGAAGGAGCTGGAGCCCTCACTCTCTTAGTGTTGTGTGTTCCAACTGCCCTCTCCTCCCTTTAGATGCCTTAATATGGCAATAATGCTCTAAAATATTGCAGCTGGGATTAACCCCCCCCCCCCCGCCCCCTGGGGGGCAGATACTGCTCAGATAAAGGGGCCATTTGGATTTGAGACATTCTTGGCAGGTTTATGAGATTTATGTCCCATGTTTGGGGAGATGTGATTGGTTAGGTTTTTTTTTTTATCGTAACGAAAATCATACCTCTCTGAAACACACACACCGAGCTGAGCATGCTGAGGCCTGGGCTGGTGATAAAACACACCCCTTGAAATTTTTCTGAATGTGTCAGGACCTGATGCACACTTCGCAATCACTATTTAAGCAACTTTGAGGAACTAGGAGGAACTAGTTACTGGGAACGTGGCTCGCTTGCAGGGCCAGCCCAGCTAAGCACTGTTTGTTTGCGTTCCTCCTGCCAGGAAAAGCTGGAACGTATTTGAGCTAATGGTGTGTTTTTTTGTTGTCCCTGCTGTTGCTCCTGGTGTTGCTCCTGGTGTTGGTGTATTGAATTGTGTCCTCCCTTGTGTCCTCCCCCCCCCCCCTCCCTGTGGCTTGTTCTGTTCCCCTTGTCATGCTCAGCTCTTGCACACAAAATCAATCTCAATCTCACGGCCTGTAGGGCCCAAATCCTCTGTGTGAGCAGGGGCCGGCTTTGCACAGTGAAACAGATCCGCTCCGCTCTGCTTTTCCAGAACTTCCAGAAGCATGGTAAGGGCATCTGCCTGGCCCCCACCCCACCCCACCCCACCTCTTCTCCATCCTGCTCAGTAGGCCATAAAATATGTTTGCCAGTGGCAGTGCGAGGGCCCGGAGGCCCAGTATCAGCTCGCTGTTGTGGGTTGGACCTGACACTGTTCCTGGTCAGAGCCGCTGGTAATAGGCCATAGCAGGGATGAGGAGTTTTTTTTTTCCTCTAAAAAATGGCTGTTTGCTACTGCCCTGGAGCTCGTCACATTGATCCCGCTGCCTCGGACGGACACAAGGCTGTCTCGTGTTACCCTCTCCTGCCTCCAGATATTAGCATACGCCTTTATTCTTGCTCAGGACCTGCACGCTAAAACCCACTGTGACATGCAGCTTAGCCGCACAGGAAATGGGCTATTGATGGTGCTCCAGATGCTGTAGCCTTTAGAGTGTGAGAACAGCCGTGTATACCTGTGGGAGGGTGGGATTTCTCCGGGCTTGGTCTTCAAAGGCACTCACACAGCCTAGCAGGAAGAGCCTTTCAAACTCTTTGTTTGTCTGTATCAACCCAGGGTTTGCTTAACTCTTGTGTATCTGTCTGGCTAAGGCTTTTGGAAATGTGCTGTACATACAGTTCTAAGAGAGGGATCAGTGAAAAGACAAATATATGCCTTTGTGTGGTGACTGAAGTTGCCATAGTGTAAATGACCCTGGTTCCATTATTTGCCTGTCCTCAGCTGAAAGTGAAGAAGGAGGGAAGAAAAGCTGTTAGACTAGAAGGAGTCATCAAGTATACTCTTCAAGTGTTTATATAAGTCAGCACGTGCAATGAGTTGTAAAAGGTTTTTGTGAAGAGGCCCCATGGAAAATAAATGACGCTCCATAAACGGCACCAGTTTCACCTCTCTACTTAAAAGCCAAAAAACCGTGTCGAAAATATACTCTAATCCACTTGTACATGGAAATGTACCAGAGGCTTCTCCATCAACATTCATTGTATGAGGTGCTAAGCCCCTCAATTAGAAGCATAAAACTGTCTTTGTCAGCTGTGTCCCAAAAGTGCTTGACTTGGCTCCTCTCTCTCGCCTCTCATCTTGTTTATGTACACATTACAGAGGGCAGGCTGTGGTTGGATCGGGGGAGGGGGATGAGGATGGGGGGGTTGGCGAAGAGACAGCGGGGCGTCCCATCCTCCCCTGCTGTTCCTGCGCCTGTTATTGTAAAGGTTCACATTTTCAGCTCGTGTTGACCACACGATGTCCATCATCCAGGGAGGAAGGGGTTGTCCAGATGGGCTAATGATGTTGTGATACTGTGCTCGGGCCATGTGTCTCTCTCTCTCTCTCTCTCTCTCTCTCTCTCTCCCTCTCACAACCTTGTTCTGTGTCTCCATGTTTTTGAAGACTTCTCTGTCCTTCAGCTCTCTTCCTCTGTCATTTCTGCATTTCTCCTCTTTTACTGTCCCTCCTGTGTAATTTTCCTTTTCTTCCTCTCTCTTCATCTGTTACTCCCTGCCTCTCTTGCCCCTGCCCCTGCTTCCCCTCCCTTGCCTTTGCCTATATAACTGGATATATGTCTATATAACCACTCACTGGATTAAATTAGGCCTCATTTATTTTCTTGCTGGATAATTTAATATTGGAATTCTTGGCCCCCTTATAATAAAACTTAGGCAACGCCCAACCATTACGCGGTTTCAACATATTGCGAAATCTGCTCCAGTCCGTTTTATTTTAAGATTCGCAAATTAGATTTGTTGACTGACTGAAAACAACACCGGGGCATGGCATGGCAACTAACTTTCAAATCCGAAAGCTTCAGATATTGGTCGAGTCTGCCAGGCGCTTTTATATTGAGTGTTGAGCCGCTCCTAAGCCGCCGGGCATTATGTTATTAGGCATGACCCCTACCCCAAGTCATATTGCAGCCCAGTGTGGCAACTGTTATGCTATTGCTGTCTTGATCAGCCCTGAAGGGCCTCCTTTGGTTGGTTCCTAAAATAGCTGGTTGAAATGGCAATTAGACATGAGACATGAAAGGCTGGAAGCACAACCAGCTGATCGGTCATTCACAGTCGTTACGGCCCATAATCGGGCTGTAATTGCATTTGTCTTGTTAATATGCAGTCCGTAACAGTTTGATTGATACTGTTTTGAAGAGGACCTCATATTAGAAGACACAACGAAATTAGGTGCCATTAGGCAGAATTACATCCATGCCCCGACATCCTAATTAGTGAAGTTTTAGTTCCTGTTTGAGTTCACCCACCTGTACCATGGATGGTGTCTTAGAGCAAAGGGTCCATCACATGTAGCGTGACTTCTCAGAAGTACCACCCTGGCTAAGGGACGTGTTTGGGGGAAAACAGAGACTTAAGCTTGGAATGTGTCGGAGAGACTGCAAAACCCTGCCCTGCCACGCATTCTCAAAATAATCAATTTTCAGAGTGTTTTTTTATGGCTGATGACACTGTGTCCCAACGTGTTAGATGATAATGAAACCAGTGTCAAGTGACCAGCACATGTGGGCAGCTAACAAGGGGTAGCCACATAAAAGACAAAAACATTTCTTGGATAGCTGCTGTGTGTTGCCGCAGTCTTTTTTAGCTATGTGCATAGGACAAAAGAGATGCCCCAAAAATATGTTTTTTTTTATATATCATTGTCTAATTCAGTGTGATTAGTTAATTATTTTCATATGGATAGGCAAATAGAGTCAGGCACTTCAGACCTTCTAAAGCCTGGCTCTATTCTAATGGAAGACAGAGGAGGATATTGCCATCTAGATGTGTCATGATTTTTGTCTTTCTGAAGCAAATATGATCTTAATTAAGCTGTATTTGGATGTTTTGCTCGTAAGTCTGTTGTAGTAAAAATGACGCAGAATTCAGTAAGATTTGGCTTTTGGCTTACTTATGTTGTAAATGTGGTGACTGTCGTAAAAAGTGATATTTCCCTTTGGGAAGTGCAGTGAGGTTATCCATTTCAGAGTGATTCAGGAACATTCTGTTTCGTTCTAAAATATCTCCTGATCTCACTTTCACTGAGACACAGTGTATGTTTTACGAAACATTAGGCTTTCATTGTGCTTGAAATGACAAATAAAAAATTGTTAATGGTTTGGGAAGGTCAAATGTGTCTACCTCCCTGAACAACAACAGGGATCTCGGAGGAAGTGTCAGTGCAAGAAAATATTTGAGGTTTGCCCTCCTGTCAGGGTGTCAGCAAAAGGGGGCCTTCTCTGCGCCTTTCTTGGTAATGTTTGACGCGCTGCCGGGTGTTTTGGGGAGTCCTGTTTTGTCACAGAATTCCCCCTCTGTCTCTCCGTGTTACATCACGGTTCAGGGTGCTCACTGGAGACGTATAGAGTTTCACCTTCTTTGAAGGGTCCATCCAGAGGTTAGAGCCAGTAAGCTCTTCAGCTTACACTTAGCTATCCTGTTTGCTTATTCTCTCTCTCTCTCTCTCTCTCTCTCTCTCTCTTTCTCTCTCTCTTTCCCTCTATTTTGGTTTGTCTCTTTCTCTTTTTCTCTCTCTCTCCATCTCTGTTTCTCTCTCTCTCCCTCGTTCTCCATGACATCTGATATATAGTGCACGCACTCCTTTTAGCCCCCCTGTTTCTGTTCGCAGTCTTATTATGGCATGGCCTAAGTCACTCACGACGGGGGAGAATTCTTTTGTTGTGTGTTCATACCATTGTTGGGGTAGGATTACACATTGCTGTGTCTGTGTGTGTGTGTGTGTGTGTGTGTGTGTGTTGAGGGTGTTAAAGGAAGGGGGTAGAGGGTGTGACAGTATAGGAGATGGCCAATGACTCAAACCCATTAGGTTACATAACTGATTAAAGACGACTGGGCCGTGACAACCCTTCTTACTCGGTCAGCTTACAATGCCCTCTGATCTTTCTTAAAGCGTTAGGTTCAGTGGTTGGCGCTTTGATGGTGAATATGCACTCTTGGCTTTACACAATGTACTGTGGACAAGGAAAAACAAATTCTAATTTTTAAGTTGAAGGTGCTGTATGTGAGACTGTGGCCAAAATTGGTACCACAGCCCATTTCAAAAGGCTTTTAAAGCATTGTTTTGCCTTCAGGGTCAAAATGGAAAAACACGAAATTAAAACATACATGGAGTTTTCATGCAATTAATTAAGTTTCAAAATGTGAATGTTCTTGCTACACTATAGTAGTCAGTCAAATCACAGTTTCAATCTACCATTTTTGCTTAATCTCAGGTGACCTTTCAGGACCATTTTATGATTATTTGCTGTAAATTTCATACATAAAGCACCTTTGATGGTATTGTGAGGTATTGTTTTTCTCACAGATAGGCGACTACTACCTTAGTGCTGTTACTGTATATCAACCCTGACCTACCTTGGCTTGAATGAATGGATTGATTAGTAATAAATGCAGCGGGTCATGGAGAGGATAAATGAATCTCATCACTCCTGTGGGAAAAGATGGGAGGCTGAAGCTCTGTGTTACACCACCCTATTCACTGTACACTGTAGTGAGCTCAGATGACCTCATATTTGATCATTTTAGGTTTTTATCATGCTTCCTCGTTTCCCGCAGGCTTCCACATAAATGCATTCATCAAACCTATTACATTGTTACGATGTCTTAAAGTTAACCGTTGCCTCAGCTTTTCCACTGAAAATCAAATAAAACGCCGGAATGTGGGATATTTTGGGCAGCCAGCGTGTTCGGGAGACCGTTGAAATTCCCTCCATCTGAAATCAACCTGCTTCTGGTGTAGCGCCTTTGGCCGACCCACCGACTCCCGTCTGGGGTTTCGTATTGGCCTCCAGTGAGAGAACTTGTTAGGTGTGCTCGTTCGCTTGCTCGTTCACTCGCTCCTGAAAACATTGGGTTCCGCTGGTTAATGGTCAACCGGGCACAGAGCCCCACTTCAGTAAAAAAGCCCCTAAGCGACTCTCAGCTCACAAACGTCCTTAGAGAGGGTTTTTGTGTGGCTTTGGCATGGGCGTCCCAAAAAACATTTCAGGGCCTTTCTGTTGTATGTTCCTTTTTCCCCCCTGTTTTTTAGGTGGGCAAACGGCTCTTGGATCAATTATTAAACAGGCTTAGCAGACCACAGAGAGAACCACACGTTCTATTCTGAGACATCGTGCATTTACAACCCTTCATAAGGCGTTCTGGTGGATGATGGCGCAGTTCCTCTGGTCTGGAAACATACAAAAGAGCCTCTCTCTCTCAGGCAGGCGACACTGAATACGTATATTACATTCAGGCTTTTATATTTTATATTTATGGTCTCGGGCACAGATTGTGTTGTGTGACCTCTTTGGGTATGCCAGTGTGTGCATACAGAATCTTTCTGTTAGTGTGTGCATACAGAAAGTTTCAAGTTTCCAGAATATGTCCAGACTACGGAGGACGAAAGTCCAGCCTCAAAAAAGTGCATATCCTAACACATATTTGCTCCAGGCAGAAATACACTACACCACCTGATTCTAATCAGCACAGGTCTTCAGCTAGGTATATGAAGTAATTGGTGAAATCATCTGTGTAAATGTGCACAGGTAGAGATAATTTAATTACAGTACATTTACTTTCTGGGGTTTCTGGGGTTTATATACCTCGTCCAGACTTATCCTTTAATGTGACCAGAGACCCCTAAAGAAAACATGACTTAGGGTTTCACTCTGACTCTGAACTGGGGCATATTTACCCTAAAGTTTGCTGTTCCAGATGGAGTGACTAGAAGTGTACTGTGCTGTGTAAATCCAGAGTGATACTGATGGTTTAAAAAAGACCAGGCTTACACATCCAGTAAAAGTTAAAAGTTCAGTTTAGGAACACTATTTATGACAGTGGTCATTTTGGATAGCTTGTAGCAGGGCATTAAAATGCTTTAGCCCATACCACAATTTGTTTTTCATTTCCCAGCTTTTTGGGTTTTCAGTTCTGCTGGATAAATTCAACTTTTGAATCAGTGATAATATTTATGTTCTTACCAGAGCAGTTTTTCTTCCACTGCAATTTTTTGGCTTTTTGAGAACCATTTTTTTGTGTTTTTGTGCCAAAAGATGAGACTTCATGTGACGAATAGACGTGACTGAATGAATGAGTGGGTCGTGATTGCATGGCTGTGGGACTGGAACTGGTATGCTGGATTGGCACACACACACACACACACACACACACACACACACACACACGCACACGCACACGCACATATACACACACACACACACACACATATACACACACACACGCACACACACAAACAGTACAGGATGGGGAAAGCATGGGTGTTGGGTCGTGATTCACTGTGTTTTTCACAGTAGGAGGGACAGTAAAAAAAAGCTCAGGGTGTTCGGATGTGAGATTCGTAAGATTTAGAGGCCAGTGGTTTGTGGTTGTGGCCTTGTAAAATGATGTGTGGGGTTAGTTTATCCTTATCCATAGATGAGTTAACAGATTCCAACAATGTGGCTTTGTCTTCAAGGCAAGCGGACAGACACAAGCTCAACCACATACACGTACGGACAGAGTGGTGCACAAGCCCAAACCATGTGCACACGTGCTGATGAATGAACTGTTGAATGTACTGTAGATGTTGAAATACATGCACACTATCAACCCATAATCAAACACAAATGCAGCACACATGCATCCTTTTACATACACTGTACGCACACTGTTTGTTTGGATAATCACTATTTTTTTTTTTTATTGTAATATTTTCTTTTTTATTGTGTTGCATTTTGGTTTTCTACTCAACTGGGTATTCAGCAATCTGGAATATTCCTCAATGAACCCAAATCGGTAGCCAGTTGGATTAGTGTCAAATAGCTCTATTCAGTATTGGTTTCCTCACAGGGCCCTAAAAAGGCCCTAAACTCATTCCTCTCTCTCTCTCTCTCTCTCTCTCTCTCTCTCTCTTTACTGCTCTCGCCACCAGAAGAATGATCATCTCTCTCTTTGATATTGATATGAGTCATAAATATGCCATGAAAATCACCACACTCAACAGGAATTTCCCTAAATGTTGGGTGTAGTCAACAGGCTATACAGCAAAGAGCCGGGATTTAAGTCCTGTAAAGTTAAGCCCACATGTTCTTTTGCCAGACTGTTTGAGCCAAGATTTCTTTTCCCCCCCCCCCCTCTGCCATGACTGAGGAGGGCAAATTTACGGTGTGGTTGAAATAGTTAATGGCAGTCAAAGGCAGTCAAATAAAAGGGGATGAAGAAGCTGAATGAAACAGTGTGTGACACTACATATTGACTCACTGTCCTCCATCAGCAGAGGATAAGGCCAGAACCCACCTGAATTTACTTCAGACACCTTGCAGTCCATAGTAAATTCAACTGCATTCAACAAAAAAGCCCCACATGATTAATTTCTCCTTTTCATTGGTCTGATGTGCTATGTGGGAGTTTTCATAAGTTCTGGATGCTGCGTAGTCCAATTGTCAACAACATACTCAAACGACAGGCGGGCTCATCTGTTTCAAATTTCACTTATGGCTCTTTAAAAAAAAAAGAAAAAAAAAGTAGTGTCTGTGGGGGGATGCGCGTCTATTATTCTTCTGTGGGTAGAAGCTCCTCTATCTTTTTTATTTCAGCTTGCAGTTTCTGTTCCAGTTTTGAGAGATTGTTTGTTGCCATTGGATCGGTAGCCAGGGAGTAAAGTGCTGCTCCGCAGGACCGCAGAGTTTGGATTGAGCCTAACCCCGAACGCCCTCGACCCCACCGCCACCCCCCAACCAACCCCCACCCGCCCTCCTACCCCCACCCGCCCTCCTAACCTCTATCCCACAGCCTCCTGCCTATTTTCTTGTCGGTTGCAGTCGGTGGAATCACAAATAGGGATATCAACAAAGTCAGTAATAAAAGATGTCATGTGTCATTTGTCATATTAAGTTTCCCCAAAGTGCATTTTCCATAAGTTTGAAAGGGCTTTTCAGAAGATATCAATCTTTGCTCTCGTGGCATCTAACAGTCTTTTTTGATAATGACTGAAACAGACATGCTGACACACACACACACACACACACACACACACACACACACACATACACGCACGCACTCATGCATGCACAAGCACACACGCACTTACTTACATAAACTTACATCTCCAAGAAAGTCACACACGCACATAAACACACACACACGCACATAAACACACACACATAAACGCACACACGTATGCATGCACGCACACACACACACAGACACACACACACACACACACACACACACACACACACACACACACACACACACACACACACTTACTTACATAAACTTACATCTCCAAGAAAGTCACACACACACAGGCGCACATAAACACACACACACACACACACACACACACATAAAGGCACACTCAGTATTGTCTTATCGTCCGCCATCTGTGGGAAGCATCAGCTTTATCAGCCCTCTACATCTGCGGTCTGGCCTCCGCACTTTGCACCCACTGGAGGATGACGTGCCCACGCTTCTGGGCCACTTCACTGCGCCATGACACGCCACTGGCTGGGCACCACCGCCCGCCCGGAGAGCAGACACGGCAGCCACTCATAAACCAACCGTGCATCCTGCTGAGAAACACAGCCAGAGGCCCAGCCCTCAGCACGGGCCAGAGAGAGAGAGAGAGAGGGAGCGAGGGAGGGAGGGGGAGAGGAAGTCAAGGATTTAGAAGGGGGAGAGAAAGAGGAGGAGAAGGAGAAAGCGAAAGAGAGAGTAAGAGAAAGAGTAAGAGTAAGAGAAAGAAAGAGAAAGAGAAATGGAGTCATAGATGGGGAAAGAATGAGAGAGGGGAAAAAGGAGAGGGTGCAGAAGAACAGAACCCCACAGTTGGCATAAGAGAGAGAGAGGGAGGGAGGAGAGAGAGAGAGAGAGAGACGTGTAAAAAGAGATTGAGATTTGTAGTGTCCATATATGCGTACCACAGTGTGTTTGTCTCTTCTGTTATGTCTGTGAATGCTTTGGCAATGCAACATATAATTTTTCATGCCAATAAGGCAAAATTGATTTGGATTGAATTAAGAGAAATAGCAACAGACTGGGCAAGAGAAGGAGAAAGAGACAGGAGCAAAAGAGAGGGTGGAGCGGAACGGAATGAGAGAGGGAAAGAGAGAAAGAGAGGGAGAGGGGGGGGGGGGGGGAGTAACAGGCTGGTCAGGAGCAGACGGAAAGGAGACAGGAGTGAAGGACAGAGTGGGAGCCAGAAAATCAAGAGTGAAAAGACTTTTCACACCAGCATGCCTGAAATCTGTGTTAAGCTCATGTTTCCTGTGTGACCAACTGCTGTTCTCTTCCAGCAGACACACACACACACATTAACATGCACACACACTAATGTGCACACACAGTAACGTGCACACTAATGCACACACCCACACTAATGCGCACACACACACACTCTTTCTGATGCGCGCGCTTGCATACACAAATGCACATACACACACACACGCACACACACACAAACAAACACTCACTCTGCTGTAGGAGTAAGTTTTGATTCATTGGCCTCATATGGTAATCAGCTGATTCACTGACTATGCTATCTCTTGTGTGCTTGGGGACCAGTTTATAGTTTATCTCCGCTAAGCGTCCATTCTCACCATGGGCTTTTTCCTGCTGTGGAATGTCATGTTTTGTTTGCGTTGCCATGGCACCGCTCCCTGAGAGCCGCAGTCTGGGCCAGGGTATCTCGCCCCGTCTCACAGTGGACAGTCGACAGTCGGTAGGCACGGCAACCCCCTGGCCACAGACGAGGAAGGCTGAGTTGTACCCTCTCTCCTTCTATTTTTTATTATTTTTTTATTTTATTTTTATTTTATTTTTTTATTTCTCCCTCTCTTGCGTTTGCTCTCGCTTTCTCTTTCTCTCTTCCTCTTTTTCCCTTTCTTTCTCTCTTAATTAAATTTAATTTAATGCAGCTTTATTGACAAAAATGCATTTTGAATTGCCAAAGCATTTTAATTGTACAGGTAGATAGTAGTGTGTAAAGAAGGCAGATCTCTCTCTTTCTCTCTCTCTCTCTCTCTCTCTCTCTCTCTCTCTCTCTCTCTCTCTCTCTCTCCCTGCCTCCCTCTCTCTCTCTCTCTCTCTCTCTCTCTCTCTCCCTGCCTCCCTCTTTCTCTCTCTCTCTCTCTCTACCCCCCTCTCTCTCTTGCTCTCTCTCTCTTCCTCCCTCTCTCTCTCCCTCTCCCTCTTTCTCTCTCTCTCTCTCTCTGCCCCTCTCTGTCTGTCTGTCTCCCTATCTGCCCTTTTCCTTAAAATGAAAACCCCACTTGTCCTCTCCTTCTCCCCCTGCCTCTGCCTCTGCTCTCCCTCTGCCTCTGCTCTCTCCCCCTCATCTGTACGAGGCTGATTGCAGCACATGAAAGACATCAGGCCCCATCTGGAGCACACCTGGCTAATGGCCTCGCCACAGCGCAGCACTATGCAGCTCTGGCCAGCACTGGCCAGCGTGTTTCTGGACCGCTCCACACACAGGAGAGGCCATGTGATAGCGCGAGTAAACAGAAAGTCACGCGTGTGTGTGTGCGTGTTAGTGAGAGTGTCTGTGTGTGCCTGGAAGAGAGAGAAAATGCAGGGCTCTGTGTGTGTGTGTGTGTGTGTGTGTGTGTGTGTGTGTGTGTGTGTGTGTGTGTGTGTGTGTGTGTGTGTTTGTGTGTGTTTGTGTGTGTGTCTGTCACACCAAGGTCCCTTAAGAAAGGTGCCTGGGTAGTATCCTGACGCTTCTCATGCAGGGTCAGACTCGCTCGTTTCCTGAACAGGGACTTGGCTGAGACTGTCTGTTTTTAGCGAACTGTCTAAATTTATTTTACACTCCAGCCCTCCCAACCTGGGACAACTGGATGGAACTGAATTGGCATACAGTGTCTCCTCTCAACTTCCTTGTAACTCTCATGCAGGAAAGCATCATATTTAGCCTAATAACAGTGTTTTGGTTTTTAAAATTTTCCATAGCATGTAAAGCAGCATGATTATTTGTATATCTTTTTCCCGCATACCAAAGATCTGTCTGTCGTCACCCTGTTTCAGCTCCAGAAACAAAAAAATGGAAAATGATCTAGAGACCTCTCTTACTAATTCCTGCCGTCTCTGTTACTGTAAAGTCAGTACTGTTTTTTTCCCCCTTTCTCCCACTCTCTCTCCCACTCTCTCTCCCACTCTCTCTCTCTCTCTCTCCCACTCTCTCTCTCTCTCTCTCCCACTCTCTCTCCCACTCTCTCTCCCACTCTCTCTACCTCTCTCTCTCTCACTCTCTCCCTCTCTCCCACTCTCCTCTCTCTCTGTCTTTCCCACTCTCCTCTCTCTCTTTTCCACTCTACTCCCTCCCTCTCTCCCACTCTCCGCTCTTTCTCTATCTCTTTCTCTCCTTTCTCTCTCTCCCTCTCTCTCTCTCCCACTCTCTCTCCCTCTCTCTCTCTCCCACTCTCTCTCCCACTCTCTCTACCACTCTCTCTCTCCCTCTCTCTCTCTCTCTCTCTGTTATGATGGTCCCGATCAGCAATGCCTGTCAAAGCAGCTCCATATTAGGATAGGCAGAGGACCCCGTCTCGTCGTGCAGACGTCATGGCGATTTCACAAGCACTTACCACAAGTGGCTTCCTCTGACTAGACTTCTCAAAAATGTGATGAGCGGGTGAGCCAACTCTCGGCACGGCCGTTTTGGCAGTCCCCCCCAATGCCGTGGGCCCTGGCATGTGATGACCCCCCTCCCCTCTTAAGGGGCCCGGGGCCCCTGAGGTATCTCTTGGCCTGCAGGCTATGCTAAGAATGAGAGGTGAGAGCGATGAAGAGCCCCCAAGCCATTTAAGTCCCGTGAAGCACAGGACCTCTGATGAGATAATTGCCTTCCAGTGAGCCAAATGTTTTGTTGTTATTTTTTGCAGTGGTCTGTCTTACACTCTCTCTGTCTCTGTCACTCTGTCTCTGTCACGCTCTCGTGCTCTCTCTCTTCCTTTCTCTCTCTCTCTCTCTTACTGTATCTCTTTCTGTCTCTTCTGTCTCCCCCTTAAGAGCTGTTCCAAGCAAGGCAAGGGAACAGGACAGACAGCTCTCCAAATGTGTTATGCAACACGGTCTCGAGCCATGACGCTTATATTCCCTTTGAGAAAAATATGTCAACAAAGATGTGGGGGGAAATTTCCTGAGAATAAAAGAACACTTTTTGGTTTCTCCATCTCTTGCAGAAAGTGAAACTCTCCAAATGATAATTGGTTACATGCTTTAAAAAGCAGAGTTTATTTGTTGAGGGCTTTTTTAGCATTTTTCAGGTTAACGTGAGCTAGTTCTGTACTATGTTCTCTGATGGGTGTCTGAGTGCAAATTAAATGAAGTGCGCTGTTGGTTTATTGTCGTAACCCATAAAATGCATAAAGGTCCATAAAAAGAAAGGCATGACTGTTGTTCCAAAGCACGTTCACCTCATGCATGCAAGCAAACCGTGGGTAATGTGGGATTTTTTTTTTTGCCAAAATATTTTGACTCTTTTAAGTGTTTTTTTGCACCCTCTCTCAGGTCTTCAGACATTAAGAACACATTTTTTTTCGACTGACATGAAATTAAAAATAGTGGTTTGAGTGTTTCTTTCAACAGCAGTTATAACTAGTGCTGTGTTTAAATAAATGTGAGATGTGTTTGCGAGAAGATGTCACAACTGCGCCAAAAAAATAGTGGAAAATGTCTGGCAGCTATAGATGACACAGATGAGCTCATACAAATAACAGTGACTGAGCGTCTTATGGATGTTAGTTTAAATCTGTAATTTTATAAATATGACATTATCCACTTAATGCGGTTTGAGCGCAACTTAAACGGACTGCTCTTGGCACAAGCTCAAGAAAAATAAATAACGAAAAGAGACTCTTCTCTGTTCTCTGAGAGACAAGGCTCAACTGGCGTCTGCATGCCAACGATTCACCCAATAATTCACCAGCAGAACGAACATAAAGAGACTGTCAGATTTAAACAGTTCCTCTTACCACCAGGAAACATATTTCCTGGATGTGAAAGACACTTTAACATATAGCGACAATAAATGTATACATCTTATATCTTAATAACTAATTATTCAGCTATTCAACTATTATTCAGTAATGGGTATATTCAGCATTAAATGTAGTGATTACAAGACTTTTGTCTTCATTTAGTTCAGTTTAGTTCAGATCATTGTAGTTCCACAGCACTCTGGCAATGGCTGAGCATAAATTAAGTTAAAACAAACTGAAAACAATCTTGAACTGAAGAGATCAGTCAGGAGAAAAGGCCCCAGAGCTGAAGCTCAACTTTAATGCTTTTTTTTTTTCCTGCAAAGGCTGTGAAATGGGATTTGGGTCATTTTCCCCCAAGTTTATTCAGGGTGGGAGGCAGGTAACGACTCTTGTAATGATGAGTGGGTTTATCAGAAGAAATATATCTTTCACGTTTCAATTTGATCTAAATTTAATTGTGCTGCATCTGGCTAATTGAATCAGGGAGGAAAAGACACATGGAAGCAATTGGCCCTAGCCATGACGGAACTAAAGGAGGGACTCTGTTTCTCTCTCTACAGAACGTGCTTTTTGTTGGAATAAGATGACGGCAGTCTCGAAAGCATCCCAATGTCGCCCCAATTAAGTATTAATTACTGCCCTGGCTTTGACACCACTCTCCATAGGCGCTGTCTCCCAATCAAATATATAATCAACAGGCATGCGTTTGTTCCTAGACTACATTATTGGTCGTTCTTCTTCCATCTGAAATTCCATCTCATTGGGCGAGACTGCTTGCAGACATTTTGTCTCTGCAAGAAAGGGCCTTTCTTTCTTTGAATTGTACCTATGCTTCCTCCTCCACCCCTGGCTGTCGGGAAGAAACAATTCATGCATTCCTTTGCTGTTACAGTTCAGGATCATTCCCATGAACAACACTTAGCAACAAATAGCAAAGGTAAATAAGACTGTGTTTGTATAGTGCTTTTTTCACTTAACAGAGCACCTGAAGCACATTTAAGCCAGGGTACGCAATTTGTATTTGTGTGGCTATTTTCTGAATAAAGGAGAGCGTGTTGATGCAGATGGTTATGTACAAGGCACACTTGTGGAGCCCGTGTGAGCTTGTCTGGCTCCATCAGGCACTCATCTAGGCTGTTTAGTAAGGTTGCCAGATGGTTGCGGAGGACGGAGTCAGTTGTCTGATGAGATTTGGGGGCTGGAGCACGAGGGATATGCTGCCAAGGCTCTGCCTCTGCCTCTGCCTCTGCCTCTGCCTCTGCCTGTGCTACTGGCCCTGGCCTTGTGACGTGAATTAGAGCCCGCTCTCTCTACATATTGTACCCCTGGGTTCGGCCATGTTCTGACCATCTGATAGCGGAATGCCGTGGCCAGACGTCCCTCATGGCCAATCAGATTTGTCCTAGCACTCATTCTTCTGTTTTAGCAGTTATGATAATGGCTTAGAAGGGGGCATGTATCCCCCCTCCCCCCCAAAGACACAGCCACACAGACACACCGACACACCGACACACACACACACACACACACACACACACACACAGACACACACACACACACACACACACACACACACACACACACACACACATACACACACACCTTCCTGCTGTGACATGATGGGTCATTGGAGGTCATTTAACGGATATGCATCCTGCTCCGTTACCTCAGCATGTCTGCCCTGAGTGCTGCTGCTGCCCTGCCATTGACCTTCAGTAGCTCGTGAAACAAGAGAGTTCACCGCCAAAGTGGGGTTTCTGGTGCCCCTGTTTTACGGTCAGGCCTCCTCCAGAGTTGCACTTCCTGCAGGGCCATTGACATTTTGGCTCTGCTTACTCCCCCTTCTCTCTGTTGACTTGTCTCTAGGCTGCACTGCTGCTCCCCCCTCCCCCTCCCCTGCCCTCCTTTAGCCCACGTGCACCCGTTGCCCTTTTCTGTGATGAGTGATGACCACCGCGAGGGGGAAGGAGACAACACTGTTTTCTTATCTACTGTTTCCGTAAATAGAATATGGTCCGGCTGTTCCTCGCAGAGAGTCTCCAGCACTTGGCTCTGTTCCGTTCCGTTCCGTTTATTTCCGTTCCTCGGGCTGCCCAGGGCCTCCACGTGCCTCCCACTAAACCCTTGCAAGAATAAAATGAGCTGAAGACAAGTCAGAGTTCAGACTAATGTGTCTTCCTTCCATGTGTGCTTGTTCTCACTTCTAACTGTGTTTTGACTGTGAAGCATTGCCACGTTTTTCTCCCATTGACTTCCTGATGTACGATAACAAACGGCAACGGAGAAAAGTGTGGGAGAATGTTTACAGGACGCTCCAGAGACTTTTCCCATTGCTCAGCTGGATGCCTGGAAAAGCTTCGCTGCACTTTTTTTTCTCTCCTTTGTTTTCTCCCACACATAATAAGGTGCAGCCCCAGTGCAGTGCAGTACAGTGCGGCGGGGTTTCCTATCAAGGCTGGAGGGGGGGGGGGGGGGATCACTGTCGCAGGGCCTGAGAAGAAATCAGTGTGCCTCTCTCTTTGCCTTGTGTGGACTGTGGACACCCAAGGGGATCACAAAGGACCAGAAGGGAAACTTGTGCTGTGTGTATTTGTGCTCCGACCCACTTTCTGTTTCACAACATAAGCATCCAGCTTCCTTAATAAACACAGCAATGGTAAATAGGCCAGTCGCTAGATCTTTCTAGAAGATAATTACCCCAAGCACACTGCAAATGATCTCAAAGCCTTCCTCCTCACCCAGAAGACAATTTGTCAGGAGTATACAAATCATTCTTGGCTACACGGCTACACTGTTTGAACGCTTCACGATCCTCTGTCATTTTGTTATATAATACCCCCACAACTCTGCTGTGAGTGTGTTGGCTTTTGACACATTGAGCTGATGCTATGGCTAATGCTGATTACTGTCTGCGGCAGAGCCAATGCTGTTCATGTATGAGCACGTCCCTGGGAAAGGAAATGACAAAGCAAGCCGCGGAGAGAGAGAGAGAGAGTCGGCGCCGCCCCAACCCTCAGACTGTGTGAATTTTTATTGGTGTGTGTTCCCTGGAGCACAGAGTGTCCCAGACTGACACAGGCAGGTTCTTACACAGGTGCTAAGTGGGATTGTGTGTGTGTGTGTGTGTGTGTGTCTTTGTCTTTGTGTGTGTGTTTTTATGGTAAGGGCAGAGGGTGCATGTGGGTGTTGTGTGTTTGTGTGTGTGTGTGCGGTGGTTCTTTTGTGCTTGTATGTGTATGTATTTGCTTTTACGGGGGATTGTAATGCTGATTGATCAGCTGAAGGAGTGTGTGTGTGTGTGTGTGTGTGTGTGTGTGTGTGTGCGTGTGTGTGTGCGTGTGCGTGCGTGCGTGCGTGTGTGTGTGTGTTTGTCTATGTCTGTGTACAGTATGTGTTTGTTTTTATGTGGGATCATAGTGCTGATGGATGAGCTGAAAGATTTATTGGCGCCGCGCGGCGTTGTGCAAGCACATCTCGGCCACACCTGGCGGCAAGTCATGCAGTCGTCATGGTTGCATCAGGGTATTTCCTGTGTGGGCACATCCACAGTCATGGCTGTGGACGCCTGGGTGTGTAATCAGAGAGGACAAAAAAATACCATTAATACCCCAGTGAATTTGGTCACTTTGTTTATTTAAACTGAATTGGAAACTGTAATGAGTCTTGATAGTGGGCAGTTTTCCCTCAAAACATGTCATTGGAGGCAGGGTTTTGAAATGAAATCAGCTGGAAATAAACTGAAGAAAAATGTCACCTCCAGTAATCCTTTTTTTTTTGGGTTTTGTTTTTACATTTTTTTGCACACTGTCTTACTCATCATTTCCGCTTTTCTCTTGTAGTAACAGGCTAAGACTCTGTTGACATGATGTAGCATTGTTTGACGAGAGCCAGTGAGGTGTGTCTGTGTTTAGCAACAACAAACAGAGCTGTCAGATTTGACAATAACGGTCTTTAGTGTGCCTGTCATCCTCCAACAAGCCCTGGCCCTTATTTGGAAGCTGTCATGCTGACGTGTGCTTTGTATGATCATAAGCCAAGAACTTTTCCCACTCACACGGGGCTAAAGTCTAAGTCTGTGCACACAGCTTCACTTTTTTAATCCCATTAAAAAGTGCCAGGGACAATTTATGAGATTGAGCACTGTTTTTGTTTAGAGAGGTTCATGGGGTTGAGTACAGCTCTTAAAGATACAGTACTGTACAGTCAGCTACTTTCCACTCTGTTTTGTTGGTGGTGGTGGTGGTTGTGGTGGTCTTGTTGTTGTTGTTGTTCTTCTTCTTCTTCTTCATCTTCTTCCCACTAGCAGAGATGCACTCCAAACACACAGGCTTATCCAGGGTTCAGCCACCATATAACAAAACTAGATGGTCCAGTTTCTAATTGTCCAATGTCTAATTGTCAGCTCCTTGACATAACTGTACTGGGACAGCCTCACAGATTCCCAAGCCAATTGCCCCGATACGATCTCACCCGATACGAACACCGTGTCAGGATAATTTCTCACCCTGAATTTGGCAAACTGTCAGATACAGGCTGATAAAGCCAACAATACAGCAGCAGCAGCCTGCTTGCCTGAAGAAAGAGTTCATAGTTGATTTAATAGGCTCATAAATTGCCACTGTGTCTAAAGCCTACGCCTCTACGCATCCACTGGTCAGCTTCCCGTGAGTTGTATTTCATCAGAAGCACTTTGTATGAACGTCTGCCTGACCTTCCCCTGCTTCAAAGCAGCGGGGAGTAACTTATGGAGCCTGTCTGTGCTTGTTCTGTTTGACTTTGGGGTTTTATCGCAGCCAAGTGGGTCAGAACGGTCCTCATCCATTACTCACGGGCAGAGCAGAGCAGAGCGCGCCTTTACCTCTGTTCAATATTTCACAGACCAGCCAGAGAGACACGCTACCTGGACTATTGAATTGCTTACAGGAATCGTCTGGAATATCTTTTTCATGTCTTGAGAGGTGAACAGCACTGGTATGAGTGTCTGGCTTCAAAGCAGCATTCAGAGACATACGCAGGGACTCGTCCCGTGAGTTTCGGGTCTGAGCTATTCTTACGCCGAGCGATAAGAGAGTGGGAAGAATAACAAGAGAGTTACGTAAGGCGCGGTGTTATGAAAGACTCACGAGCATGACACACAGTGTATCACAAGTTGTTTGTGTACACAGCATGGTTAGTGGTACAGAGTGACGGAGATGTAAGCAGCCTGTCCATTGCAGAATTTATGAAGGTAGATAGTCATTTGTTGACAAAACGTGTTCCTTCATTAAGTACACAGGACTGCCTTACTTGCAACAGACATTTTATGCTTATGCATTTTATGCATTTTATGCTTTATGCATTTTATGCTGACATTACTAATGATGATAAATCAAATTAAAGTTTTTTTATGATTTATACACTAAAGAATCTGTTACCAATCTGATTGTTTTTCGTCCTTTCAACTACCTGTGACCACTAGAACTTTTGTCTGACACACACTACTTTTTTGTGTTGACAGTTGACAGATGGGGGGAAAGCAGCCAGAGCCAAAATCAGCGTCGGCGACACTGTGCTATCCATCGACGGCATTGCCACAGAGGGCATGACCCACCTGGAGGCCCAGAACAAGATCAAGGCCTGCACGGGCAACCTGAACCTCACCCTGCAAAAGTAAGCACCCCAGCTGTACTGTACTGTACATTACACCAAGCAAGCAAATCAAGCGAGGAGGGAGGCACACGCTCTTTTCTTTTGAAATGAATGCTCCATGCATTTTTAGTTAAACTATGAAAACACACACACACACTGAGAGAGAGAGAGAGGGGTGGGGGGGGGGGGATAAGCAACCTCTGGATCACCCCAGAAAAGTAATGGCCTACAGTATGTCATACCACAATTGGCACAGAGTCAGAATATACACAAGCCGTGCATGCACAAGTTTGCCTACACATGGTGCCTATCAAGGAAATCAAACATTCCATAGTAAATGCATGGCTATTAGAGAAATATGATTAAGGCCTACAGGCAAGCTTAACCAAAGCTTGTGGTACAGAGAGGAGGGTTTTTTTTTCGGCTGATACCATACAGACATGTGCAATGAAAAGGGAGTCGATCTCCTGGAGACTCAGAACTAGAATCAACAGCAACGGCATTAGAGTGTTTATGCACTAAGTGAAAGACTTCTTCTTAGTCCTGTAAATGTCAGGTTTTTGGTTTCTTATATATATATCATGACCTTTAAGTTTATGTGCAGTTCTGACAGAGCCCTATTTCTGTCCTAAGTGAACCCTGTTGTAGTGCGAGCTTACGCTGCATTTTTTACTCTACATGTGGGGAACACGGCCAACTAACACATGTAGAAGTAGTTCCACTTCACACGCAGAGCCGCACATGTAAGTCATGCCTGCACTATCAAAGACACAGCTCGCACCACGGGACGCTCACATGCCGAGCAGGTGAGAGAACATCACTTAGGGCTCAGAGGTCCCTCAGGCACCACTGTAGGTGTCAGTCAGTGAGGGTGAACTAGCCAGAGTTCCTCGTTTTGTTTTTTTGTGTTTATTGTTTTTTTCCCCCCTCTTTGCTGTACTTTGCGGTTTCGTGAGGAGCAGATCGTAACTTCTCTGACCGCCTCTGGCCGGTCCGCGAGCCCAAGACGGAGAGAGAGAGAGAGCAGGCCAAACACAACAGCGTGCGGCCGGTTGTGTGGTTTTCCTCAGACATCTTTGCAGTCGCCTGCTCCAGCAGACAAGGGGCTTACTTCTGTGCAAAAACGGGGCTTATTAACTCGGAGGAACGGCATTCAAAAACCGAGACGTTTAAAAGCTGTAGCTTGTCATTTAGGCAGGCAGCGCTCAGTGTAATGTGTTTGGATTTGAACTATAAATTACCCCTCGTTGCGTCTCGGGCTCTGGGCCCTGCGATTCCGACAGCTGGTTAGTTTGACAAAATTGTTGTCATCTTTGGCCAGTCCACGAGTCCCCGTACTGCCAGTAAGAAAGAATCAGTAATTTTTCCAAGAACCACTACTACTGGATTGCTTGTTTAGCTAAAGAGACATTTGTCTATGAAATCCACGGCGTAGAGTCTGTGAAGTCCCTTTTATTTACTCATTTATTTTGTTCATTGTCTAAAAACATGTCAGGTTGTTCTAAGACTAGTTGTCAGAAATCTGATTAGGTTAAGAATAAGACATTTGTACCTGTCTAATGATTGGCATACCTATTTGAACTTCCAAAGAGACATAGGAAGGCATCCTGCCCCATCTTAAGCCCTCTACTGTTTATCTCCTGTGTCTTCCTCAAGTACATGAAGAAAGCTAAAGAGCTGAACAAAGACGAGGCCTGGCTGGTATTTCCTGCTGTTAGCGTGGTCATGATTATCATGATTAAATGGCATTTCACACCAGTGGGACACAAGCTCCCACTGTGTGCAGGCATCTGTTGCCTCTCCCTTAGTAAGTATGCAGTGATGAAAGACAGACATAAATGTTGCCATATTGTTTTTTTTTTCTTCATCCTTTGAGTATGTGCTCCCATGCGGAGGAATGTGGCACACCAACTCAATAAAAAAGGACCTAGGCTGGGTTGATGGTATCTCTTCGCTAGTTTCGTCATGCCCTCGCAGTTGTTCCGCTTGCAGTCATCTGTGTGGGAGCGCGCTCAGCAACCGTGTTTTTATTTGCTGCTGTTGTGTCTGTGGCCGCACACAAGCACGCCGGACGCGTGCTGTGAGCGTGAGCTCATGGCTTTTCCATTATGGGCTAAAGCACACTTCAGAGAGCCATTACCTCAGTGATGATGTAGTGAAGGTTGCATGCTGCTCAGGAGACCTCTGATTCTCTGTGTATCATGTAATTGTCTCTCTGTCTTCCTGTGCATATGTGTGTTTGTGCATGTATGTATGTATGTATGTACGTATGTATGTGTGTGTGTGTGTATGTATGTATGTTTGTGTGTGTGTGTGTGTGTGTGTGTGTGTGTGTGTGTGTGTGTGTGTGTGTGTGTGTATGTGTGTGTGTGTGTGTGTGTGTGTGTGTGTGTGTGTGTGTGTGTAAGGGGCAAGGGTGAGAGAGAGTGAGAAAGAGTGAGATAAAGAGAGAAGCTTTATTACAGATCACAAAAGTCAAAATAGGTTCTTCATTTGCCACACAAGAAGCATGGGCCATCTCCCTTGGGATGTTTTCACTGCATTTGAGGGTTTTGCTGGCCTTTACTCTGTGTACAAGTGTGTCTTTTCCCGGTCAGGTGAAGTGACAGCACCTCTACGCAACGATTTACGAGACCACCCTCTATTGACGAGCACAAAATGAGACATCTCCAAGGCCGTTTGATTTTCTACCTCCGACTTCTGACCCGTGTTAACATGTGTTCTGGACAGCACCCGAAAGGCATGCTAGGCCTTCCTTCGAGAAGGATAAATCAGGGGTGGGTTTGTAGAAGGTTTTTTTTGGTCTGGACCGCTGAAGCGCCTGGCCCTCTCAATGAGGGATGTGGGATTCTCACATTTCCCCCCGCTCTGATTGCTCGGTGCGGCGGAGGCCGAGTGGAATCCCCGGGCACTACTGCAGGTACTGGAGTTGCTGTGTGCAATCATCATAGATTCTGAGGTCGGAAAACTGTCCAGCAGGAACACCGCTGTGCTGATTCCATGGAATTTTTCTCTTTTTTTTCCCTTTTTTCTTTTTTTTTTCATTCTGAGGTTGTTTTTCGCAGTGAATCTGCAGAAATCATTAAACCTGGAACTTCTAACTCAGAGACCTGAACAAAAAAAAAAACAACCTCCCACTCCACCAATATCTCGGTTTACTTTTAAGATAACTTTGTGCTAAGAAGAAAGCCGAGTTGTGTTTTGCGGCCCCTCTGAGGTACTTGTGCTTTGTTAACCTAGCGTTGCTGAGCTACATGGAGCACAGCTGTTTAGGGGGTCACCAGTAGGCTGGGCTTCTTTTCCCTAGGCCTTAGGCTAAGGCTGGTTCACTGTGGTGAAACATCATGAGGTTCTATAAGAAACCTTCAAAAACAGTGGAGCAGTTTTTAGCTTGTCTTTATAAAACTTCTCTTGGACCTTCAGTTTGGAGGTCTGACATCAAATCCAGTGATGATAGAACCAGTTCAAATTAAAGCCCTTTAAAATTGTGGAAACTCATGTGTAGGAGAACCATGCACTTTTGGTTTGTGAATAGATGGTATTTTTCTGTTCTGTAAAAGAAAGATGAATACCAACTTAATGTATCAAAATCTATGTGAATGCATACTCCAAGATATGCTCTGTAATGATACAACAGTAAGTGGTAAATCGATTGCATTTTATATTGCACTTCCATATGTTTAGCAGAGTACCCAATGCGGAATGCCTCAGACACAACATTGTAATGATAGGACTACAGCGAAACACCTGTGATACCTGCGATGAGCAACAGCTTGCGTAAACCATGGTAAATAAGCTGTAAACCATCCTAGTGGTCCTTCCCTCTGCCCTGCCTGGTCGCTCACCTCCTACCCCAGCAGTGACAGATTTAAGAAGCTTTAAGTCCTAAGTAACGAGGAGAACCAGACCTCAAATCAGTCTTGCTGCACAGCAGCCTGTAATCCAGAAGTAATGGGTTGTGGCTGTGATGAATGTTCAATGGAACATCAAATGCTGGGCGCTAGCCACAGAAGAGCGCTCGAATGGGAAAATAATGGGGGTGCTGCTGTTGTTTTCTTCTCCTTGTCCACAGCTGTTCACAGCTTTCACAAGATGAGGGACCTTCGTTGTGTTGTAATTTCTGTCTTTGCTTTGGAGCCTTTTTTTTTTTTTTCGTTAGCTGCATCAATGAGGGCTGGCATGCAATATTAAATCAGAAGTTTCCAATGCTCAATCACTTGGAGTAGCTCTTTGGAAACACCATATATTCCACTTTCGTGAGATTTCCAACCTCTAAAATCTCCAAAAAATGCTTCTTTTTTTCCTGTCAATTCAGCAACATTTGCTGAAATGTATTCATTTCATTTGTTCAGTTCAAGCCACACTGGTTTCCTAACTCTCAGATGCTCTTTTTATTTCTCTGTAAATGAAGTGCTGCTGTTAGAAAATGTTGCCTTTGGTCTGCTGCAGGCAGCATTCTCTGTTTCTGCTAGTCAGATGTTGTCCTGCTGCCTCCTATGTTTTTTTTTTCAAGCAGACGTAAGTTCTCTTTTGCCAGAATAGTGATTCATGAGATATCTGTGCACACAGTGGACATCCTCCCAACGTAAGTCTGGATAATGCTTAAAATCAAAGCTGAAGGACCCTGGCCTTAAGAACCTGTGTTCCTTAGTGTGCACCTTGGATTTGGACAAGTGTGAGCAGATAACCCTCAACCACCATCCATGTCTGATGGTTTCTCTGTGCAAGCAGAAACCGACCACAGGCCTTAAATCCTGGACAGCCAGTGCCGGTTGTTTCCTTAATGATAGATCTGTGCATGCAAAGGTGATACTGACTCTGGACAGGGCAGGCCATGCATGGGTCCTCCTGCCAAACAAGAAAGATAAAAGTGGGCAAGAAGAGTTAAGTTGCATAATGGGTTAATACACTCAAATGGTTTGGTCTCTTTCAGATGAAATTAAAATATTTGATAAGCAAGCTATAGGTGTATGGTCATTTCCACACTATTCAACATTTCAACACTACTGTTACTGTCATAAAAAAGACTCCACAGGGATCATTTTCACCTGCTGTCCTGGCCAAGTCAAACAGTCTAGAAGTGATGATTTTGTCTGAAGTCCTCTGTCTTCTATGGAGTGATTTCTTTAACTTTTTTGTACATAGTGAGTCCCTGAAAATGTCTCTCTCACATGTCAGTCTCTGTGTTATATAAACCACAAACCGCTCTCTATGGAAATCTGGCTTCTCACAGGTTCCATCAAACAACCACATCTTCTCTGGCTGCTCGTGTGTTTGCTGCATGTGCATATGTATGCAAGTACATGCATGTCTGTGTGTATGTGTGTGTCTGTGTGTTTGTGTATGTGCATGTGTGTGCATGAAAGAGAAACTGTGTGCGTATGTGTATCAGAGAGTGTGTGTATGTGTTTTTCCGTGAGAGAGAGAGAGAGAGTGTGTGTCTGTGCGTCTGTGTGTGTGTGTGCGCGTGTGTGTGTGAAACCAAGAGAGACTTGCCGGCTAACTCAGATGGCTTGTGCCTTGCTTTAATAAAATAACTTTACGACGTGACAGGCAGGCCCTATCCAAGAAGCAGTCCGCATTTGGCCCGCGCTCCCAGGTCTGCTTGGAGAGGACGAGAGCACATCCTCTCATTCATCTGGAAGGGCTGCGGAGAAAACACAGACGTGCAAAGCTCGTCTGAGATGGGTATTAGGTTTTATTGCACATTAGACTGTCTTAAGTTATTGCTTGATTTAGGAAGATTTAAGCGTGCACATCACTTTGATCCAGCAGGTGTATATGTATCTGTGCAGTGCTTGTAGGATATGGTGTGCATTAGGGGACCTGGTACGTAGTGGAAAGACCTGCATGTCTCTGCAAAACCAGAATGAATTCCAGTCGTGTAAGAACAAAGCTCTCCCTGTACGTTAAACACTTACACAACAACAGTTACCATCTGGGTGAAACAAAAGAAGATGCAGGATTTGAATGAAGCTATTATTTTCTTTTATACAGTATATAGGCATATATAGGTATACAGGATTTTTTGGATAAAGTTAATGATACACATTGTAGATATTCTAAATGATTTTGCACAGAGTACACACATTTACACACACATAAAGACATGCATGTTTGTATTGAGGACATGGCTCAGTGACAGGCCAATGCGTTTTAAATTTGCACACAAAGAATTTGCCCGTTTAGTAACTTGATGCTCTGCAGCAGATTGCCTACATTTTTCAACAGCCGGAGGACATGAATGCCTTTTTTGCAGTTACCTTGAAAGATCCGTCTCATCTTCAGGGCTAAAACATCTCAATATTTGTTTTTTTCCCCTGAGGCCTTGCCAGTAAAGAACACTCAGGGCACTCACAACAGGCTCAGCTTTTCAACATGCCCTTAGCGGACTGCATGGAAGTGACACGCATGAGTGTACAGCAAGCACGGGGCCCTTTGGTGCCCATCAAACGCAGCAAGCGCATCACACAGCAAGCGTTTTTTCTCTTCACATTCCCTCCTCTTCTTTTTATTTGTCTGTCATCGTCTGCGCTGCTCACCTCCTTTCATCCTGTTCATCTCACGCTCTCTGTCTTTCTCTGACTGAAAATGGACTTTGAGAGAAGAGAGAGAGACAGACACAGACAGACAGCGAGACAGCGAGACAGAGAGAGAGAGAGAGAGAGAGAGAGAGAGAGAGAGAATAAGAGAGAGAAAAATGCAACTCCAGCAGATGAACACAACAGACAGATAGACAGACTGAGGAAATTGTTGGCAAATTCCACGCAAGGCACGAGGAAGGCAGTAATTGACAGCAGCGACATTCCCCCGTCCACCACACCGCCACACCCCCCCTCCCCCTCCCCCTCCCGCTCCCTCGTTTCAGTCACTTGCTCTGAGATATCTTGTATCTGTCTGTGAATGCATTGTGGGTTTGGGTGCCCCTCTCTCCGCTGTTTGGCAGGCCCTTTTGCCAGCGTCAGCTTTTTAAAAGCCGCCTGCTTCTTCATTCAGCCGTTTACGGGCAGACGGGGGCCCGGGAGGACCGTGGGAGGCAGAGGACAGCGTGTGAAGTGGTTTTCAAGCACCCTGGGGTTTTGGGAGGGGGGGCAACAGAAATGTCTCTCTCTTTCTCTCTTTCTCCCTCTCTCTCTCTCATCTCTATGTCTCTCATCTCTCACATCTCTCTCTCTCACACACACACACACATACACACACACACAGACACACACACATTTCAAGTGCAGTATCGCACATTAAGAGAACAGGGGGCACAGCCTAGAGTTGTTTTCTGCAGTGAAGAGAAAATGTGTATATCTGTCATCTAATGTAGGGCTACTTACTGACGGCCTCCTCTCTACTGTACAGTATCTCCATCTTTGTGTTTACAGGCACCGTCTTGAGGTACACTGCTATACGTAATAAATATAACTTATAAATATACATCCTATACAGTACATAACTTATAAATATACATCCTATGCATAACACTTTTACATAACTTCTATACACATATACATAACTTCTATACACAGCTGGCAAGAAATCTGCAAAACATGTACAAATGTATATTGTGTAGTGCTATGAGATGTTTTCAATATGTATTAGAAATGAACTCCCTACAGACTTAGCATGTGTGCTCATGCTACTTAAAACACATTCTCATAAACTGGTGTCTTCTAAGCCCTAGTGTCCCTCTGATGTGACCCACAGTGTGGCATGGAAGTGTGGCTTTACAGAAGGTGCCTATCAGCAACTCTGAACCCCCATTTTTTTATAGTGGGCCTAACAGACCACCAACATCTCTCTTTGCCTCCAGATGACAGCCAGGGTGTTGTAAACTGAGTGTGGCGCTCACATGAGTGCATGTGTCTCACAGGCCTTGTGTATCTGAATGGTTTGATTAGACTCTTGTGCGTGTGTGTGTGTGTGTGTGTGTGTGTGTGTGTGTGTGTGCATAGGGGTCACAGACTTTTATACAAGGTTTATACTCACCATGTGGCATCAAAATGGGGCACATGTCACACACTTTTTTTAAGTGCGTTGCAAGGGCGTGTATGACAATAAATCCAAACACCGACTAGAATCTGTTCGGATTTATTCCGTTTTATCCACAAACCAACATAGGTACAAGCCTGCAATGCGTTTATTACACTAACTTTTTTGCCTTGTCCTGTTGTCTTACCTTCACTCATAACCTTTTTTTCTAAAGAAAAAAACATTTGACATAAATAGGCTTTTACTGTTGGAAACACAATACATCTTTTCAGATTTATCCGGTTGAATTCCCAAATGAAGATATAAACCTGTAATTCAGTCATGTTTCATTCCTCTGGTTATGAGATATGACTGAAGCAGAGTTTTGCAAACTGTTTAGCTGCTGTGGCACTATGACAACTCTGACGAAGAGAAGATGGGCGTGTGTTTCGAGCGGCAGCATGAAAAAGTCAGGTGCATTGGTGATGTCATGATGTCGCGCGCACTGACAGACACGCCGGGTATACTGTGGGCTTTAACGTGTGTGTGTGTGGGTGTGTGTGTCTGTGTGTGATGTAAGTGTGTGAATATGAATCTGTGTCCATGTGAGCATATGAACACTTGTGACGTGCGCATGTGTGTGTGTGGATGTGTGTGTGTGGGTGCGTATGTGTGGTTGTGGGTGTTACATTTATGAGCTTCTCTGTTGTGGCTGCCTTGTCTGCCACCCCGCTCAGAAGGTCACCGAAACACCATGTTTCTCTCAGTCCTGCATCTGTTGATTCGTTTGTTTTTGCTAAAATTAGAACACTCTGAATGTTTTCCAGCTGAGCTCGTATGTTCACATTTTTCTCCTTTCCTTGACCTTTTCGGCTGGCTTGTGAAAGTGTTACTCTTTAAACTAGACGCTTTAAGAGAATGATCTACTACTACAAGCTTTGACTTTGAGGTACCATAGAGCCACTCCAGCAGCCATGGAAAAGTGTAGTTACACTGTTACTGACTCACCGGCTTGTGTGGTTTCTTTTTTGTACACACTAGCATGCACACACACACACACACACACACACACACACACACACACACACACACACACACACACACACACACACACACACACACTTATATACTCATATGCACATACATACACACACACAGACAAATATGCAGGTACACACACACATACACACACTCACATACACACAGTCACATACAGACACACAAACACACACACAGAAAAAAGCACACCTGCAGAACACTGGTGATGTGCATGTTGCATATTAACCTGAAACATACACACACACACACAGACACAGACGAGTTGCAGACGCATGCAGATACACTTGCAGAACAAGCATCTATGTGCTCCGCTCCACCAGACAGACCTACCACATCTTTATCTTCCATTGTGTTCAGAGCCCACTTGGGTGGTCAGGCAAGTCCCGGCCGCCCTGCCTGCCTGTGTCTGTCTCCCCCTACAGAGGCATCTTCGCTTTCCCAGATGCAACGGCCCGGACCACCTGAGGTCGTCATAATGGACCGCTGTTCCTGAGTTCATCCCCGCCTCCCCCTCACTAATACAGACAGCGCTGGGATGCATACAATGCAGCCAAAGAGCTCTCATGCCTGCCCCTACTCTATTGTACATTCATACTGGCGTTATGTGAAACAAAGCACTCTTTTAGAAGAGGTAGTTTTTAACCGTGTGAAAAAAAGTGTTGGGTTACCACAGAACATATGCCTGGACAGGTTTGGTAAAGGTTTTCTTATGGGCAATGTGGCCGAGAAGTGGTTTTCACAGTGTAATGCTTTTTTGCCACTAGGCTCTCAAAGTCAGTTGTTGCCCAATGGAACTATGTGGCTGAGAAGTAGTTTGACCAGTGCAATGTGCCTTGCTGTTTTTTAGGCAAGGTGGAAGCAAGAAGAAAATAAACAGTGAGGCACCTAAAGTTAAAATTTGGGGTCTTTTGTTATCAGTAGGTCATTGCTTAGCTGCAGTGTGTTGTTCACAGCTTTCCAAATATCAGCAGTAAATGATGGAGGACCATACGTTACTGAGAACAACAAAAGTCCTTGACATGTCCAGCAAGCATTTTTAAGCACTTCGATTTTGGAATATAAGTGACAATTGTCGCTTTTCAGAGGCAAAAAAGCATCACACTGTGAACAGCACCTTAGTCAAGTTGCTGGGTTTTATAAAGTTTCTATTGAGCACAGGTGAATGATTTCTTCTGTTTTGTTAAAGACCCATACATTTTTTCCATAGCCACCTAATAATTATTTTATTCTAAGAGAGGACAAGTCTCCTGTCAGTCCAGGTGGCTCTGTAATGGCCACTGTGTGAGCTGCCCTGTTGTTGCAGTCGTTGGTGGGAGGGGCTTAGTTGGGGGCTCGCTGCTGCTGATTGGTGAGTCAGTGCCTCAGTATGAAGACGTCTGGCTCCTCACTGGGGAGCCATGAATGGTGATTTGTCTGTCTGGCCCTGCAGTTTGGCCAGCTCCTGATGGCAGGGAGCTTTTTTTGTGCTGCCCAGAATGGACCAATGTGAGCAGCCATTTTCTTTCACCCTATGTTACACTCACAGTGTCACACAGCTGTGCTCACAGCCATTTCCACAAAGTTGTCTACTACAGTTCATTCATTGAAAATGTAGTCCTGGTGAATGAGTTGCACTTCTAGTTTGTCGTCATGTGACTTTCTTGGTCTTCCATGGTTTTAAAGGTCTTCTCTCACCATCCATATTCCTGTATTTTCCTATTCCATATTCCTGTATTTTCCTATGCCCTCCTTTTGCTCTGTGTATTTCTACACATACTGTCATCACTTCCTCAGTGAACTGATTTAGACAGCTTGCCAGGCACCTGCTGGTTTCCTGCAGTTGAAAGAGTGAATGAATGTGAATGTGTATTCGTGTATGTGTGTGTATGTGTGTGTAAAGTACACACTCCCCTTCAATGTACACGGCACAAGGATCGCCCCCCCCCCCTTCCCCCCTTGTCAGATTTCCTCACCCATAACATCATGCTAATTTTCTGCAGGCCCACTTCATGCTCAGTGCATCTGCTCCGTTTCCCCCTAGGGCCTCTCTTGCGATTCCCAGGTACATCCGTCTTCACGTCGTAATTCAACGCTGGAAGTGTCATTTTCCCTCGGAATTGTTTGCAGTCCAAACCTCTTTCTCTCAGTTCAGATACTGCTGAAAGATTCCTGGTATTTTATATTATCAAGCAGGGGGGGATAGTCATGTTTGTTTCTTTTTTACAGTTGGAGGATTGTTCTGGTCCTTCTTTTGAATCCAGATTGGGATCCAACATCTAACTTGTCTGATGGTTTTGATTACGGAGCTCTCCAGTGTACCGAGCCTTGGCCAGCTATCCTCATCACATTCATCTGGGAGAGACATTATGAAACATCTGCTTGTGTGTGAGCTTGCATGTATGTGTGTGTGTGTGTGTGTGTGTGTGTGTGTGTGTGTGTCTCTCTCTCTCTGTCTGTGTGCGTGTGTGTGTGTTTGTAAGGGCGTTTTGGGTGCAAGTCAGTTCTTCAGTACTCTACACACATGCGGTGCTCATATTGGTATTCCTATGCAACAGATTCTTCTCCAATCCCCATGTGGCATCTGTAGCATTGGAACTGAACTCTTGACCTGACAGTTACCAGCGAGGTCCTCTTCCATTTCAGTTTGCATGTATAGACCATTTTTATTCAACGGGAAATGCAGAAGTGATACGTTCATAGAAAAACAAGTTGATTTATCGTCTCCCTATGGGGTTCCCTTTGTTGTTTTCATAGACTTTCCGTGTTGTACTGTGTAGACATTCATCTCTTGATGTCCACCAGTTCTCATCGTAGAGGACTATGTAGCTTTGCTTCAGGTATTCATATCAGTTACTTTCAGATTCCAAATGCCTTATTTTTTTCTTGAGAAGTTGGCCCCTTACATTAACACTTGACAATCAACATAGCAACATGTTTCACATTTTCATTAATCACCAAATTATATCATGAGGAATGTAAAATAAGTTTTGCCTTACTGAAAAAAAAGACCTTCAGTCTGGGAAATGATGTTTGTCTGTGTGGGTATATTTCTTTTTGTGCTTATATCCACATGTGTTGGTGTTACAGCAATCTGTGCAGGTCAAACTGTCAATTTGTTTTACTAGACAGACCTCTTGCTTTATCTTTCTTGTTGTACCCCCCCCCCCCCTCCTTACCCAGCATCCCAGAGTGTTGGGTGAACCCCCAGCTGCTCTGAGCTCACCACTTTCCACCACGGCACCTGTGAGTCCAGCACAGGTCTCATTAGTCTTAAACAATTACGACCGCTTTTGAACTCTCCTGCTCGGTTTGCGAAGCGGCGTCTCGCCAGGGGTGATTCACAGCTCAGCCACTCACTAGCAGCCACTATCATCAAACGCTAACTGCCCCGCTCCGCTCTCCTGCCCTGCCCCTCCGTCAGCCACGGTCGGCGGCTGATGGATTTTCGTCAGGAGGCCCCGGGGGCTTGAAAGGGCTGTCGGAGATGAGGGGAGGTGAGAGGGGGGTGTTTCGGGGGGGAGGACACGGGCCGTCTGGGCTCCTCCGTCCGATGAGTGATCTGGGCCGCCGCTCAGAAAGCCTCTTCATCACTCAGACGTGTGGCATGTGCCAGACTGTTGCTCTTGGCCATGTCTCAGTGGGATGGTGCTGCTGCTGCCTCTGCTGCTGCTGCTGCTGCTGTAGGATGAACTTCTGGTTTTGCAGACTGAGTAAGCCTTTTGACTTTCATGGAAACCCTTCATTTAAAGCCCCATTTGTAAACCATTAAAGGATCCCTGAAAAGAATCAGTCCATTTCACCAATTGAAAACAAGCCTCCTGGAGTCATTAATGAAAATTATCCCCTCTCTACACATCATTGCCCTCTAAACTAAGCCACATTCTCTGTTTGCCGGTAGGATGCGTGCACCTGAGACTGAGTAAGTCAAGTCAGTTTTATTTTTACAGGCGTATTTCACATGGCAGGCATGGACTCAATGCACTGATATATATATAAAAAAAAACAGAAGAAAAATGTAAAACCAGACATGAGCAGGCATGTAAAAATAAAGAAATGAGCTTAGGGGTTAGATAAGCATTTCAGAATTAAGGATTCAGAAACAATAAAAAACATTGTAAAAATATTAAAATGTTTATGGAAAACATCAACGTAAGGCAGGAAAGACAGACCGATGACCAAGATGTGAGTAAGATGAAGAGAGTACCAGGGATTGTGTGACAAAGGCGGCTAGAGAGACAGGACACCAGAGACTTGCGTTGTTTGTTTTATGGCAGTGGAAGACATCGACAGCCCTCAGTTACGGTCAGGCCAAAGTGATCAGTATAAACACAGAGGCTGATTACATTCACAGATGTTGTTACCGCGCATGCAAAGTCAGAAGATTCTGGAAGTTCATGAGGCGTTATTAATAAGGACAAGGATTGGAACTTCTCCATTATTTATTATTTTGATATTAAATTGCTGTAGGAACGTTTGTTTAAAGCACCACGTCTATTCCCAGTGGACATTAACAATGCCGTTAGTCTTTTAAAATTCGTTTTGTACTTTCTGTAGGGTCTAGTGGGTCTGCTCCTGGAACAATAACATTCCTTGTTAGTTAGTCATTCCTTGTTATTTATTGACGTGTTAAACATGATTTCATATCCTCTTCGTTGTCAGTGTAGAACAGATCATATGACAGTAAGAAAAAAGTGACAAGTAACAGAAGGCCACTGCTTTTCCAGTGTACAGAACTGGCTGGAGGCATTTTATGATTGCGCTCTAAGTTGCTGTATGCTATTTTGAAAGTTTGGCAGTGATTCATTACCTCGTCCCTAAGCTCATCACGCTTCAGGGATCTCACGGCCCCATCAACAAAGTTATGCAAATAATGAACTAAATGCCTTTGTTCATGGCCCCGGCCAGCGGAACAACAACACACTAAATCACACAGATGGCTTTGGTTGACACAGGAGAATTTAACAATCATAAACTTTGGAAATGAAATGAAATGTTGTCCGCTCTCCCATGGCTCCGTCTCCTCAGTGTTTGTTTGTTAAATTACTGTTGACTAGGACCCAGGAGCCCAGGAGCCCAGGAGCCGGTGTGCTCCTCCTGGACCCTGATCATTTTCATGTGAATTTTGTGCTGTGGTGTCTGTCTGGGGGATATAAAGGCAGCTTTATTTTTTTTGTCTTCCGAGTCTGCAGTCCCCAGGTGACCCAGGTGCTGACCCACCATTGCCACAATGCAATTAGCACAGCAAGGAAGACCACAAGGATGCTCTTCTCTTATTGAGTCTTGTCTTCTTCTCTCATGTAAGATGCTGATGATGGTCTAGTGCCGAATTGCGTAAGTGTGTTGGACATGTTTTAATAAATCAATACTAAAAAGAATGACACTGCAATCCTTCTAAGTTTATTACATGTTTGTTTTTTTTTGACTCGCACCCAAAGAAACATCCTTATGCTCGGGAGTTGAGTGCGCCTGTTCTTTGTAACTTGTCTTCTTTTCTCTCCACTACTCAGTGACACAGCCATAAATACTGAATTGGTTGGGCACTGTCTAAATTGGACAGGCAATGCCATTGACATGTAGAACATAAGACAGTCTACATACTTCAATGCACTGGAAAGAAAGCCTTCTGATTGGGTGGTGTAATGATCGCCCTCTGATGATGTCACTTTTGTTGCCCCCTCTGCCCTTCTGACGCACCTTGCAGCGTGAGTGTATGTATGTTCATGCTGCTGCTCCATAATAGGATTGCAATTGTATTATTTGGTCAAGTAATGCAGACTATGTCCACCCTATGTGGTTTAGTAGTATCCGTCATTATAATAAACGAAGAACAGCACTTTTCGTTCGTGTCCGGCTGAGTTATATTAAGCTTTCTGGGGACAACCGTGGGGGTCTATGGCCAGATGATCACAGTGGGCCTAATTGACAAATGGCACACAAGTTAGGCCCCAGCCAATCCGGGCCTACACCCATGCCTCTTTCCTCCTCTTTCCCCCACCACTGTGTAGCTGCTGTATCTGCTCTACATGTAGAATAGGTGGTCAGGCCTAACTGTTTCTCCTCACCCAGTCATTCACTAATTGTACCCTGTGCACCATGTGAAATGTTGGTAAGTGGATGCCTTCCATTTTTGCGAATCTCCTGGGGCCTTTGTTCATTTAAGGCACATGTTTATGGGCCCTTTTTGAAACTCCAGCCCGTCTTATTTTAGCCTTTTTAAGACAAGACGGGTTTGTTGCCTAGGCTGCTGCTGCTTTCCAGCAACACACTTCAACACTTGTTTTTTAAGGAGAAGATCCAGTCAGAGTCAAGACACACTTTTCCCCTCTTTCCCCCTCTGAATGTTTTATGTTTGTGAGCAGGGTGTGGAACAGTCCAGATGTGACTATGGGACCACCCTCAAGTAGGACTGCTGCTGCTGCGCTGTTCTGGCGTCTGGGATGCAGGAGAGGAGAGGTTCTGGCCCCGTAGATGCTGGCTGGTTGCTCCAGTGTGCTCTGCTCCACACACAGCACAGTGGAGCAGTTTTTCGCCACACTCTCTGGGATCCATTTTCGGTTCACCACCACTGATAAACCCGAGCGGCTCTGGCACGACCGACCTGAGTTAACACATCGTTTCAATCAGCGGCGCCTTTCATTCCCTTTCCCAATCGCCACCATAGCTCACTCTTTTTTCCTCCCACATCACATCACATCACATCAGATCACACTCTCCTTCCCTCTCTGTTTTTCTCTTTCTTTCTCTCCATCTCTTTCTTTCTCTCCATCTCTCGCTCTCTCTCCAGTTTTTTGTTTGTGTCCCTACATCACCGTTTTGCACTCATACTACCCAGTATCACAATCATCACTCATTTTTTCCCACAGCAGTCATTTCGCCCATTTTCTTGTCTTCCAATCAAGCCCACGGTTGTGCTTTTTTTTTTTTGTTCCACCATTCCGTTCCAATTTTTTCTTTCCCATTCTCTTTTTGTTACCCTTTCCCTCATTCTCCTCCTCTCAGGGCAGGGGGGTGTGTGTGTGTGTGGGGGGGGGGGGTGCTATTTGGCTGGTCAGTGAGTGTCTGTGAGTTCCTCAACTCAAAGTGCTGCTGTACATTTCTCGTCCCACAGGCTTCGGCTCCTTTTATAGAAGAGACAGATAGAAGGGAAGTGAGTGTCCATGTTCCGGATTGACCCGTGCTGAGTCACAGTGGTTTTTTTATTGGACAGAAGAAGAAGGCCACATTGTCCCAAAACATGGAGAGCAGACTTGTTTGTAAAGATTTTTTGGCCGCGTGTTTGGTTTTAACGGTGATTAATGAGAAAAAGCTGGGACAGTCTCGACATTGTCTCAACCAACTGCCCAGTTACGTGGCATATGCCAGGGTGAAAATGCCAACAAAACGAATGTTCGGACATTTTGTTTATTTTTTTTATGCATTGCAAATTTTTATCACGAATCAACTTCAGGGGTCCAATACCAACTTTTGTTTCAGAAAAAAGCAGATTGGAACATTTGTGGCATGACCAAAACATTTTTTAGATAGATGTGGCACAAGTGACATTGGTGAGAAACTGTCAGAATAGGTTAGTACTGATACAGCTTCTTTCTTTCTTTCTCTTCTTTATTATTTTTTCTTTCTTTCTTTCTTCCATTTTTTTCTTTCTGTCTTTCAGGTATGTATGATCTTGTTTAGTGGTGTTCTGAACTCCTGACCTTTTGAACAGGGTGTTTTTCAACAAGTTCATTACAAGGATATTGGAAACATTGTATTAAATGTAAGAAAGCTTGTGATGCTGAATTTAGATGGAGCTGATGACCTGATGTAGGTAACAAACTATATCACTTTGACTGATCGTTCACTCTATTGTCTCCCTTTTTGTCCCCCTAGCCTGGTAAACCAGCCCCTTGTACTTCATTTCATTTTGTACAGAGGGTCTGGCTGAGGTTCCATTGGTATGGTTTTCTCATGGTTTCCAATCAGAGAACAGATGGAGTGTTTGTAAGCGATGATGATGTGTGCTACATTTGAATTGTAGTGCGTGGACAGGCTTATAACCAGACTAATTGCATATGTCAGGACCAGACGTTAGCGACTGGGTAAAGGCAGATGCAATGGTTTTAAACTTTAGCAGAGTCTACACCTCCGGGAAGAAAACATTTCTCAATACATCATAACTAGACCCTCTGTACAAAATGAAACTAAGTATAAGGGGCTGGTTTACCAGGCTACACTAGGCCTACATCTACTCTTGCATTGTAGCAGTATGTCTGGTCTCCTTCTGATGTGTTATTATGAAGCTAATCTAGTTTGCAAAGACTGTACATACTGCACTGCTCTGACAGTGAAGTGATTTGCAGAAGTGAAACCTGTCCTAAAAATTGTCAGCGTGTGTCTCTGTGAATACCGTCAACACCCATCAGATGATGATCATCTGTTCCTTAGAAGTCTGATGAATTACTCACCACGTGCAATGTGTTCTAAAAAAAGACACCTCATCCTCAGCATTGAGGGATCATCCTAGTTTTCCTAGTGTGCCTTATGGTGGGGTGACGTTTTGCCCTGGAAATGGATCTGCCCAGATATTCAGAGCACAAGTCAGTTCATGCCTGTGGATCAAGCCTAATGCTCACTGACATGTTCATCCCAAAATTGCACCAAACATTGGACGCATCGTATGAACCACAAAATGCTTTCTTAAAGGCAGATGAGTGATATTCCACTCAGAGCCTCCCGTGAGAGGATAAGAAGGGAAAGAGGATCTCGGGGAGAAAACAGGAAAGACGCTGCCAGGGCAGTCAGGACATTGTTGTTGTTTTTTAAAGTGTGGTATTTGGAGTGGGGCACATGATCTTTTGCCATGCTTTCCTCATTTCTCGTACTCAAGATTGAAGAAAAAAAAACATTCACAGGGCAAAAGAAGTTGTGCACAATATTTTCCCTCCATTTTGATCTCTGTGTGGGTGTGTATGTCTTTCTCTCTCAGTCAATCTCTTTTTCCCTTTCTCTCTGCCTCCATCCTTCCCTCTCCCACCCTCTCTTCTTCTTCTTCTCTCCCTCTCTCATACCCTCTCTCTTTCTTTTCTCTCTTTCTTTTCTCTCCATCTTCTCTTTAATAGGCTTGCCTGTTTTATTCAGGTTGCTTTTTATGTCTCTCTTCGGCCACCTCTTTAGCATCGTCCGTGCCATCTCTTAAGTGTGTTCTCACACTCAGATGTTTCTCAGATGCTGTTTTGGCTCGTGACATGTTGGTGAAAAAAAAAAAACAGATCTATGCTAAGTGGGCTTTTGAAAGTAGAGTTCAGGAACCACACTGCATGGGTTGGGCAACACATTGATGTGCAGTAATCAAAAAGAGCTTTTGGTTGTTTTTTTTTCCAACCCCACACCTCTTTCTTTTATTTTTTGATGTTTATATTCTCTTTTCTGTGGGTTCTATGGGATTTTTCCACTGCTCATGTGAGTTTTTGTGTACAAGTAAGCAGACATTTTTTTCTCAGGGATGCTGAGTTTTTGTGGGATCTTTGGGAGGCTGTGTTGATATTCCTTGTAAACACATATTTCTGTACACTGTACACAACATTCACCGTTCTGCCATTTTGTTTTTGTCTTTCAGGGGCACAAGTACTCCAAAAGCAGATGTAGTCACTAAGGTATGGGACAGCCTTTTACAGACACACACACACACACACACACACACACACACACACACACACACACACACACACACACACCCACAGACGCATACTCATGAACATAGAATGTCATATGTTAAATATACATAGGCACTCATCATACAGTTTATATGTTAATTCTGATCTTCCTGAAACTCATGTAACAGAAGGCCCTCAGTGTGAATGTAAAACTGTTCACATCTGCGTGTAATCAGACACACTTCTCCAGATGTATGATCTCAGCCCACCACGGAACAGTAGCCATGTCAGTACCTTTCTGACATTGTATCTCCATGTGTGGTGGTTCTGGTGGAGATGTATGATCTGGAACAGTGCATTACTCTCCCACAATGCACCCTGCTCTGTGGGAGTGGGAGCCGTGTCATTGCATGTGTTTGCCGTGTTGCTCTGTGTGTGTGTGTGTGTTTTTACAGCATGCTGCATGTGTGTGTGTTTTTTTTCGTGTGTGTGTGTGTGTCTGACCCACTCAGGCCGAGCCCCAGGAGATCATAAAGCCTGTGCCCATCACACACACGTCCTCCGCCTCCCCCGTCCCCTTCTCCAGCGCCGGAGGTGGCGGTGGCAGCGGCAGCGGTCGGGCCAGCCCCGCCCTGTCTGGAAACCCCGCCTACAACAAGACGGCCAGGCCCTTCGGCGGCGGAGCCCCCTCCTCCGGGAGATCCACGCCCCCCCGCGTGGCCTCCATCCCCTCCGCCTCCTCAGCCTTCACCCCCACCACCACCACCTCCCAGCAGCCACCTCAGCAGCAGCCCATCCGTGCCTTCCCCGCCCCGTCCTCCTCCTCCTCGGCTTCGTCTTCGGCCTCCTCATCCCCGGCCAGGAGCACGGGGGGCGGCCCCTCTGCGCCCCACTCCTCCGTCTACAACACGCCCATCCAGCTCTACTCCAACGACAACGCCTGCGAGGTGGCCATGGGGCAGCGGCGGGGGCTGTATGAGGGCAAAGGGGGCGTGGAGCTTTTTAACGGGTGAGCGTCGCACACTAACCTCACTTCCACCCACTTGAGGATTGAGGGTCTTCAGACACATGCAAGCGCATTCATGCATAAAGAGACACATGCACACACATAAAACACAAACACACACAGTCCAGAGTCCCTGATTCTACTAGCTTCCAGCTCCACCTCTTTCATCTGACAGACATGCACTTTTACAGGCCTTTTTTTCAACCAGAAGATGGAGAAACCATGCTGTTCAGATGAACATAAATGACTCATTGGGTTCCTTTGTAAAATATGGTTTTGATTCATTGTTTCCAATCGAGTGAACCCAACTGAGCTGTTCACCGTCGGGCTATGAAAATATTTCCTGAAAAATATTACATTTCTTTTTTTAGACCAATCGGCATTTGTTAGAGATCAGTTCCACAGATGGTTTATGGTGAGCCGAAGAAGACGAAGGGGTATAGCGCTAGCGGAGATTCATATTTCTGGGACCATGTTTTGAATCTGAACAGTGTGAGTCTGGGATTCATCTGCTCTCAACCCTTTAGGAAGGAACTGGGATTTGCTGTTTTCCTGAGACGCACAATTGGTATAACCCCTGGCTGTGATTTGTTTGGCTGTGCTTCGTGTTGGGGTGTGGTAATTTCATTGGCTGTCCTTATGGTGGTGATGCTTTGATTGGCTACGTTTTGTGAAACGCTAAGGAAGTGTCCCTGTAAGACGCTAATAAGTTCCTGCTTCTCATTCAGCTGGAGGGAAGCAGGAAGCATGTAGACCTCCCAGCTGCTGGGTGTTACTCTTGACAGCCCCCTTAAGTATTAGGTGTGAAGAATCTTAAGGGTTTCAAGCAAGAATGGTTCTAGGCCCTCAGTGTCCTCCCTGGCCTCCCAAAAAATATTCTTGCGATGACAGACAACTTTTGTGCGAACAATAATACATACTGTGGAGATTCTTTTTATGGATGCAGCCTGAAACATGGAATTCAACAGCTGTGGAGCTTATGTTTCTCCTCACAGGAAGAAAATGCAAACTTTTCCATCTTTCCATGCAAAGTAAGAGTTACACTGATAGTCATGTACAGCTCTTAGAGTGCCATAAATCACTTTGGCTGGAAACATCTGATACATGACTAAGTAAGTTAGCAGCATATGTACCCCTCTGTTGGAGGTGCGATTTTAGAACGGTATGTCTGAGAACAATTTGCTTCAAGGCCAGTTCATACAGTATGAACATTCTCAACAAACACCCTCAAGTATGTTTGAGTTGAAAGTGAGTCCTTACTTACGTAAGTTGTCCTGGGCTATCAGCACCAATAATGCTTCGGCATGAGAACAGGGTCTCTGATTCGATGATAAAGAAGCTGATGGCCTTGCCAAACGCTCCCCTCCTGCTGTTGTGTGAAGCCTGGCACTCAGTTCTAATAAGGGCTGGAAAGCCATAACAGCCAGGAAGGATACTAAGAACCGTGCCGCTATTTACCTTCAACGACAAGGGGGGAAAAGGGGGGGGGGGTGGGCTGTGATGGCATCCATCCAGGGCTGTAACTCATGCTGTTAGCAGCTGGATTGGACTAACAGATGCAGCAGGATTTTTTCGCCACCTGGACCATGTTCAGCCCCTCTGTAATACCATTTTATTGAGAGATGAATACAGCAGTATATAGTACATACAGAGACCGGATCGAATAAACACAGTTGTATATGTGTGTGTGTGGGAGTGAAGCATACACAGCCACTTACTCCATTCACTCCCATGTGTTTTAGAGGTTAAAGCCCAAGAAGGGAAGTAAGGCATTTTATTTGTTGACATAAAAAGCTTGTTGTGATCATTAAGGGGCGTGTGCATGAGTGTGTGAGAACCTTGCTCACAGGGGAAGCATCTGTGATTGTGTTCCATACCATGCCGTGACCTTTTGTGTGCGTGTGTGCGTGCGTGTGTGTGCGTGCGTGCATGTGCGTGCGTGTTCACATGTGTCTGTGGAGGTGATGGAACAGAAAAGTGATGGAATGTCCAGCAATGATGGAAAGTGCCAGCAATCAGTGGATCCTCAGCCACTGCTGCAGCCATTTGTCCCCAATGGTAGTCATGATGAATGAAACCTGTTGACTTTGGACCGTAGTTACAACAGTGCACACTGATGCTAATTCTTCATAGCTGCGGTTCAGCGCCTGAGTGCAATCTCTTGTGTGTGTCACTTCAGATCCCGTCCAGTGCTGGAACAGGAAAGGGCGACAGCATGGGGGGAAGTTCACAGTGACAGAGAGTGGCTGTGACGTGTGTGGGAGCTCTCGCCACCACAGCCGGGCCCATGTTGTGTGTACATGAGCTCTACCCCCGAGATGAATTTATAATGGCCGCTTCCCAAGATAATTACAGTGTGTGTGTGCGGGGGACTGCGAGTTCTTTTCACAGCAGTAATTCAGATCCCCGAGTGAGAACTCCCAAGTTGGTTCTTAATCACACCACCAGTTTGGCCTCTGTTTGATCAGTCCTGTACACATGGGAACCCATATTGTTGTCACGCTTTTCAGTGGGATCTTCTGTGGTCATCTCCAGACTGGTTTGTTTTGTTCATAGTTAAGGGCTAGATGAGTGGCTGATAGTAGCTCCATATCCTCTCTGAGGATCAGTTGGTTGACAACTTTCATCATCATTTGACAGGGTTGTATCTCTGGCCGTGATTTGGGTTTTGAGTGGTTTTCAGTTTCTTCTCTGATTAAACTCGTTGGGTAACATGATGACATCTTTAAATGTGTAAACATGGCTAGTAACATAGACAGATTGGGTAACACCCTTTTACAGTGTATCTACATGTAACATGTACTTATACTGTACCCTAATCGTAACCCTTAGCCTAACCCTAAAGTACAGTGTAAGTATGTAATTCGCACATGTTACACACTTGATTACACTGTACTTTATGATGTAGATTAACATGAAGTATAAGTACAGATTACACACTGTAAGTGTGCCTAGTAAACATCCCAAAACATCCCAATATTTCCTCCTGCGCAGGTAAGAAACTGCATGTGTGTGAGGTTGTGTGTGCTCACTGTTTGCTGAGTGTTTGTTTTCACTTGTGAAGCATCTCTAATGGCCTTTTTTGTCTGATGAAACTGTATTTTTTAGTTTTCTTTTTTCTCTTTCATTTCTCTGTCTTTTCTCCCCATTTGTTCCAATCTTTCTCTCAACAGAAGCACGCTGTAGTGACCAAGTGAGTGTGTTTATTTGCTTGTTTGCTTGTATGTGTGTGTGTGTGTGTGTGTGTGTATGCGTGTATGTTTGCCGTTTTGGCATTTTGCCCCCCCCCCCCCCCCCCCCCCCCCCCTTTTGCACATTTGGTGGTGGACACACATGGTTCACAGGCACCAACCCCACCCCCACCCCCACTCCCGTCCTGTGACTAACGCTTCACTCATTTAGCGTGGCGCTGTGTGCTCATGGAGCCAGTGCTGCCTGCGATGGAACAGAGAGAGTTCAGCTGTCAGTGTGCCTCATGGCCACTGGTTAGTCATCTCGCCACAGCAGGTCACTCCCAGCAGCGCCACAGAAAGACCAACTCACAGTCAGGGCAGTGACTCAGGGCACACCTTAGTTACATTTCATTACATTATCACATTACATTGCATTTGGCAGACACTTTTATCCAAAGCGACTTACAAAAAAGGAGAACATAAATAAGGAAGACATAAATGATAGTTAGTCCACTTTCTTGTCCACTGAAGTTAGAACGATTTACAAAAAAGCATTGTGATAGTTATCGTTGTAGTTATAGTTCTTGGTGTGAACTGTAGTTCACTTCAGTGCACTTCAGTTAGTCCACATGATCAGGCTAGTTAGTCTGAAGGATCAGATGAGTTGGTCAACACGATTAGACTAATCATCCTACAGGTTAGGGTGTTTAGGGTGACCAGATCTCTAAGATGAAAAAAAGTACAGGGACATTCCCAGTTAGAAAGTACAAACCCAAAAACAATGTAGGTTTTCGCATGTTTAACTGATAATGGATCAATAAAAACAGGGCACTGTCCACGGAAAGTGGAAATTTCCAGTCACCTTAGGCTGGTTATTCTGTGTGTCAGTTAGTGTGTGTGTCAGTTAGTGTGTAAGTTAGTGTGTGTGTGTCAGTTAGTGTGTAAGTTAGCCTTGTAAGTTTACAGGAGCACCTCAGCCCAGGCCCTCCTGTGATGAGTCAGAGTGAGCATGCGGTTAGCATCGCCCTCGGGAACATAAATCTGATCCAGAGTCAGTTATTGCACAGAAGCCACACATTTCACTTGTCTTCCTGGAGAGGAATAGGCCCATAACTTTCTTGACTCGTGGGGAAAGGTGAAAAAGTACTTTGTAATTTGATGGATATAGTAACTGATTAAATTGCCTTGTTTCATTGTTTTGGCATCGAGTGAAGTTGGCCACAGTCAGCACTCTGTCACTTGAATGCTGCGTTGCTGCTGTATTACCACCAGTACTTACCTTAGATCAGGATCGCTAAAGTGTACATTATTCCACTACGATGCAGTTTGTAAAAAACTAGAAAATGGCTGCATCAACTTTTATAAGGACTAAAAAATCAAGGACCTGGTGCTGCATTTGTTCATTTGATAGAGTGCCATGCTGCTTACTTTCAGAGCACCAGCATCATGTCATCACGGCGGAGTGTAGAACGAGTGGGTGGGCATCTGTGGGTGTCCGTCTGTGTGCCCTGTCAATGTGTTTATTTCAGGCCAGCCATTAATTATGCCCCACGCTATCCACTGGTGGCTATTTATAGCAGTGTCCAGTGCATCTTTCCCTATCACACCATTCCTTTCAAAGTGACAATAGCAGTAAAATATTTAAAATCTGTTTTCTTATATGATGCAGCCACATTAGCATTAGTGCACTTTGGTGGACTGCTAGTTAAAGACCCAGGGCAGAGGCCATGGTTGTCACTTATTTGAACACTAAGGGTTAAGGTGTTTTAAGAAAAAAAATGTTCCAATGCACCTCACTAGCCATTGTGTGAGTAGTCTGACTACAGCAACAACAACCTACAATTCGCAGACAGTGAAATTCCCATGTTAGCCATTCTCGTATATCGTAAACAACCATAAAAGTTAAGGTTAGAGTGTAAGATGCTGGAATTACCATTTAAGGCCCATGATGTCATGATTGGCTAATTCACGGCAGTTAAATCCTTCAGGGTTAAGGGAAAAATTGGGATGATTTACACAACTCAAGATACATTGCCTCATGTATGAGACACCAGAGAAGAAAAATGAGACGGGGCTCCAAAATCATGCGATGACATGATTTAGGACTTTCACCCAATTTTTATAATTTACAGTTTTTAATAAGTGGCGCCAAACAACAAATTACCGAGCCTGGTCCTAGCATGGCTGTTTTTAATAGAAAAACATTAAAAAAAAAAAAAAAAGCTGTCATTGTCACTACTATGGCAGGATAAATTAAAATTTGTTTATTTTAATGTCAATAAAATTTAGGATGCTTTGTAAGTTATATATTTAAAATATAACACGAGTACAGAACATTATGCATTTTGGTTATTACTTAATGCACTATAATATTACATTTTAATCGGATAAAAAATGTAGCCTCCGCATTTTGTAATAACCATCACAGTATGTACTGTAATAATTACAGAATGCATGGGAATATATTGTATATATTGCGTTCAGACACTTTATAATAATATGCGGGAGTTATTACATAAAACAGTGAAAATGTATTACATATTGCCAAGTGAGCACATAATGCGTCATTATAACATGGTTCTTTACACATGAAAGTAAAGGGGTTACATACACACAGATGGGAAGAGCTAATGAGAATAACCATTCTTGTTAAAAAATGGAGATTGGAAAATGTGAAGTTTGCAGGCATTCAAGCAGAATTGGCTCGAAAAAGTTTTGAAAATGGTTTCCATTGATGTACCCAAGGCAGCCAATCAAACAGTGTCTGCAGTTGCCACCTAGTGGTAATAAGCTGTATTGAACCACTATCGCATGTGGGGTGTTTTCATGGCGTTATTGCATGTGCAATTTGAGTGTATATAGGCATATGCACA
>CM059275.1:22024562-22029562 GCA_030347295.1 Setipinna tenuifilis
GCATGCAAGCCTCTCTGCATGCTAGCGTGTTTGTATGCACCCTGTGGCCAGCCTTTTTTTCTTTTTTTTTCATTCAATAGACCACTATGGTCCCTTTCTCTAATGACTTTCTTCTTCTCCATTTCCTCGCTGTCTCCTCCGCTCTCCTCCTCCACTCTCCTCCTCCTCCTCCTCCTCCTCCTCTGCGTGCCGCACACTTCTCCTCTCCCGCTTCCTCCTCCGCTGCGTTGCCAGGGTGACCAAAGTGGACCCGACGGTGGTGGGGCCCATGTACAACAAGCTGCGCGACTGGCACCATGGGGTCTCCGCCAGAGTGCTTAACGTGCAGTAATATGGGGACCTGTGTGTGTGTGTGTGTGTGTGTGTGTGTGTGTGTGTGTGTGTGTGTGTGTGTGTGTGTGTGTGTGTGTGTGTGCATTTGTGTGTGCATTTGTGTGTGTTTGTCCGTGTGTATGTGTGTGTGTGTGCAGGGTGTGTATGTGTGTGTGTGTGTGTTTGTGTGGGTGGGTGTGTCTGTGTGTATGTAAGCATGTGAGAGTATGTGAGTTTGTTTGTTGTTTATGTTTGTGTGTGTGTGTGTGTGTCTGTGAGTTCAGCACAGAGTGACTAGTTCTTAACTTAGAATTAAAAAAAAGAAGATGCCTAATGATTTACAGTATGCTTGGGAAATGTTTATTAAATTAGTGTGTGCGCGGCGGGATGAATGTGTGGATACAATCAAGCGTCTGTGAGCCACACAGCACAGTGTGGTCTGTTTAAGTGCTTTGTGCTTTTCGAGTGTGCATGCTTTTCCTGATGAGGCTACCCTTATGTTTCCCCTTCGCTTTTCTATACCACAGCTCTCTGTGACATGATTAGATATCGATGTCTCCTTCCTCTCTCTTCTGTTCTGTGTGTAGTCTTCAGACTGAGTTAATACATTTCAGTAAAGTGCCTGATTCACTGTTTCTTTTTCTTAGTCTTCCTTTTTTTCCTCTGTGCACTATGCAATATAACTTGCCCTCCAGTGAATTTTGCCAATAAAGATTGTTTTTTCGCTCCTTCTTTTCCCCCTTGTCTCTCTTTTCTATATTCCTGCTCTGTGCACAGCATGCTTTCTGCCTCTGCAAACAAAAGAAAGTTACTTCACAAGTGGCCACACCCAAACTTCCCTGGCAGCAGGGGTTACGTTTTAATCACAAAGCAACCAGTGAATTACACTCAGGAAATATGTGTATTATGTGGTGTTAGTTTCTAATTCAGGAGCCGCAAGGTCAGATGAAGAAACTCCACATGAGGGACCTTATGAGAAGCTTTGAACACTAAAGACTGTGTAATTGTAGGATGTTGTAATTGTAAGGTGTTTCTGTAAGTCTCCAGTCAAAAGCTTCTGTATGCAGCAAGCGCAGGTTGCTTGCTGAGTCAGTCGGTGCCAGGGGGAAAGAATGCGTCGTTCTCCGTCCATCAGACTCACGGTCGTTAGGATTGTAGCAGATGGCGCCACCTTGTGGCTATTTTAAGTCATTGCCCTGCACTTCTCTCTTTCTCAGTGTCCAGTGTGAGGGCGTACTATTGGAAACACTGAAAACACACACCTCAGCCAGCCAGTCATGTTTAGACCTCAGTCTCTCATTTATGTGGTCAGTTACGACTCTGGCCCTGCCCAATGCATGCAGTTAGCTTCAGACATTTAAAATGTCTTAAGGTGTTTGAAACATTAAAATGCTTCAAGATGGATCCACAATGATAGTATGAAGAGATACAAATTCACATAACTTGGTGGTGTGTTTTACTAAAGAGCACAGGGCTGAGTTCTGATGAGAGAATGACAGGTGTGTCCATTGACGCTGGTTTTCCACTGTACTGCCATTACACTTCTTTCAATTACATTTTAGAGATGCTTTCATCCAAAGCCACTTAGTAAGAAGCACTCAAGCTACCATAGGGGATCAAAGAGTAAGTGGTGGGCATTGAGCTCTTAAAATAATGCAATAGTACAAAGAGGTAAAAGTGGAGAAGTGCATGCTAAGTGCCTGTTAAGTGCTAATTAGATGGTCTAAGAGTTTTTCCATCACCTAAAGAGTTGTTCTAATTAGGATCCACTGGTTCAGTGAATTGGCTGGAACAAATACATGGCAGGACTTTTACTTTCTGAGCCTGGCATGTCCACATCTGATAGCTTGTTCAACCACTGTGGAACGATGAACGACTGAGAACAGCTGCAGCAAGGCATAAGCCTTTATCAGGGTGCAACCGGATTATGCTCCATTTTTTTTCCCATATCTGCCAGCAATGGTAAGAATGCAGCAGTGGTTGGTCCTCTTCCCACATTTGAGGAGTCCACAGGAAAAACAAACATGATCACAAAATGCAGAAACTGAGAAAATGTAATGTATACATTTGATTTTTGATTTGATCTTATAAGTAAATGCTATTTAATGCAACTACTGACCATGTCCGTTTCCCCCGTAGACTCCTCATTTAAGGTCAGAACAGAAACGTTGCTATCGGAAGGTCACAGACACAAAAGGTTGTCGACGAGCACTAATCTCAGTACTAAGCTCCTCTTCAATCCTCTCTGGCGACCCTGTCAGCACACAGCACCTCTGGCTCAGCCTCCCACCAACTGCTCACGCTGGCCATGGCCAGCACAGGAAGGCCTGCTGTGAATGATGACTAGGGTTTATTTACTGACCAAGACACTGTGCTGTATCACAGTACAGTCATTTGTGGTTGAAAAAAATAGTGCAAAGGAATAGATGTTTGACACCACAAAATACATAAATAATATAAAAGAATGAGCTATTGAAAGGGATTTAATGAAATAGACGTTGGACACCACAGAACAATACAGTATGAAAATCTGTTATTGTCTTGGGATGACGCAGAGTCTAAATCTTTAGAGTGCAGATTTGTACAGTAGTTTTATTAGCTTGAACTAAACTCCCAGAACAATCTAACTCTAATTACTAAATTTAGAGCAGAGGCTGTAAAAGTGAACTCCTGTGGTATCTGAATGTGACAGACGTTAATGTGAAGGTCTAACATTATTCACAACAATTTCAATATTATTATATATCTGCACACTGTGATTCTGCTAAAAGTTGATTCCAAAGCAACAGAGGTGGGCATTTTACAGATTAACTTCTCCTACACTTAGTCTCCTACACCAACTGTATTTTTGTTAGCCAAGTTCCAGTTGCGTGGACAGTTTTAGCATTCCAGATGGACTTTTAATTAGGCCCTGCTTAACTCAGTCCTCTTGTTGACCTCACCATTTGTAACAGTAAAGAATATTATGCTCATTAAATTCTTCTCTCAATGTTGTTGCCGCTATAATTAGTTTCCTCATTCAGCTGCTGAGTTGAGTACTGAGTTATTGTAGTGCCAAGGGTAGAGTCATTTACTGTACGATAGGGGACAGCAGGTTCCACAACTCCTACACATTACTGGGAGTCAGGGCGAGAAGTTTAAAGAAGTTTAAAGTAATTAAATAAGTTTATGTGTACTTAAAACCCTCAGGAGGATAGTCTTCATAAGATGATTCTAAGAATACTAAGTCTACAGGTATCTCTCAGGAGCTCATAAGGAGCATCACTCTGAGGTAACGGAAAGATCTGGAAATAAAACAAAGTCAGCTGTTCAGGTTAGAAGCTACATGGCATATGTTGAGAACATTTATTTGTTTATTTACTTATTACTGTCTTTTATTATTTAGCTCTCTTCTCTTCTTGTCTGTTCTCTTCTTTTCTTCTCTCTTTTGTTCTCTTTTCTGCTCTTCCGTATTTCATTCTTCTTTTTTCTTGTATGTAGGCACTGCTTTACATATGTATGTATGTAGGCACATACAAGCAGTGCCTATGTATATTTATGTAGGCACTGCTTGTATGTATGTATGTATGTAGGCACTGCTTGTATGTATGTATGTATGTATGTATGTATGTATGTATGTATGTATGTATGTATGTATATATATATGTATGTATGTATGTAGGCACATACAAGCAGTGCCTATTATACATTTTTGTCCTTTCATCTCTTCCTTTAACTCCTCTCCTCTTTTCTTCTCTCCCAGTGAGGTGGTTGAAGATGTCCACTCCAGTGCCCCACTGAAATCCAAAGTGTCCTCTGGAGGTCCTCGCCATGGCAATGGAGTTTCTTCGCCCTCCTCCAAACCCTGGCAGTCCAACAAAACAGCAGGTACCCCAAGCATACCTCTCCATCTCCCTCTTTCTCTCTCTCTCCCTCTCTCTCTTTCTTTCTCTCTTTCTTGACTCTCTCTCTCTCGCTTTTCCCCCTTCTCTCTCCCTCTCTTTCTCTCTCTCTCTCTCTCTCTCTCTCTCTCAGTCTCTCACTCTCTCCTCTCTCTCTGTCACACACCCACCCACACACACAAAAAACACAGATACTTAGGTGCAATTTCAAAACTATCCAACAGGTGTCACTACATGCCTACCAACCTTAGTCACAGTAGATAGTGTGAAACAAAACTTTTGGTTCGCTTATAAAGTGATTTCATAAGGCAAAAGGGTGGTGTTGAACTCACACTCAAATGTGATCATTGTAAAACACGAAACACAAAAGGACATAAACATGTGAAGGGCAAAACCGGACTCCCTCTGTTTTCCTTGTAATAGTAGCACCTTTGTTCTCTATAACAACAGTAGCTAGTAGTTTGGCTAATTTTTTAAACAAGCAGTGCTTCAGGGTTCTAAAGCCACAAAAAGGTCTGCCACTTCCCAATGTGTAATGCAGCTAAAGAGACATAAGGATTGAGTATGTCATGGGTCAGTGGATGTGGGTTGAAGGATGTGGATTAAAGTGGTGGGAAAGTGAGAACACTGGGGAGAATCTGCCAAATTAAAAGTCTGCCATTGGAGGTCAGTGTCAGTCAGGGGAGGAGGGGCCTTCATGGGGCTGGAAGAGCACAGTCCCTTTCTCACAAACACAGCGACCGCACAGGGCTCACACTGGACATATGGGACCCATTTCATGCAAATGATCTCTGCAGGAAAAACACC
>CM059275.1:22034562-22049562 GCA_030347295.1 Setipinna tenuifilis
GAGAAATGTATCGAGTTCCATTTTTCTCCTGTTTGACTAATTATTTTTCCTCATACGTTTGACTTTCTCTCTGGCCGCCCGTGGAGCTGTGCACCTCAGCACTGCTGAGACGAGTGGCCCTCGCTGGTGCTGTAAGGTCACTGTGGCTCGGTCACTTCTGGGCCTCATTAGTCCAGCCTGACAGACACCCAGGCCAGGCCACCGGCCACTGCGCCAGCACGCCGTAATTAAAGTTCACTGTCTTTGGCCACAGCTGGCTCTTCTTTCTTTCTCTCGCTTGCTTTTTCTCTTGCCTTCTCTCTCTCTCTCTCTTCCTCTCTCTCTGTCTCTTACTCTCTTTCTTTTGCTCTCTCTCTCTTGCTGTCTCTCACTCTCTCTCTCTCTCTTTCTCTCTGTATCTCACTCTCTGTTTCTCCCTTTCACTCTTTCTTTCTCTCCCTCTCTCTATCTTGTTCTCTGTCTCTTGCTGTTGTTCTCTCTTTCTCTGTCTTTCTCTATTTTCTTCTCTTTCTTTTGTTCTTTGTTTCTTTCTTTTCATTGTTTTTCTCTTTCTTTGTTTCTTTCTCATTTCCCCTCCATTCTCTTCTCTTTCTTTCACTCCCCCCCGTCTCTGTCTCTCTTTTCTCTCCATTCCTCTTTTCTCTCCATTCCCTGCGTGCTTTATTTCTCTGCTTTTCTGTCTCTGTTTCTCTCCCCCCCCCCCCTCTCTCTCTCTCATGTCTCGCTCCCTCTATCTTTCTCTCTCTCTCTCATATGTCTCGCTCCCTCTATCTCTCTCTCTCTCTCTTTCTCTCTCTCTCTCATATGTCTCGCTCCCTCTATCCCTCACTCTCTCTCTCTCCCTCTCTCTCTCTCCCTCTCTCTCTCTCTCTCATATGTCTCGCTCCCTCCATCCCTCACTCTCCGAGGCAGCCAGCGAGGCCCGCGGTGTAACCAACACCCTGCCCACACAATGACCGGCCTGACTCCGTGCGACAGCCCCTCCGTCTTCGCTGACATCCAAGCTGGACGCGGCCCACAGCCGATACCCTCTCTGAGTGCCTTTTTGTTTTCTCACTCAGCTAATCAGGCCATTTGTAACTCGCTTCTCCCACCCACCCCCCCACCCACTCTGGCAGACAGCAGCGATGCATACAGCAGATCACCCACACACACACACACACACACACACAGGGCCTGTACAAACCCAAGCCCTTGCACTGGCTTTAAAACCTTTTCAACTGTGAACACATGTTTGGTTCAGAACATGAACCTTCACGGTGGCAGTGTGACAAAAGCTCTCTCCCAGGTCTATGGTTACACTGACATCAGGAAATACAGTGTGTTTCACATCAATGTGTATGTATGTAGTGCCAGGCAGGGATGGAAATCCGCACCAACCCCAATGCTGGTGAAATATGAAAGTGGCTGGTAGAGTTTGGACACAAAATAATAACTTACTGTTGAGTGGGTGCTAAATTTCACCATTTACCATTTTGTCAGTGTCTGGTAAAAAATCACATTTTTGCAAAGTTAATTTCCACCTCTTGTGCCAGGGCATGCTGTTTTTCTTTTTTATATAAAATAGTGGTGAAGTGGAAATGTTTCATGATCCATTACCCTGAAAAGTTAATGAGTCTTTTTAAAATAAGCATTATGTAAGTAATCATGAGCATTATGGTGTTACTATGCTTTGTTGCATAGGGAAATAAGACCTCCCACACATCGCCCGTTCTGCAAGCAAGATTTATTCACAACTTTCCGGTCATAGAGCTGATGAAGGGCTACAATATGACTGAAACATTGTGAAGAAATCTTGCATGCAGAATGGGCAGTGTGCGGGAGTTCTACTTTCCCTAAGTTGGAGCAAGGTCATCTCCAATGCACCTGCCTTCTGTAGAGGTGTGCAAAAGTGAAGTCTCTATTTGACTCTTTGTTGCATGGAAGACGTTATAATGCTTGCGTAATTCTCCCTTTGTAGGAAGTATGTGTGTCTATAGTGTCCCTGCTCTGGGAAACTTACTTAGGCACGTGCATCTCCTTGTACTGTATGTATGAAGGTAGTCTGCTCACTCTGTGTTCCTCTACAACTTCCTACTTTTTTCTAAGTCGCTTTGGATAAAGTCAAAGTCAAAGTCAAAGTCAGCTTTGTTGTCAAAAACCATATGTACAGGTTGCACACACATAATTTGAAATTGCAATGCTCCCTAGGCCCACAGTGAACATTATAAACAAGACAGGAAGACATGATGACAAACATAATAATATAAACATAACAAAAAGTACAATAAGAGCATCTGCCAAGAGTAATGTAACGTAATGTAGAAAGGTAGTGTGTAGCGAAGGGGAGGAGAAGTCGCCCCACCGGGATTCAAACCCGGGTCTCCCGGGTGCCAAACGTGTACTCTGACCGCAACGCCAAAGAGCCAGGCTAGTTGGGATGGCAGTCAGAGCACACCCACAACTGTAGTGATGGTCACTCCATCACATAGTGACTCCTGTGCTTCCTGTCTTGTTCCTGCTCAGGGGGCCGTTCCTGGTGGCCATGGGGAAGGCGTGGCACCCGGAGGAGTTTAACTGTTCTCACTGCCGCACCTCGCTGGCCGAAGTGGGCTTCGTGGAGGAGCGGGGCAGCGTCTACTGCGAGCACTGTTACGAGGAGTTCCTGGCCCCCACCTGCGCTCGCTGCCAGGGGAAGGTGCTGGGGGTGAGTGGCACTGACTTTTAGGAGAACCCTAAAACTACACACGATAACACACCTGTAGCTTCATATACCTCTTTTCGACGAGGCCCGTTCCAGTACCGGTGCCAGTGCTAATGTTAAGCTAGTTCTGGTCAAGCACTAGCACCAGCACCAGAACGCATTTCCACAGGTTTCAGAACCGAGCACTGTGACATTGTGGTTCCAACTTTCGGACCGCCAACTTCAGGGAGCCGTGCCGGTGCTAGCTTTTTGGCACCAGCACCTGTCACTTTTCAGTCGAAACAAGCAGAAAAAGTTCCAGATTAGGCACAGGCACTGTGGCGGTGGAAATGAGCTAATACTGTATGCTGCCACACTAGCAGAACAATTTCCTGTTCCACTAGCAGAACAAAAAAATATCAACATTGTTACTACATTAACAAAAATCTCAACAGATATATTCCAACTTGGGCATCCCATTTTCACAAACAAAAACAAAAAAATACTTTGATTAGTTAATTAGTACTTTAATTAGTACTTAAATCATCAACTCTGTATGCTGATCAGTTTTTGTTTATTTGCATATTTGATGCCAGAGAGAGAAAGAGAGAGAAAAAAGCAGTGTACTCAGATGTTTTTTTTATATAGTCTCAAAATCTTTTGCTATTGTTGTAATTTCATCACAAGAAGACTGGCTTTGTGTCTGTATTTCCTGCACAGCTGTATTTTTCTGAAAAATACCAAAAGAGTCTGTAGATAAACTCTGGAGGTTAAAGGTCAAAGGTTAGTCTGAGTGAGGGCGATCTGTCGGGACGTCAAGATCACACGGGAAACACAAGAGTCTCTCCCCCTCTCCAATGTGCTCTGGTCCTGTGTGCCTTTCTTTCTTCTTTCGTCCTTACTTTTTTTTTCCCCCTCGACTCCTCTGAGTTTTTGGCCCTCTTAATCTCTTGTTTTGAGTGTTCTCTTTTCTGTCTCTCCCCTTCTCTCTCTCTCTCTGTCTTTCTTCCCTATCTTTCTCTCTCTCTTTTGTTCCTCTTTCTCTCTCTCTCTCTCTCTCTCTCTCTCTCTCTCTCTCTCCATGTCTCTCTCTTTCTCTCTTTCCTATCTTTCTCTTTCTCTTTTTTCTACTTGTTTCTCTTGCTCTCTCCCTGTGTGTGTCTCTCTCTCCCTCTCTGTCTCTCTGTCTCTCTCTGTCTCTCTCTCTCTCTCTCTCTCTCTCTCTCTCTCTCTCTCTCTCCATTTCTGTCTCTGTGGGCCTTCAGTCTGCATCAGAGGAGGGCTTCATGATCTCTGTGTGCTCTCTGAAGTGACTGGGTTAGCAGCGGTCCCTCAACTCTGGTGTTAGCTCCGCTTCAAAGAAACGCTATAAGACTGCTTAAGGTGCAGCAGAGGTCAGGTATGTGTGTGTGTGTGTGTGTGTGTATGTGTGTGTGTGTGTGTGTGTGTGTGTGTGTGTGTGTGTGGGAGAGATAGAGAGAGAGAGATAGAGAGAGAGAAAGAGAGGGTGAGAGAGACACAGAGAGAGAGAGACAGTGTGAGAGGGACAGAGAAAGAGGGTGAGAGAGTGAGATAGAGAGACAGGCAGACAGTGAGAAAGAGAGAGACAGAGAGAGATAGGGAGAAAGACAGTAAGATAGAGTCAGAGAGAGGGAGAGAGAAAGTGTGAGAGAGAGAAAGGGAGAAAGAGAGAGACAGAGACAGAGAGAGGAAGGGAGAAAGACAGTAAGAGAGAGGCAGACAGAGAGAGGAAGGGAGAGAGAAAGGGAGAAAGAGAGCGACAGAGCCAGAGAGAGGAAGGGAGAGCAACAGAGAAAGACAAAGAAGAAGGCTAAAGGATAGAGCCACTAAGGCATGCAGGGAAGGGTTCCCTAATGACCCGGCGGAGGAGATGGGATATGCCGGGATATGCAGCCTGGGACGGAGCCCTGGTGCCTCTCCTCTCGGGGGATCAAAAGGGGGATCTGCTTCAAAGCTGTCTGGAAGATCCCGTTCGGGAACGTCAAAACCATACCAGGGTCAGCACATGGAAGTCATCCCCAAGTGCCGAGCATTTCCCCCCGCAAGACTGTCTCTAGGAAAAGCAAAATGTTTTTCATACCAGCACAGAACCAAAGACGACATGAAACATCACGAACGAGATCTCAAAGTCTCGAAAGCACTGATTATCCCCAAAGCCAAGCCGAGACTGTCTAGCATTAAACTGACAGGGGAATTCTTATCCAAGTTAAGATTTCATAGTGAGGACCATCTGTGCTTATTAGCAACTTCTCACATCTTTTAAATCGGGAAGATAAAGTAGTGAGTGCCATTTCTGATTTATGCAACAAAAAAAATGCACACAAAAGGATGTCACCCAAAGGCCATTTGATCTTCAGTCATCGTTGCGCTTTCTCTCTCTTTATTCTTTCCCTCTTTATATATATTTGTCTTTCTTTTTATGTGTATTTGTCTTTCTCTCTCTATGCCTCTCTCTCTGTTTGTAATACTTACTGTGGATGAGAACAGAGACTGACATCTAATAAAATGTTATTAGTCTGATTCGAAAAATCAATCATTTTATGACACAATAAAACTGCTAAATGATTTTTTATGACAGGAAATACATTGTTGATGAGTATTATAAAACCAAGGCTGGGACAAACCATGTTGCACTGGAAACCAACAGAGACAGAGTGGTGCAGTGGTGATGTTGGTTTGGTTTGTGCTTTATGCTTGGACAGGAAGTGATCAATGCTCTGAAGCAGACGTGGCACGTGTCCTGCTTCCTGTGTTCGTCCTGCCAGCAGCCCATCCGCAACAACACCTTCCATCTGGAGGATGGACAGCCCTTCTGCGAGAGAGGTGAGGAGGGGGCGCACTCTGTGTTTTGTGTGTCTGTGTGTCTGTGTCTGTGTCTGTGCATGTGTGTCTGTGTGTATGGGAGAACCTACTGTATGGGAGAAATGGTGGTGTCACTGGCCAAAGATCCATTGTAGCCATATGTTCACAAAGACATGAGAATAAACTCTTTACAAAGATATAGTAAAGTGATTTTATTATCGTAACTTTATTATCGTAATATTACAACTTTATAATTGCATAATATATTTTTGTGCATTGTAGATTGAAATACCAACTTTCATATGAACATTTCATGACCTGTATGTTTGTGCCTGGTACATTGACATAACAACTTTATGATTTCATGATCTGCATTTTTGTGCATGATACACTGACACAACTCCATGCCAGTATTAGATGCACATCCACATCACACTGCAGCAGAGCTTCCCCCCTTTAAGCCTCTACAGTCTCTAAACTCCCACAACGATTGACAGCCCCCACTCAGATCATCCCCCTTGGCTTCACACTCCACCACACTCTACCCGGCTCAGTCCTTCAGTGGAAGAGGTGGCTTGTGTGTTGTGCCAGATGCTCAACCCTGTGCTCTGTGTGCCTGCAGATTACTACGAGCTCTTTGGCACCAGCTGCCATGGCTGCGACTTCCCCATCGAGGCGGGAGACAAGTTCCTGGAGGCCCTCGGCTTCACCTGGCACGACACCTGCTTTGTGTGCGCGGTGAGTCGACACAGCGGAAGGGAGAAAGGAAGAAAAAGTCTGTGTGTGTGTGTGTGTGTTGGTGTGTGTGTGTGTGTGTGTGTGTGTGTGTGTGTGTGTGTGTGTGTGTGTGTGTGTGTGTGTGTGGGTGGGTGGGTGGGCTGTTTGTGTGTCTGTGTATGAGGGAGGGAGTGAGAGAGAGACAGAGAAACTGAGAGAGAGAATAGGTTGATTGATGTATATTCCTTCGAGGCTTGAAAAGAAGTATTGGCATGTGTTGTAAATAAACGCGTTAGCAATCCCTGAAAAGCTATTGTTTGTCTGTATGTAAAACACATTTCCAGAAAATTGGCAATTTGATTTTTGGTTGAGTGGATCATTTGTCTTGTACGCAAATGGGATAAAGGGAAGAAAGAAGTATTTGGCCTTAGCACTGACAGTAACAGTTTGGTTTATGTTGTTGTTTAACCTCTTTAACCACATTCACTCTCATACTGTCTGCTCATATCATGGTTGTGTGGGTTCACAGGTGTGCCAGACCAGTCTCGAGGGCCAGACTTTCTTCTCCAAGAAGGACAAGCCCCTGTGCAAGAAACATGCCCACACTGTTAAAATCTAACCCCACCCTGAACCCACAGAGGAGGACTAGAGGTCAAGGTCGTGCAGAAAACCCAGCTAACAAAATAAACAAACAAACTAAACCAGATTGCCTATTTTACGAGCTGTTCATATTTTCAATTTGTGGAGAAGAATGTTTAGTAAATGTGTTGATGTCATTGACGTGTTGAGGTGTTTGGTGTAGGGAACTGATGCTCTTTTCGCATTCCTTTGCATTCCTTTCGTTGACAGTGTGCAGAACAGGCGATAAAAAGTGACCAAGATAGCCCTGGCATTGTGATAAATTTTTAGACAATTTACATTGAGTGCACTTTTAAAACAGAACAGTTCTCTTCCACTTAAAGCTGCTTTCAAAAGCCTAAGGTTCCAAAGTAGTCCAAAGTTGACCCCTTTGTTCTTCCTTAAAGGGTTCCTTCTTGAGAACTTATTATTAAAATGTTCCTAGCAGGTTCTAGTTTGAAGATGGTGGGGGAAAAAATGTAAGGAGTTTTATTAAATGGCATCCTTTTTTTAGGAGTGGAGCTGAGGAGCTGTTTTTTCCCCAAAAGAGTAAAGTGTAATATATATCCAAATAGCCTAGTCCAGCTAGTAGCCTTCAAACACTGTCGTGCAAGGGAAAATAGTTCTGTAATTATTGAGCTTGTGTCTCCCCTTATGACGGATGAAGAAATTTGAAAGTACCATATTACCCAAAGGCTTTTCTTGTAATAGGCTCACTCTTCCCATTCACTCTTAGTTCAGGACTTTTTATTTTTTTGAATGGGTTCATAAATAGCCGGGTGGGTGCCCTAGAGCTCTCTACAGCAATATTGTGATGCTGCGCAGAAGCTTCTCTAAGGAGTCAGTCTTAAGCTTGGTCTGTGTCTGGTCTTTCAGGGAAAAAAAAGCAATGCCCAGAGGAAGATATTACTTCTTACAACAGCCTTATTTTTTGTCTCTCAGAAATAAACGAGACCTTATTTGACTTCTTATCTGATTCTCCCAAAATCCCTTAAGGAGAAAAAAGAACAGTGTAAGACTGTTTTAGGATCTTAAGTTGAACTTAGATAGGACTCATACTAGGCTTCAGGACACTGTTTCTTATGAGTTTAATTTAAGAAATATAACACAAAGCCCACGTCTAACTGAATTCGAAATGGTTTCTCCTTAACCCCCCCTTAGGAGAGAAAAAACAACACAGAAATCATATTATCATAAGATCTTATTTGTTCCTAAGAAGTCAAAACGTTTCGAAGAAGCCATATTTTCCTCCGGGTGGAATCTTTGGTGGTGTAGGTCACACTTTCTGTCTCTTCTTTTCCTCAAATCGTGATTCTAGAGTGACCTCTCACCTCCCATGTCTCTTTTCTCTCCTGTAGCTGAGGTACACCTCGGTTTCATTTTTACCTGCTCTATTTATTTTAGTGTAAGGGATAACTTTGGGGTTCTTAGAGCTTTGCACAAGTTCACTGCACTGATGGTCCATGTAGTGGTGTAGGGGGGCAGTGATCATTTTTTTTCCTAAAGTTTGTTTTTATATGTTGAAATGGTCTTGTGTTTATGTTATATTGCAAAGTACATCTATCTTGTACCCTGCGTGTTGAGGTAAAGTAACATTTTTATTGTAACATTGATGCCAACATTGTGCCTTTTAGTGTCTCCAGTGAATATTTGGAGCATTTATCCTTCTAGATAACAACCATTTTCAAAACAACTTTGTTAAAGAATATTTTGCCTTTGTATCTTTTTTATTTAAAATATTTAGATGAATTTGGGAGCTATAGATCATAAAACTCTTATCAAAGTTTTGTGTCAAAGAAAACATTGGTGAGATTGTATTATGTTCACAGTCACTTTATGGATGTCCAAAAAATTGCCATGTCTACTATTTTTTTTTCCACAACCATTGTCAGTATACATGTTCCTTGTGGATGCGGCACAAATAAAGAGTATTGATCTGATACATGGTTACAAGGTTATGGCTGGTTAATGTTTTACCAATAATGTTGTGGTTTAATGCTCCACCTTTGCAAATCAATGCAGTGTTTCTTATTTTCTGTTGCTGATAAAATATGGAAGGCAGCAAGGTATGTTTGTTTAATTGTTTAAACGTACTTCTTGGTGTATTTAGTTGCAAGTCACACAAACAAAAATATGCAAACAGAGGTGATGTTTATAGAGATAGACTACTTTACATACCATACATTAGATACATCATTATTTTCAATGACGTTTTACAGAAAATCGTATGCTTTAAAAAAAGTAGCCAAGCTTAAACCGGTCAGTCACCAATCAACATTTATTGAGATGTCCTAATGCATAACACAGGTGTGACGATATCTCAGCTGAAGGATGGAGACGGCAGTACCTTAAGATGTCAATGGGTGGAGCTGTTTTCTCCCGAAAAAAGACGCTGAGGAGTGAAAGAGGCAAGACTTGGAAGAAAGGTTGACCTAAGAAAACGTCAGACTCAAGACAAACAGCATTTCGTAAATAGTTGAGGAGTTTAGGTGTTGAATAAAGGGAAAACGAGACGTCGTAACGGAATTTGGTGACTTCTGTTGACTTTGGGAAAGGTGAGTAGTGAAACTTGTGAAATGTACATGTGTTGGTTTGCGCGTAGTTTCAGGCACTTCGAGTTGAGAATATGCTTAGCGGAGGGGAATCGCATTCCGTACAGTCTACTAACATTATGATGGTTTTTACTTAAATAAGAAACAAACTCATTGTATTGCCTATGATAATGAACTTAGTGGCATGGATCAATCTTAAACATGGAAGAAAATATGATTATGGATAAGATACCGTTTATTCAATGTAAACTAGCACGTACACCTATGTCAACCACTGTTCTTTGATTTGAAACTCAAAACAACATAAGACAATTCTTTTCCCGCTTTGCGCTTATCTTAAACACTGAGGTATGTCAGTGTAGCCTACTCGGCATCGCTCATCTGAACGTCTTCATAAACCCGCCTGCCCACCTCTAGTTTCTCAATCACAGGGCGCGATTAGAGCAGGGTGGCTTTGTGAATTTGTCACGCTGATGCTGTGCCGAGCTTTTATTTGACCTCATTGCATAAAATAACTAGGCTACGTATCGTTTAATTCATTTTCCTCCCAATTCTGTTAAACTTTTATTACGTCTTTATTTTAATATCGCTTCAGTTATGTTTTTGTCCCCTTTAGTCGTACCAGCAATTGTAGAAATTTCATAAATGATGTTAATTCTAAGAACCTTCCCTTGCTTGCATTGTCCTTTCCATGCGCTGTTTATTGCAATAATGTGTCCCAGATAATGGAACTGTGATGAATCTTACTAGTTATGGCTCAGACTACACGAGAACATTCCCCACAAGTTTTCTGCACACAAACCAACTGCATTTCCATGGAACAGTGCATTGTGCCGTTTTCTTTGAACCAGTTAAGTATTCACCTTCAACTGTGCAAATGAACAGTTCTTTGTAGGGGCCTTCCAAGGGTACTTGGCCCAACATCACTGGCGAAGGACTCACTGCTCAGATAGGCCTACCATTTTGAGAGAGTAATTTCTGGAACACCATATTTTATGTCAACAAACCCTAGAGAGTCATGAGAGTGTCATCGCTGTTTTAGGTAGGCTACATCTTGTAGCCTAATTTTACGTGATCACTTTGCGCTTCAAGGCCAAACGTTTAATTCCGTTGTACCTGTACAATGCCAGTAAATACTGATTGTGATTCACATTTCTCAACAAAAAAGAACCGTTCGTTCCGCTGTTTAACCTTCAGCATTTTGGGGGATCGCCCCCCCGGAAAAGCATAAATTTCTTCGCGGTGACTGTACCCGGGGCTAAGTCGTGGCTCCCACACTTGGGTCCAGACCCGTCTGGCCCTGCTGTCAGTCCCGTAACCACCTGCAGCTGTGTGTCAGGCTGGGTTACAGCGTGACCTGTCTGAGAGACTGCGCGACGGTCGAGATGTTTATGCCGATGTCCCGCCGTTACCCTCTTACTGCATAAACACCAGCACTGACAGTTTTACATTTGGCCGTGAGATATGGGGTCATATTATTGTGCCGATGACTACTGATGATAAACAGCCATCATTGTGGGGAGAGAAAGAAAAAAAAAACTTCTTACATGTCATCAGTGGGATTAATCCAGTGAGAGTGTTTTCAGCAAGTTGAGGTTAAATTGGGCTTGTTGAGTGTGTGTGTGTCTGTGGGTGTGGGTGTGTGTGTGGGTGGCTGGCTGGCTGATGTCTGTGTGTGTGTCAGTGGGTGGGTTGGTGAGTGTGTGCACGCAATGAACACACTCACGCAAGCACATGTGTGTTGGACAGTGGGTGAATGCTGGGATTGTTGAGAGTGTGTGTGGGTGTGAATATTGGCTATAACGGAAGTGCTTGATGGAGTGTGGAGATCGTGTTTAGTGGACTGTCTGGAAAGGCGTGTGTGTGTATATGTGTGTGTGTGAGGGGAGAGGGTGTGGTTGTGTGTCTGCTTTAAGTATTGGCTGCTGGACAGCCTGTCTATGAATGCAAGTGTGTGTCCTGGGCATTGTGCATTGTAAAAAGTGACTAGAAAGAGCAAATTTGATGTGTGTGTGTGTGTGCGTCTGCGTGTGTGTGTGTCTGTGTGTGTGTGTGTGTGTGTTCTGGACAGTGGACAGTACTAATGGCTTGCGTGGTCAACTGCTCAGGTCATTATGCTCTTAGCTTTAAAACCCATCGTCATTCATTTGAAAGGGCTGAGGACTCCTGTACAGCGGCCAGGCTCTCTGCTCATGCAGATGGGTTAGAGTGGGAGTGCTGTGGGGTGCTGTGCTGTGGGGTGCTGTGCTGTGCTCTGGGGTGCTGTGCTCTGCTGTGCAGCAGCAAGCCTCCAGCAGTGGGACACTACTGGCCTGCACTCTCCATGGCCTTCACTCCTAGCAGAGAGTGTCAGCTACCCGTGGGTGAACCGCTGCGCTGACATCACGGCACTTCTGGAGGAGCTTCTGATGAGGCGCCAGTGTGAGCAAACACACATAGATACACACACACACACACACACACACATACACATGAGCACTCACACACACAGAACTTTCTGCATGCGCACACACATACGCGCACACACACAACTTTCTGGATGCCCACACACACTCACATAAACACACACACACACACAACATGTACACTCACACACACACACACACACACACACACACACACACACACACACGTGCACACACACAGAACCTTCTGCATACACAGACACACAACATATACAGACACACACATGCACACACAGACACACACACAAACTTTCTCACACACATTCACTCAAATTCTCACAGCAACCACAGGCAGTCAAGCAGAGCCCTGCTGATGGGTGCTCTCTACAGTTGTTAGTTCATGTTCCTGATGAAGGCAGCTCAGCTTTCCCTCTAGTCATCTGCTACATTAGTCAAGTGGTCACAGAATTGTTTTATGCCTGTAGTCAAATTTCAGTTTTTTTTTCTTTTTTTTAAATTCATCATTTTAATTCTGTATATATATATATGTAAAAAGAAAATAACAAGAGTATGACTGCAGAGCGTAATTAAAACGTTCGACTCTGTGGTGGTGAAATATACCATATGAAGGGCGTGCACAAACGTGACGGCAGTTCATTGGCTCGTTTGGCCCGGCCTGGCCTGCCGTGCTTCTTCTAAGGCTGCTTCTAGTGGCACGCCAAATGTCATTTGAGGATTTGCCTTTTCTCCAGGAAATAAAGACAGAGAGAGAGAGAGAGAGAGAAAGAGAGAGAGAGAGTGCAGTCAGGGCCACACGAATACGAATCCATTTCAGCATACCAAAACCAAGTCATCATCACTCCTCTCAGATTTCTGATGGTTGAGACGAAAAAACGAAGGTATAGGAAGATGCATCGTTTTTTTTTGTTTTTTTTTTGTTATTTGATGAATTTATAATAAAGTGGTAATTTATCTGCTGTCAGCCTGCCTGGAAGTGGAGAGCGGAGAGAGCATGACCTTGCCATTTTTTTTTCTCTGCCAGTTGCCCCCCGTCTAAAGGAGATGCTGCTGATGTGGAAAGATAATCCAAGTAGGAACTGTCATCTTCAGCATCTCCTGAATGTAATGTTCGCCAATCTGGGGAAATATGAAAAGCGATACTGGGCTGCAGTTTGCTGAGTTTGTTGTCCTTATTAGTGAAGTTTTTCTGCTGTATGTCTCATTGTAGGGTGGCCATGTTGTCTGGAGTGTCCTGGTGGTCATGGGATGGCGTCTAACATGTACTCATACCAAACCTCCTTTGCTTTTTCTCTGTGTTGCCGTTCTGCCAGACATTAACTGCTTTGTATCTACTCTTTTCTACTCTGACCATCGATTGGCTTACTCCAAACGATATCTTGCTGAACTTGTATAGTGGCAATAAAGGACTTTTACTTCTTCTACTTTTAGTAGAGTTAAAGAATATATTGTAATAGAACAGACTTGATTGTCATTGTACAAGTAGTGAAACGAAGTTTGCTTTGCTGTGCCAGATTGTATTAAAATAAAGTAAAGAAATAAATACACAAACCCATACAGTACATTAACACTATCATGCAAGTCAGTAAAGGTAATGAAAAGTGTCTCGTGGACAGAATTGCACAAATTGTCCCATGTTAGCTGAATGCCAGTCACACTGCAAATGTGTATTTGGTGCACACACAGTACAGAAGATCAGAGGCTGGAGAAGGGAAAAAGCCCTCTCAGCTCAGTCAAGGTCACCAGCTGCACCCCTCAATCCACCACACACACACACACACACACACAATCACATTCAGACACACACACGCAATCATACACACACACACTCACACACACTCACACTCACACACACATAATCACATTCACAGTCACACACACACACACACACACACACACACACACACACACACATCCCACGGCCACAGCCACCATCACTACCACATGGAGCAGCCCCCTCACTCAGACTAAGGAGCTGCAGCTCACCGCATTAACTGACCCCTCACCTCCAGCTTCCTGTCTCATAATTACAGGAAGCTAGAACAGCCAATGGGAGGGGAGGGGGAGGGTGGAGACAGGGTGGCGACTATTAATGAGCTCGGAGGTGGCAGTATTGGGGGGGGGGGGGGGGGGCATTTTGAAATTATTATTTCTTTGGAGGGTTGTAGTGGTTGCAGTGGGATTGGGGTTGGGGTTGGGGGTAGGTTGGTTGGTTGGACATAGACGAAGGAGCTTGCTGGGCTGGTAAGATGTGGGGGGGTTGGGTTGAGGCTTGGGGCTTGAAGGCTGTGGTGTCTGAATGGTTTGTTGTTGAAAGGGGGGCCTAGAGATTTATAGTCTTCAGCTGCACACCACATATGTGTGGTTTTCCACATTGATCTCTCCATTTAGATTGGGTCAACGTCCTGTGGAGTAGAAGCTAGCTAGCGAATGACTCTTTTAAAAGCGAGCTGCGAAGGCACGGAGATTCTTCCCCCGTAAGAAGAGAGGGACAAGAACGATGACAAGTCCCCTTACGCCAGAAAACGAACATCTCATCAGTTTTTGATCCAAGTGCTGACAGTTTTGATGTCAAACCAACGCAAAAAAGTTCAGCCAAACGTTCTGGCATATTTGTTGAAAAGCTCAGCATGTCTCCCTCTTTCATTGGAGAGCTTTAATATGTGATGTTTACTTACGTGATTAATGTTTGTGTTGAAGTCAATTGTTTGTGGCACATGGAGACTTCTGCATCTGTTTTTGCCAGCCCCTACATGTGCAGGGGATTTTTCGATCATGATGGCTCATGAGGAAAGCAGGAGAAGATGTGACAGAGCGCTCGTGATGCTGATGAAGCTCTTTGCCTTTTTCATTTCTGGGGGGTGAACACTCTGGCATGTTAAAAGCACATGCACACACACACATGCACACACACATACTGTACACACACGCACACGCACACATGCTCTCTCTCGCTCTCTCTCTCTGTCTCTCTCTCTTTGCCTCTCTCTCTCCCTTCTCTCTTCCAGGCACACATACACATACTCTCTCATTCTTTCTCTCATTCTCTCTCTGTCTGTCTCTGTCTAACACTTTCTCTCTCAACATTAATATACACACACACACACATGCAAACAACTTTTTTAATCTCTCTCACTCACATCTATCATATCACATCACAGACACTCAAAAACAGTACACTACAATTCACACTCACACTCACATA
>CM059275.1:22054562-22069562 GCA_030347295.1 Setipinna tenuifilis
AGATGAAGAAGAAGAAGAGGGAAAAAGACAAATCAGCAGCCTGGATTACTTCAAGCTGCTCCAGTCCGGAGCGTGTCTAAAGCTTCCGGGAGAGGAGATGGAGAGATCTCACCCTTCTGCTATTGGAGAGATGTTGAAGTTGGGGGAAGGGTAGCACTCCTGAAGAAAAGAGAGAGAAAGAGAGGGAGAGAGAGAGCGTGAGAAACTCTCTCTCTCTCTCTTTCTCTCTCTGTAAGTGGATGAATGATGTATGAAGGGAGAGAGAGAGAGAGAGAGGGAGAGAGAGACACTCATCCTTCATAATGACCTGAACTTGAAGTCTACCAGCACATCCGGTGGTGCATGAGTAATTAGCCTGTTATTGCAGATGCCCAGGCCATCACATCTTATCTCACTGGCCCTTGAAAATGGACCAGCCAGCAGCACCTGGAGGTGAAAGTGGTGAAAGTAGCCCCACACCACCACAGTGGTCTGAGGAGGCCACACGGCCACACGGCCACAGCAGAGAAGAGAACTGTTGGTTATTGTGTTTGTGGAAAAGGCCACAGAGTGGAAAGATGGTGTCAGTGGAGACTGGGAGAAGGTAATGTGTGTCTGCTGGAGAACGAGCTGGAGTCGAAGCTGAAAGAATGCCAAGAATCTGTGTGTTAAAGTTCACACTCTACCTCCATCTGGGATTGGGATTGGAGGAAATAGAAGACAGCTGTGTGTGTGTGTGTGTGTGTGTGTGTGTGTATGTGTGTGTGTCTGTGTGTGTGTGAGTGTGTGTGTCAGAGTGATTGTGTATCTGCGTGTGCATTAAAGAAGGGGTAAAATAGAGTGTGTACATCATATATCATGCCTTGAGCCTGTAGAAGTATGTGTGAATACACCAAAATGTCTGCCAAGTTACTACCACAATAAAGGATTCATCTTCTCTTCTGATGGCTGCATGGAAAGAAACAGTTATCTCACTTTGTATTTGTGCATTTGGTTAGGTTTGTGTGTGTGTGTGTGCGCGTGTGTGTGTGTGTGTGGATGGGTTTCATAGTGGGTGTGCCCATGTGGTTGGATGTCTGTTATGTGTTAGTGCCAGTAGCATGGCACAGTAGTTGAATGTGTGTGTGTGTGTGTGTGTGTGTGTGTGTGTGTGTGTGTGTGTGTGTGTGTGTGTGTGTGTGTGAGAGAGATACAGGTGTGGTAAATGTATCCTAAGGAGACAGGATGGAAACTAATGATGTCTAAAAGCACTCATCCACACCAATTATTTCTGTAATCACATCAATCACTGCTGCACCATGAAGTCAATATATGCATAGGTCACCTGCCCTCACCAAGGAGAGAGTACAGTAGGACATTAAACAGCATCCTCACGTTCAGATAAACCTTCAGGAGAATGTACGCCTTTTATTTCAGTGGATCATCTATATTTTCAACTTATTTTTAAAAATGACATGTCTTCAATAGTTCGTAGTTAATTACAGACATTTCTTGATTTGATGTAGTTCCATAAGTCTATCATAGGTCTGTCTCCAGTGCTCCTATTTTAAGAGGCACACATCCCAGGTTCAGAAAGTGAAAGTCATGCCACATATTTCTACCAGCCCATTAGTTGATCCCAATTAGCACAACTCGTCAGCCACATAGATGAGCTAATTAGTGAAATCATCTGTGTTAAGAGCACTGGCAGAAATAAGAAAAAAACGAACTTTTTCCTTTCTCAAGCCTGGTTTGTCCTCCTCTGCCTCCGTTTTACAGGTGGAGAACCTCACCTCTCTTGCTTCCTCCTCTCCTTCTCCTTCCGCCTCTGCAGTAGAACATTCCTCCTAGCCGTGACAGAAAGGGAAAACTAGATGAGACATCGGTTCTTTCATTCTTCTTCCTCCTGCCGACCGACCGCATTGGGCCCCTGAATTCTGTTCAGTTTGATGAATTCAAATGTATTTCACATGTGGCCCTAAAGCTCCAGCAGGGCCCAGAAAGGAGCATTCATTCAGGAGGACCTACAGTACGCGAGATCCCTGCTGGATTATCAGATGACATCAGGGGCTTTGCATGAGCGCCAGGCTTGCCGGTGTGTGTGTGTGTGTGTGTGTGTGTGTGTGTGTGTGTGTGTGTCTCTGTGTGTGAATGAGAGACAGAGAATATGGGTTTGAAGGTGTGTGTGTGTGTGTGTGCATGTGTGTGTGATAGTGATAGGTACAGAGAGAGAAACAGAGACAGAAAAAGAGTTTTGTGTGTGTGAGAGAGAAAGAAAATGTGTGTGTAGGTATGTGTGTGTGTGTGTATGAGAGAGAGAGTTTTTAATGTGTATGTATGTGCGTGTATGTGTATCAATTAAAAAAAAAAAAAGTATGTGTGTGTAAAAGAGAGAGAGAGAGAGAAAAATAAAGAGAGGGAGGGAGGGAGAGAAGAGAGAAAAATAAAGAGAGGGAGGGAGGGAGAGAAGAGAGAAAAATAAAGAGAGGGAGGGAGAGAGAGAGAGAGATGCATGCGTGAGGAGGTGGGTAGTCAGGGCTTTGCTCTTTGGCTCTTTTTGCATGTGGCTGATGGTATCACCTGGACTGGGCCGTGCTTCAGAGGAGAACCCCTCTAATCAGATTGCTTCATGTATTTATTCATTTGGTTTTACGGTACTCTTAGTTTTGATAAAGGTGTGTATGTGCGTGTATGTGTGTGTGTGTGTGTGTGTGTGTGTGTGTGTGTAGGTGTGTGTGTGTGTGTGTGTGCGTGTGTGTGTGCATTTGTAAAGGTCTGGCTTGACCTATTCAGTATAATGAGATATGCTCTACAAAGCTAATATTATAAACATTTGCTATGGGTGGTGTACTGATGCATTGATACGCCATTTCATTTTAATTTCACAAAACAAAAAGTAATCATAACCAACATTCCAAGCATATATATACATGTTCTGGCTAAACACAGCAGTTGTATCATGTAATGTAAATATTTTCTGAAGAACATAAAAAAAATCTACAGGCTTCTCTTTTTGGTTTCAGTGATACCGTTGAGATAAACTAGATCCCTGCTCCATATGTTTTCTGATGTTTCTGCTCCTCGCCTTTCCCCAAGAGTCGTTAGGGCCAAAAAGAGTCTGCTGCCCTGCAACTCAAGCGTACTGAGATCCTTTTGATAGAGCTGTGCTGTGCTGTGCTGTGCTGTGCTGTGCCTCGCTCCAGCTGTTGTGATTGACCTGTCAGGTAGAGGCAGAGAGAGAGAGAGAGAGAGAGAGAGAGCGAGAGAGGGAATGACAGAGAGAAAGAGAGACAGAGAGAGAAAGAGAGAGAGAGAAAGGTCGTGCCCATTTGGGCAGGGTTCTTTTTTGGACGTGCTGATGGAAAATGCGCCGCTGGGCAGGTTGCCTGTCAATCATCTCGAGTATTAATAGCACAAAGCGAAACACGGGCGTGTGGACCTGTCTACACACACACACACACACACACACACACACACACACACACATACACATACACACATACACATACACACACACACACAGACACACACACACACACACACACGGGCACACACACACACACACACACACACACACACACACACACACGGGCACACACACAGGCACACACACACACACACACAGACACACACAGGCACGCACGTACAGTTACTCATGTTCCACACAGGTTGAGTACTGTTGGAATTTTTGGCAGGTTGTAAGTATGTGTCATGAGGATTAGGGAGTCAGCCAAAACAAATGATGTCACCGCTAGCTGGTTTGGATATCCAGGACCTCGGTTCTCCCCCCTCTCTGAACTGCGGAGGTCTGAACCACCCACCCACCCCCCCCACGTATAACCTCCTCTCTGTGCTGGCTGTGTGTGGAGGCCACCCCTCTAGATGGAAGTGTGGGAGAGGAGGAGAAGTCTGGACCCAACCTCAACCGCCATACCAGTGATGGCTCTCAGTAGCTCCTTGTCTTAGCTCACAGGGGACAGACAAGACAGACCAATGGCCAAATCACAAATATTCACTCATTCAGTATATAAATAGTGATATATGGTAGTCTGACAAGCCAGCCCACATCAAACATGTGTGGTCTGGCCAGGATGGATAGGCCAGGCGTATTTCGATGGACCGCATCAACAGTTGTCTTTCAGAATGCTTTGCATGCATCAGGACAGCAGCACTACGACCAAATCGGAGCAACAAACTTGCTTACAATAGCAGTACACCACTGCACCGTCGTAGCCTTGTCATTAGCATGTTTAGCCTGCCCAGCCACTCTCTACAAGGATAGGCCGATGCGATTGGTCTGCCCAGATTTTGGAAGAATAGCTAATGAGCTACAGTGGGTTGTTGCTAGACTGCATGCATTGTAGAAATATTATTTGCTAACTATATAGTGCTCCATGTAGTGAATCATCTAGTGCAACTGACACACTCTGTATGGTGCACTGTATGAACGAAAAGAATGTGTGAATGAAAAGAAATGTAAGTTCCTGGAAATATAAGTGTATCTCTTCCCAGAAGTCATACCTTAACACCATTTTAGGGATGTGGAATGGCAGGCTTGCCAAAAAAACCCTAAGAGACCTGTATCACAGTATGGGTCATTAGTTAATAACCTCTTTGACAGCTGTTGACTGAGATTTCAGTCAGAAATGTAAGAAAATACTTTGAGTTGAGTTGTGTGTATAGTGGGATTGTTTTTTCAAAGTTGGGGTAAAGTACACTTAATGACCTTAGATCTCCAAAAGGACTGAGAAGTGGAATGAGAAGTGGAGTGTTTTTTTTTAGATAAAATACCTTTAATACAGATGATATGTATGTACACACTAAATACAATGCAAGGAATTAAGTACAATGTGAGGTGATATGCGGACAGGTTCATGCCAGACGTGAACTGCTGCCCAAGGGCTAACGTGATGAACCTTGACAGACAGTGAACACAGTGGCAGAGGCAGCCCTGAGGGCAGACAGGGAGAAGAGCTGGCACTGTGTCCCCAGAGAGGCCTACAGCCATCGGTCTGCCTCTAACACACTTGTACCTGTGTGTCAGTTATCGGCGTTTATTTCGTTCTTTATTTCTGTCTTTCTTTATTTCACAGATTGTAATCTATCATTATTCCCACCCGCTCATTTCTTTCTGCTACATATGCTCTCTCACACAATCATATTTTCACTGTATATCAATATCACATGTACACCACATTGCTCCAGCCTAGTCAGTGCAATCGGGCGTGTGGAGGATGACACCTCCATAGAGAGGCATGCTGGGATGCAGACATCTTAGGTTCTAATTAGGCTGCTGAGATGCCAAGACAACTGCTGAGGTAAAACAGGGAGATCAGATGTTTACCAGTAGGTTGGTATTTGTTTAACCAAACAGGTTGGATGAATTTAACCCAGGAGTAATAAAGCCTTAAGCAAATTAATGAAGTTATGCGTGTTATTTAGAAACATTTGTTGAAGATCTGTGGCTGAATTTAAGCACTTATGGAAAGACAGCTGTACTCTTGCTCTCTCCCTTTGCCTCTCTCTCTCTCTCTCTCTCTTTCTCTCTCTCTCTCTCTCTCTCTTTCTCTCTCTCTCTCTCTCACACACACACACACACAGACACACACACACACACACACACACACACACACGCACACAAGCAAACACACACACAGTCACATACTTCTCTCGGCTACTGATTAAAGGTGTTTGGGTCTTCTCCCCCTACTCCATCTCCTGTGGCTGAAAGAAAGAAAGAGAGCTGGGGCCTTCGGTGGTGGTGTGATGGTGCTGTGTGCCATCAGGCCTCTGCTCTATGTCTATTTAAGGCCTTCGCGCTCTCCGCCTGAGTGTGCTGAGCCCCGCCGTGTGCCAGGCCTGTGTGTGTGCGGAGAGGAGAGGAGAGGAGAGGAGAGAGAGGAGATCTGTAAGCCCAGCAGATATTAATAACAATAACAGAACATAACAGCCATATAATCCCTCATCGTTTTCCTGGAAGAAAGATCTGACCTAGGCACAAATACGGAGCTTGTGGAGGCTTTCAAGTTCAACTGTATCTTTCCCCTCGTTCCGCCTCTCTATCTCTTGCGATCATTACAGTAACATGGATGTGTTGATATAGTCTTACGCAGTGTGATCCACATTGTCATTGACATACAGAGAGCATATTAAAGGCCAGTAAAATTAAAGCAGTGAATACATACACAAAGCTGAATGTAAACATGGATTTGAATGGCAGTGGTAATAACAGTGATAAGAAAAAAGATGTGTCTTTGTGTGTCTGTACCTACAGTATAAGTTTATTTAGTGTGTGTGTATGTGTGTGTGTTTGTAGGTGTGTGTGTGTGCGCGTCTTTGTTTGTGCGTGTCTTTGTGTGTGCGCCTTTGTGTGTGCGCCTTTGTGTGTGTGCGTGTGTGTGTGTGTGTGTGTAAGTTAAACAAAGACTAGTGCACCTCAAATCGTCACATTCTAAAACCTATTGTCCTGCCAAAGCAGCTGAACACAGTTTGCCAAGAAGTATTGCCTGTTTTCATTGTCGTCCAGATGTTCAAAATTTGGGATGTTTTTCTTGAATTTAGAGGAAAAAAAAGGAAAGGTCTGTCTTAATTTTTTCATATTTTTTGCAGCACGGAGGAAATTGCTCCTCTGTCTCATTGACCACATATTCTTTGTTCTCCTGGCATACAGGTTTGTATGTGTCTCTGTTTCCACTGCAGGGTTGGGTTGTGGCTGCACTGAGGCAGGCCTGGTCCCTGCTCCTCATCCCCAGACAGACAGAGAGGAGGAGATGCTCTGCCAATTAATTTGCTCTCCTTAGCTTCAGCCAGGCATTTGTTCTAATTTGGTTGGTAGTTTGGTTCGTTTGGTTTCCCAAATAGTCAAGTCATTTTTTTTTGTTTAATTTATAATTTCCTTGGTTTTTATCCGGTGTGTGGGAAGAAGAATTGGACTCAGCTATCTGGGCATGATTTCTGTTCAGCACTACCTGGTTCAAAGGACTCTTGAGAGTTCAGCTTCTTGGTTTTCATTGCCTGAAACAGAAGTATGTTTTTGGGACTGGAATTGAAATGCATCTGGAATTTTGAGGTTCATTTTTTGAATAGATAAAGCCATCTCTGTTTTCTTCTCTTTTATTTTTGCTCCATGTTTTTTTTTTTTCTTTCAAACACAGACTCTCTTTTTCTTTCTTTCTTGCTTGCTTTCTTTCTTTCTTTCTTTCTTTCTTTCTTTCTTCCTTTCTTTCTTTTTTTCATTCTTTCTTTCTTTCTTTCTGTCTTTCTTTCTTTCACAGATTGTAATCTATCATTATTCCCACCCGCTCATTCCTTTCTGCTACATATGCTCTCTCACACAATCATATTTTCACTGTATATCAATATCACATGTACACCACATTGCTCCAGCCTAGTCAGTGCAATCATCGCTGAGTAAGTCAGGCAGAAGTTGATGAAATATGAAGTAGCTGCTTTTACAATAGGGACAGCAGAGGCCACATTGCCACATTTCAATTTTCAGAGAAGGACAAGTCCCCGTTGGTATTGAAATGTTGGTCTCCTATAGTCCAGCACAGCCCAGTACTGGACAGTGTCCTGTGTATTGGTATGTCGTTGCAGGCAGGTCCAAATATTAAGCTATTATATTGTAGTTTTTGAGCCAGTGTTCATTAACTGAACATTAACTGATGTTTCCTTTCCTATGTAATTCGTTGACGTCAGTACTTGACCTGAATTGCAGAGCAAACCTATTTGTACAGCACATTTTGTCCAGCAGAGTTTTAATTCTGCTCCTTCAACTTTTTTACAGATTTTTTTTTTGCAGATTCTTAGTCTTCATTATTCTTTTGTAATTTGTCTTCTTTTTTCATTTTTATTTTCTTTAGTATTTCTCCCTATCATCTGTCCCTCCTCTTCATTTTTTTCTTTCTCTCTTTCTCCTGTAAATTGTCATTTTAATTTTTATTTATTGACTATACTGTCAATTTATCATACTGTGTGGCCACTTTGGAACTGTGTGTCAGTTTCCAGAGGTGGAGGCCGGTGTTGTGGGGTGATGGAAGACTCGCCGGTGGACTCTCTCCCCCCCCCCACCCCCTCCAGACGAGACTTCAGCCTCTTTAATTAGCAGCTGTGCTCTGATTAGCCTCCCATTTCCTCAGAGACAGGTGAGCCGTCCAAGCAAAACCACCCCAAACTGCCCGTCAGCTACGCACTCTGAGCAAGCCACCGCACACACACAGATGCACACACATACACATACTCGCACGCACGCAGACATTAACACACACACTCACAGATGAACACACACACACTCTCTCTCACTCTCTCTCACACAACCAAACACACACACACACACTCACACACACAGTTCACACATCCAAGCACACACGCAGACACACATAGAGGTCATTCTCTCTGTTTCTCCCTATTTCTGCTTTTTTCTCTCTCTCTTGGCCTCGCTTTTTGCTGAGTATATATAAAAATAAGGTCAGTGTAGCTCTTGTCTGTGGGTGTGTGTGTACGTGTATGTCTATGTGCGCACGTATGTGTGTGTGTGTATTTGCATGTTTGTGCTGTGTGAGTGTGTGCGTGTGTGTGTGCGTGTGCGTGTGTGTGTGTGTGTGTGTGTGTACAGTTGCTCTGGGTTTTCCACCTGCACGTGTCTGAGGTCTCCCATACAGTGCCGCTCTTGTTTTTGTGTGTGTTTCTGCTAGATCAGACTCAGCTAATGAGCTCAGCAGCAACCTGCTGCTGATGTCAGGAAATCACCCGCTACACCGACTCCCAGGCCTCCAGACTCCCCACCTCTGCCAGCTGCTGTGTCCCCAGTGCCCCATGCCGGTGTGTGTCTTTACTTCCTAAGCTTCCTAACTCTCACAGGAGTCATGGTTGTCCCATTAGCACAAAGCTTAGCACTGAGCTAGCACTGAGCCAGTGTTGCCAGATTGGATTGAGTGATTTTTGCCCAATCGCGTTCGAAAACCCGCCCACTTCAGCAAAAGACCGCCCCACAATACTTTGGCCAATGTAGCCCACGTTTTATTTGCCCGCCCAAGGCGTTTTTCACCCGCCCAATCTGGCAACACTGCACTGAGCTAGCTGGTTGCTCTGGTTGTCCCATTAGCACCAGTCTTTAGTGCTAAGCTAGCTGGTTGCTCTGACTGAGTCTGGATCCTGTGCTGCTCAGCAGTCAAGGGCTTACTGACGCTGCATATTGGCTATTGTGCTGTGCGAGGTGCAAGATTTCACTTGACCTCATTTTATGCTTTAATCTGAAGTGATGACACATCAACATGGAGCACACTTGTTTTCATATTGCTTTCATTTCAGCTCTTTATAATGCTGTCCGTTGTCTTGCACACACGCGAACACACATAAAACGTCAGACACACCAGTCAGCGAACTGTGGTCAGACCAGGTAGGTGCATTTATGAATGCCAGAACCTGGATGTGTACTTACACATACCTGAGGCAATGTCAGCATGGAAAAATCCACATAAATCTCCATCACATTCATATGCATACACACGCACACACACACACACGCAAACAGAGAGATACTTCAGAAACCCACCCACAGCTCTGTGTGCATTTGATGGCAGAAAATGGAGAAATACTACTACCAATATATGCCAAAAGTGAACACGTACACACACACACACACACACACACACACACACACAAACCTATGGTCACACAAAAACAAACACACACAGACACACACACACAAAGAGACTCACTCAAGAGACTCCCTTTTTACACACCTACACACCCTTTTTTCGCCTGTGCTTTTTTGACACCCAGCACTCGTCTCTGTGAAAATCTGCTGCACGGCACAAAAAAAAAAGACACCGTAATCAATCATGGAGGGCAATCAATCACCCAGCGTCGCCAGAAAAGCTCCATGAGCGGGCTCCACTCCACTCACCGTTCTGGCAAAGGCAGGGCCCGCTGCAGCAGATGTTTAGATTTGGTTACAGGGGTTGCGCCGAGGCCTTGTGCCAGTTATGATTGGACTAGCACTTTGGGTTCTTAAGCAACCAAGGGGCCAGGTGGCTGCTCTCTTTAAGTTGGCACCAAGCTGAATTTGCCATCGCAGTGGAGTTGGGATATTGGATAAGTAGGTTCTCGGGGTGGAAAAACAAGCCCAGTGTGTGTGTGTGTGTGTGTGTGTGTGTGTGTGTGTGTGTGTGTGTGTGTGTGTGTGTGTGTGTGTGTGTGTTAATACAATAATGGAATCTCGCAGGTGTATTAAGAGGATAGAGTATCTCACTATTCCCAGTGCATGCTTTGTATCCAGTTTGTTTTTGCCCGGTGACTTGCATTTGTTTTTGTTCCCCTGGAATGGTTGTGCAATCATTGGTAAGGGTTAGATTGTTTCTGGAATACACTGAGATTCATTGTCATACAGCCATATAGTATGTGTGTAAACCCAATGTCAGCAATAATTGGATATTGCAACTAAAATAACACTTATGCAGACCTTTTTCTGTAAAAGCTTGTTTCAGCCATGGAAAAACATGCGTACGCTTGTGATTCAAGATCATTCTCATTTCCATATTCCATAACCATTTCCAATTTTTCCAAAAATTACCATCTTTATGGTTCCAGCCTCCTTATCATGGAGATCGTAATGACGGCCATCATCATCGCCATCATCATTTCCCCTCGACATTATCATCAGGTTCCTGCCATTCTCTGTCCTCCTCCTCCTTCTCCTCATCACCATCACCATCACCATCACCATCATCATCAATCACCTCCACCACTGCCATGACCTTCTGGCTTCCTGTTTCTCTGCTGGAAGAGCAGCTGCTTTGACCCGTACTGGCAGGCTGTCACATGTTTCCCTTTACTGACCACGCTGCCAGCCTTGACTCATCTCCTGTGCAGACACCCGAGCCCACCGTGTAATGAGAGAGGGGTTTTGGGGAGCCTTTGAGCTCTGAGGTTTGGTTGATGAGGGGGTCACAGCAGAACCCCCTATTGGGGGGGGGGGGAGTGGTGGAAGTGATTTGGGAGAGAAGTTTGGGGTGCAGTGGGGCGGTGGATGGCCTTTTTGAGCTTGAGGGGTGTATGGAAATGATCTAAATGGGAGCACATTGCTGCAGGAGTTCAGCTGAAGTTTGCCTGTCGTGCCAGTGCACAGGGAAGTCACTCAAAGTAGTAAGTCAGTTTGAATTTTCATAGTTGTAAAGCTCTTTGCTGTAGAACCATACTTATGAGGTCCTCTTATGTTGTTATTTAAGATGTCAAAAATGGAAAGCTGCTGAAGCACAAGGACGGTTTGTTTACTTTTGTTTATCATTGCCATTATGTAAAGTAAACTGTGGTGCTTGGACTTAACCATCCATAATGTGGTGATGGTGGTTTTGCCAGGTTGGCCAAAACTCGGTGACCATGAGCAGGGTTGCCAGGCATGTGGTTTCGCTGCATGGAAAGGGAATCCCTCAGGCTGTCCTGGACCACTCTAAACACACTCTGTTCGAGCTCTTATACTCACCCCAACCCAAACAAGCACTCATCAGCACCTTAACGAACAGGACCCTAACGAGTGTTGTGTCACGACACAGGAGTTTGAAAAATGGTCCTGGGTTAGGAAACCTGGGAGGAAAACCTCCGTCGAAAGGCATGAAAAGTTTTTTTGGAGCGCCGGTCTGGGACTGCAGGCTCTGGGTGCCAACAGGGCAGCCATAAAGGGAGCCTGTGTCCTCGCCTCCACACATTGCCCCTTAAATCTCGCAGGTTCACCCAGGTTTACAGCTGTGGTAGCCAGCCTCCGCAGACGTGGAAAAATCCAAAAACACAAGAGGCTGGCATATAATGAGCTAGGCTTTATTGATTTGTGTGGCTCCGTTATTCCGTCACAGGCTGGGGATCTGTGCGCGTGTGTGCGTGTGTGTGTGTGTGTGCTGCTGTCGCGTTTATGAGGGGGGAATGTGGGGATGGTTGGGTTGTATTTGACACTTCTTGGCCGAAGCCACCCACACACCCATTGGGGTGCACTTGTTTTATTATTTGTGTCGGAGGTGGGCCAAATTAATTTTAGCCGGAGCAGCTGAATAAATGAGGGGTGTGCGACTTGCAACAGAGCACTCCCTGTCTGTGTGTCCCTGACTGAAAAGAGTGTTTGTTCAGAAAAAAAATGTGTTATGCCCTCAGGTCTTACCCCAGTGTTGGCATGTATTGGGAGAGAGAGAGAGAGGGAGGGAGAGGGAGGGAGAGAGACAGAGGAAGACAGACAGAGACAGAGACAGACCGGCAAACAGACAAGACAGACAGACAGAGACATAGTTAGATGGGTCAGATGGTTTCCTCTGTGCTTCTCATTATCTTATTTCTTTTCATTCATGCCTTTGGGTCCTAACCCTGTTTTGGCATGAATTAGGACAGAGAAATGGAGAGAAAGAGACAGACAGAGAATAGGAATAGAGAGAGGCGAGAGAGAGAGAGAGACAGAGAGAGAGAGAAAGAAAGAAAGAGGGAAAGAAAGAGAAACAGACACAGTTACATGAGTCAGATCCTGTTTCTTTTGTGTTCCTGATCATGTTTTAGTCCCACCCAGGATGTGAGACTGGCCATGTTGTGAGGGTCTTGATCTTCAGTTCACCTGCTTGTGCAGTGCTTCTTATTTGAGTCTTGGCTTAGATCACTCTCATGGCTTTGGCTTCAGCACACCACACCACCTCCGGCCCTGATAACATCCTGCTTCTCCAGTTGCCTCAGGCTCCTCTGTGGTTTGCAGTCTTCTGTTCTGTGGTCACGGTTCTCATCATGCTTTAGGGTCTGTCTTTATCTTCTAGAACACTCTAAAGCAGCGGTGAGACTCCATGAAGCTCCAAACTAATTCGGTCCGCAAACGTCAGAGCGGGGGAAAGGAAAGGGGATGCTATATCAGTGATGGGCACCACCACCATGACCCCCATGTCCTGCTCCAGTACTGACAGGCACATGTGCAGGAGGCAGGAGGAGACTCCGTCTGGGGACTATCTGGGGCAGATGCAGCCTGTTCCTCATTTCTCATGCTCCAGGAGCAAAGCTGTCAGCCGTAAACACAACCAGGCTTCAGCGTCAGCGGCTTTCCCCTCAGCGCGTTCTCATTTTTCACAGCCTCTTACACAGTTCATCTAGCGAAAGAAGGCAAAGGTCTGACCGAAGCGCGTCGAAGGCCGTATCTGCGAAGCCGCAGCCACATCACTTTTTATTGTCGCATTGTGTGTTGGGGGTTTTTTTTTTCTTTTTTTTTGAGGTCTTTGTCGTTCGGTGGTTTGGTGGCTGCTTCCCTTTTGCTAGATTGCAGCCAAAGCGTCAGCCTTGAGGGGTTAGTGCCATCTCATGTTGTCTACTGACCGAACTGGTTCTTCTCCTAATTTGGTTGCATATTCTTCTTTGACCACTCTATTGAAATAAAACACACACAACACAAGAACTGTTCAATCGAAGCTTGCAAACATTCAGCAAGCTTACCAAGTTACATTGACATCAGATGTGATAAATTGAAGAATTGCTCGAATATTATTTTATTTTATTCTATTTTATGTTCTTGCAGTGCATTATATTGGCATCAGATGTGATAAATTGCATAGGGTTTTTTCCCCCACTACACTTCACGGGAAGCCCAGCATAGATGGCTGTGGAGGTAAAAAAAAAAAAAAAACCTGTGTGCCACCATGTGTGGAGTCTGCTTTGATCAGTGTGATCACTCTAACGGCAACAAACTGTGCTAACCACCCTGATTTCATTGACCTACGCTAATTATGTTGACACCCCTAATTGCTCCCCAGCTTTCCGCTGCTCTGCCTACAGGAGTGTTGAGTACAGGAGTGTTGCAGAGTATGTTATGTGGTCTCCTGGTTGCTTGGAAAGGAAAGAGAAGAGATAGCTGGATGAAAAAGGCATTTTCCTCTCCCTGATACTCTTCTTGTGTCTTTGCCAGTGATGGGGAGTGAGGGGGGGATGGTAGAATTTATCATATCTGATATCTGGCTGGACTGTCAAAACAGTCTGCGTGCACTTTTATACACACCCACACAGACCCAGACACACATAGAGACCCAGACACACACGCACAGATGCACACACACACACACACACACACACACACACACACACACACACACACACACACACACACACACACATTCTTCACACACACACACACACACACACACACACACACACACACACACACACACACACACACACACACACACACACACATTCTTCACACACATTCTTCACACACACACACACACACAGACACACACACACACACACCACCCCCAACCCCCACTGTTGCTGTGCTTGTTGCTGTCTCTGTTACCCCACCCTCCCTCCCACCCTCCCTCCCTCATGTTCACCCTCCTTGACCCCATCCCATCTTTCCATCGCTCTGCTCTCACCCTGGATCTCCAAACACAATTAACCCCGCTAATGGCTGACTGTTGATTTTGGGTCTGCTCTGCTCTCTCTTCTCTTCTCTTCTCTTGTTCCGTGGCTCCAGTAGCTCAGGGCTCTCTCAGTGCTCGCTTGCTCATGTCCCTGACTTCTGCAGCAGGGTTTAGAGTTACCGCCTCCCTCTCTGCGTAACTTCATTTTCAACCCGGGTGCTGGCCATGGGGATGGGAGATGGAGATGGAGATGGGCCCAGGAGAGGTGGGCCGGTGGGTGGGTGAAAGTGGGATGGGGAAGGGTGAGTGGAGTGTGTGTGTGTGTGCATGTGTGTGTGTGCGTGCGTGTTTGTGGGTGTGTGTGCCTGTGTGAGAGTGTGTGTTTGTGTGTGTGTGTGTGTGTGTGTGTGCGCGCGCATGTGTGCGTGCATGTGTGAGAGTGTGTGTGTGTGCGTGCACATGTGAGAGAGTGTGTGTGTGTGTGTGTGTGTGTGTGTGTGTGTGTGTGTGTGTGTCTATGAAGGGGGGGCACGGATCAGTCTAGAGATGATGTGAGCTCCTCTGCGTCTGTGGCTTCTCACTCAGTGAGCCGGTCGGCTCCAACGCTCGATTTGTCTCTGGCTCCATAAAACGCTCCTGACAGATTTAGTGGAGGTTTATTTGTCCGCTCAAA
>CM059275.1:22079562-22089562 GCA_030347295.1 Setipinna tenuifilis
AGTGTCTTAGACACATTCTTCTGTGTTTCTATGGTGACACAGGTAGAACCTGATCTCTGCTCTGACTGGAAATGATAAAAAATGGTATTTTGACCTTACTGTTTCATTGCTGAGATTTGTGCTGTGATCATGGTGGTGTGACCTTTTGTGTTCACATCTATGTGAGAGTTTTGTACTGTAGATAGACAGCTCTCTCTTTCTCTGTCTCTCTCTGTCTGTATCTCTCTCTCTCTCTGTATGCCTCTCTCTGTCTGTCTGTCTATCTCTCTCTCTCTCTCTCTCTCCGTATGTCTGTCTGTCTGTCTGACTCTCTCTCTCTCTCTCTCTTTTTTTTTCTCTATCTGTCTCACTGTCTGATGCTGACACAGTATTTATGGTCATCAGTGCTGATTTGTTCTGTAGCTGGGCAGGCTGTGGTTGCTCTTCCCTCACTCCTAATCCTCTCTGATTGAATAATTACAGGCTGGCGGGCTCACATGCTGTTGTGGTTTGGGTTGCTTTGATATGCTCCTCCATTCAAGCCTCCTTCTAACACTGTGTAAATGGGCCTGATGGAGAGAGTATAAGCAGAAAGAAAAGAATCAAAAGCAGTTTTTTTAAGCATGCGTATACTAAACTCGACATATTTAGTAATAGAGAATAGATTGCACACTTTATCATTTTACAGTGTGCAGTGTATAAAATAGGATGCTTAAGTTCCCACGTTTCTGCCTTTTTTAAAAAAAAAGAAAAAAAAAGAAAATACACCTTGTTTACTTTGGGATGTGTGCTTCTTTGGTTAGTTTAATTACATTGAGTTGAAAAAAAAAACGAGTCTCTGTCTCACTGTTGATCTTGTTGTGGTAGCTTAGCAACAGTCAGAGTTTCATTTGTCTCTGGGTCTCTCCAGCACATGCTAACGGCATTAAAATAGACTGAAACTTCTACTGAAACAAGCACCATGTGTAATTGTTATTCCTCCCTTTTTTCAGTGTTGCTTTGTGCATTTAATGAAAAGTGTAATTAGTCTTACAAGGTGTCTTTCAAATGTAATGAGCCACAAAGAGTCCGGTTTATTGACTGGCATTTGGAAACACCACAAAATTTATTACACTATTGTTCCTAAGAATGGAGTTTTATGAGGCCAGCAGTCTGGTTGGGCTTGTCACATATAGAAATACCAGACACCAGACACAACCTACACATTACATTGGCCATGTATCTTTTTCAGTGATAATTACACGGGGTGTGATCCTTCAGTGAACATTGTAAGCAACGGTTATTTGTCTTTTATTGAGTCACTTAAGACTGTCTCCGCATACAGTTTTTTTACAAGGTTTCTAACAAGGTTTCTTGCAAGGTTTACTCTTTTGTCTTTCAAGGATTCAATGAATCATGTGTTGATAAAGTAGCTTCACTGGAGTACAGTGGAGTGTTTGGACCTTGCAGCAGATATTAAGTCTTCCATTTTGTTCTTCCCAAATCATTTTGATAGATGGCCTTCAGTTAATAACATTACATGTTCAGGATCCACATTGTTACTAAAATAAAGATATACCTGAACAGTCACAGAATGGCCAGAACTGTAGAATGTTCCAGATGGTTGCTTAAATGCCTAGGACAGTTTATTTTTCTGTTCTCTCAAAGGACTCTTTTCTCTTTTGTTACCAGCAGGCTTTGTTAATAAGGTCCACTATACACATCCTTCTGATCTCAATTACTATTATTTCAAGATTCTCTATGCACATTGACAACATAGTTCAGCTGACTCAATATTAATGACAATAAACTTTTTCAGAGCAAGATGCCTTTTTTTGTTTTTGAAGGGATCTGCTTCTGCTTTGTCGCGGTGTGTCTAGCTTAACGGCAAGTTTAACAAGTTCATTGATCTCAGTTGAGGCCAAGCGACTGACCTCTACACCTGTGAAGAAAATGACCCCCCCCACTTTACCCCCCCCCCCCCACCCACACACACACACACACACACACACACACACACACACACACACACAAATACACACACACACACACACAAACACACACACACACCCCACTGTGCTCGGCAGTGTCACGCCTCAGGTGCTGCTAATTCAGGCCGCCTGGGGTCGCAGCCAGAGGTCGCGGGGTCAAAGAGCGGGGGCGAGAGGGAGAGGGAGAGGGGAGAAATAATTTGCGTGACAAGCGCCATTCTCTCCCCTGCCTTTTGCCCTGTCTCTCTGTGATTGACGCGTGTGTTAGCCTCTGGCGAGGTTAATAAACTGCGGGGCCTTTTTTCTCTCCACACCGCACAGCTTGTGTCTCAGTTAGTTTTAACAGAAGGATTTAAAAGTGAAAGGGAGTGTCGAGGACAGCATGAATACTGCTCTCCGGATGAAAAACAACCTTTGGTTTAGAAGAGGCTACTGAGAAGAGAAGTGAAATTAAACAGCAGAAGATTGCAGATTTATGCCCACTATTTCAGAAGTACTTAAATAATAATCTAGTGCCCATGTGTAACGCAGCTGATAAACATCTGATACATAGGTAATAAATAGTGGATAAATGGGGTTAAAAACAGTAATAATTTACACATGCATGATACAATGCAACTTTAATAAGGCTCTCTCTATTAATATGATTTCAAACTATTTTTACTGAACAGTCAGAGGACCAAACTTGTAAAAGAACACTGAAATATACTTTCTCTATGCTGATGTGTGTGTGTGTGTGTGCGTGTGTGTGTATGTGTGTGTATGTGTGTGTGTGTGTGTATGTGTGTGTATGTGTCTGTGTGTCTGCGTGCTGTGTGTGTGTGCATGTGTTGTGTGAGGTTTGTGTGTGTGTGTGTGTGTGTGTGTGTGTGTGTGTGTGTGTGTGTGTGTGTGTGTGTATGCGTGTGTGTGTGTGTGTGTGTATCAGCATTACCCTGTCCGGCGTATATTCTGCTCCCATCCTCATGTCAGCAGTGCTCCAGCCTCATGTCCACAAATACGCGCGTTTACAGTAAGTGAAGGAGTGATGTTTCAGAGATGGCTAGCGTTTCCAGGACTTATTGACTGCTCCGGGTGAGGGCACGCAGATACATTAGCCCTCCCAACAATCCCTCCCTCCGCAGGGATGGACGCCGGGGCCCCGAGGAGAGTCATCATCATCCCCGGGCAGACAGCCGCCCTAATCGATCAGCCCCCACCACCAGCACCATCCAACCATCCAACCCCCCCACTTCCACCCCCCTATTCGCCCCACCAACTCCTCCACCACCCCCCCTTCTCCCTCCCCGGACCACTTCCTTTGTTTTCATCAAGCCATTACTGCGGAGAGAACAACACACAGGGATAAATAGCCCGGTCCACACGTGGACAGAAATGTGCTGATGGCCCCTGCTTGCCTCCTTGCCTGCCTGCCTGCCTGCTCGCTTTCTGCTGCGCTCAGACGGACAGATGGATGGGGGTGAAACATAGCTCATGTGGCACTAGTGCCAAACCACCTGCTGACCAGCAGGCCAGCGCTTTGCAAGACTTGTCTCGAGATGACACAACTGACTCATAAAAAAACACATTGTGATCGACGACAGCACGTTAACACATACTGTAGCAGAAAAACACGGCGAAGAGTGCTGCCACACAGAATGGAAAGCTCTCGGTTTTGGAAACTGATGCTTTTATCACTGCGAGCCTGACGCTTTTTCAGACATTGATTTGCATCACTAATTCAATAGTTGGCTTAAGTGGTGAAAGCATTGGATTGATATCTTGGATGCTGAGATGCACCAGACAGTCTAAATAGACAAACACACACACACACACAGATGGGAAGGACCCATTGAACACATTTTAATACCAAGTATTGGAAACACACAGGGTGGGCAATATATGTTAACCAGTTTAGACCCGAAGTGGGAATACTGAGCAATATTGAACCAAGACCTTGGAGAGATGCCTAAAAGATGTTTTATTATTGTGCAGGGAATAATTGATAAATTCTGTGATCTTAAGGTAAGAACAGGTGAGCCTGTGAAACATAACCCTTGATGGCTTGCTTACACCGTGTCCTAATTGAACGCGATGCGACCGACCGACGTCGCACTGCACATTTTTCATGTCCTCACTGCCTTCGTTTGTTACCTCATGTTCCGTAATCGCGTGTGTATTTATCTTTTCAAATTCCAACGATATTTTGCTCCGATGCCATGCGACGCGGCAAAAATAGAAACAGACCAAGCGACAAAACCACTTTCAAAATGTCGCGTCGCAATGCTTATTGTCGCGCGATGTCGCATCGCATTCAGTTAGGACAGTCCAACAGAAAATAATGGAATGGAATGTATTTTGACGGTCGCTGTCGCTCGCATCGCGTTCAGTTAGGACACGGTGTTAGGTTTGTGGAAGACAACTGTCTCTTTTTGTGAATATAAACAACATTTTGGTGTAGCATGTTCTCTCTTTCCTTGTCACCACTAGTATTAGTGTTTCTTATGGCACTTTACACCTTATTAGACCCGTAACACTGGCCATAAAGCTCACAATGTGCTTAGTGTAGTGTAGTTCAAGCACTACTTTCTGAATTGAAATGGAAGCTCTCTAGACAGGTTGTCATTAACGTCTGGCTCTGAGCATCAAGAAAACTGGTGCAAGTATTTGAACATGTATTATTAATAAAAGGAGAGCACTAGCATCTTTATGCAAATACAGTATCACAGACCATGGCCCAGACATCTGGCTTTAGACCAGCTGGTGGAGGAGAGGAGAGTGCAAGCTGGCAGATTTAGATGTAGCACATCTCCTAAATGGCCACAGAAAATGGAACCGGGGGAACTTATTTCACTTATGACCAGGTAGCTAGCCTCCCATTAGTCGCACTTTTTTATTGCTTCTAATTTAAGTGCGATATTAGAAGATTACGTAATCGCAAGACAAAACTTATCTTTTATCGCCATATTCGCAATAAGATGCTCTGTCAGTGTCATGGCATGATTTTTGATAGAGTTATTATGGTATTAGGGCTGCCAGTGTTATGATCTTACACGAGATAGTACCTTTAGTGATGTAGAGGATAGTGTAATAGTTGTAGTAGTAGTAATATCCTATTTCTTAATTATTAATATACAATTAATTATAGGTGTAGTACTGATGATGGTCTTCACTATAAACATCTTTCACTTTGTTAATCTTGCAACATATCTTCTGAATGACTTGGTGTATAGTATATAGGTGACAGTGTTGCTACCAGACCAAAACCAAAAAAAGATAGAAAGTTTGGTTTTCTTGTTTCCTGTGTACAATTATGGAGGGCCACAAGCACACCATACCTTGAGGTGACCAGTAAGGCAAAAGTGTGCCTCGTTTTTTTTTGGAGATAAGCATCAGCTGGAGCAGAATTTCACACGTGGGACAGAATTAAAGACATTTGTATGTTTTTCAGATCATTTGTGCGAATCTCAAAAGTTTTGAATCTCATATTGGGGGGGCCTACAGCACTATCACCCACTCTCTGAGCTTACTGAATGAGTTCTCTCCTGGGGTGTGAGTTGAGTTGAAAGCAGACGTTTGATCTTCTGCGAGCAAGAGCAACCAGCGCTTTGCCTTGGGCTGGGTGGTCTTACATACCTCCTGTCAAAAAACACAGTTATTTCATAGAAACAAAAATCGTGCACCACAGCCCCAAGAATAACAGGTTAGTTATGACATGTAAATTAATCCCTTGTCACTAGCAATACATCAAACACAACATGTGTGTGTATTTTCCAGGAATATAGTGTATGTTATTTATGTGTGTGAGTAGGTTGTGTGTAGCTAGAGGTGTTAGTCTGGGCCTTTTTTTTTCTTCTTTTGCTGAGTGTGGAAAGGGTTTTCCCCTCACTGGTGTTTTTGTGTGTGTGTTTTTCTGGTTTCTGAATCAGCTTCATCTTTAGGTGGTAAGTTACACTGAAACGCACACACACACACGTGCGTGTGTGTGCAGAAGTAATTCTACATGTGTATGCTGATGTAATCAGGGACGGAGGACTGACTTCTGAGGTGCAGCTGGGCTTTCTGTGGAGAAACGAACAAACTGCTTTACACAAGCGTTGGGTGCGACATTTAGAGTACCACAACCACCAACCGCCAATACATACACACACACACACACACACACACACACACACACACACACACACACACACACAGACACACACACACACACACAAACACAGACAGACACACACACACACACAGACACACACACACACACACTGACACACAAACACAGACAGACACATACACACACACACTGACACACACACACAAACACACACACATCAAACAACCACAAACACATCACACGCGCACACACACCCCACACACACATATCACTGAGACACACAGTACTCTCTCTCTCTCTCTCTCTCACACACACACACACACACACACACACGCACACACTCGGTACACACACACACACACTTCAAACCCACACTTACACAGCTGTGACTCAGCTCCCATCCGCAGACCATTAATGTGCGCCTCCCAATTAAAGCAACCTCGGCCGAATTGGCCAAATTATCCCCACAAATTGTCCAGCTTGTCGGACGCCAGGCCTAACCGCCTCTGCCCCCCCCCAGCCCCAACCCCCACCCTCTCTGGCAAGGCCCTCAGCAATCTCTCTTCTCTCACAGACACCAGCTGCAGATGGTTTTACAATCAAAACAAGTCTACTGGGGTAGTCCCGTTTGTCTAAACCGCCCTGCTTGTGTTTTAAAGAGTAATCGGTGTGCGACTGGCTAACATGATATACAGAGTGAGACGTAATGATTGCAATCACACATGGAGGGGCTTGTGGACGAGGAAAAGGGGAAACATGAATTCATATGAGGATCTCTCTCTCTCTCTTTCTCTTTCTCTCTCTCTCCCTCTCTTCCTCTCTCTCTCACTGTCTTTCTCTCTCTGTCTGTCTGTCTCTGTCTCTCTCTCTTTGTCTGTCTGTCTCTCTCTTTCCCTCTCTCTTACTCTCACTCTTTCTCTCTCACTCTCGCTCTCTCTTCCTCTCTCTCCCTCTCTCTCTCTCTTTGTAATTGTGTGTTTTGTATTACTTTAAATTGTGGAAATATTTTCATTATTCAGCGTGGTTCGATACTATTTATGTAATGACATGTGAATACACCTCAAGGCAGTTCACAGGGCCCAGCTTAATCTAGAAGTAGAGTCTCAATAGGCTCAGGTGTGTGTGTGTGTGTGTGTGTGTGTGTGTGTGTGTGTGCACGTGTGTGTGCATGTGCGTGCGTGTGTGCTTGTCCGTGTGTGTGCGTGTGTGTGTGTATGTATGTGTGTGTTTGTGCATGGATGTAGAAAGGGTGTGGTGGTGAGAAAGTGTATTGTATTTTAAACATTTGGGAAATATCTGTCTGCTGGTAGCTTAGAGTATTTATGTGCCTATGTTTGAGTAGTTGTGTGACTATGACTGTGTGTATTTGGATGACCATATCTGTATGTATTTGTGTGACTGTGCCTGCGCCTGTCAGTTTTTGCATGGCTACTCATACATTTGCATGGCTGTGTGTGAAGTGCTGTGACTGTGCCTACTTGAATATCTGTGTATATGAACGTGACAATGTGACTATGCGTGTGTGTGTGTGTGTGTGTGTGTGTGTCCGTGCGTGCTTATGAGTGCACTAAAATTGCCGCTGGTGTCAAAAAAAAAAAACAACCTCACCTCCTTTTGCGCTGCATGAGATACTTTGCAACTTTTCCCACTCTGGCTAGCTCCCCTGACCGCACGCTCCTCAGTGGTAGCGGGCCGGGCTTATCGCTGCCCCTGGGGTTACCACGTGGGAGAGATGACGCAGATGGGCGGGCGGGAATAACAGAGGCAGAGGCTTATCTCTGGCAGTGCTAGTTATTACTGTTTAGGTTTCAGACATTCAAATTTAAAGCGCAGATAACTAAGTGAGCTGCCAGTGAGCCTGGCAGGCACACACGGTCACGCAAGAGTGGAGCGCAGGGGTTGGGAATGTCCTCGTCTTGTGGTGTTTCAAAGGTGACTGAAACAGTGAAACGGTAGCACTACTTCTTAATAAGCATTTATTTCAGATAAAACACATGAAATATACAATACACATAAACATAGATACCATACACCATGGCCATAGAGTTGTTTCACTGGTAACACTTTATAATAACCACTTCCTGTTAAGCATTTATTTTGCATTTGTTAACTCTTACTTAACACTTATTGTTTGGTAACCATTGATTTTTACACTATTTCTTATCAGTAAATTATCTACAAAAATATACTGACAAACATCTGTCTGGATGTCGGTTGGCTGTCTGTCTGGATGTCTGACTGTTTGTCTTTATGCTCTGTGCTATCTGCTATCTATCTCTCAATCTCTCAGCCTCTCAGCCTGCTGCCTTACTTACTGTCTGTCTATCACAGTCTGCTTTAACACTTGCAGATATGTTTATAAATGATTTATTGATGAGAAACAGTGCAAAAGCAATGGTTACCAAATGATGAACAACGTGTTAAGTAAGAGTTAAGAAATACAAATTAAATGTTTATTAAGAATGAGTTACTATAAAGTGCTACCAGTGAAATAACTCTATGGTCATGGTCTATGATCTTTATGTCAATGTGTATTGTATTATTTGTCAGGTGTTTTACCTGAAAGGTTTTCTCTTGGGCGTTCTAGTCTTTACCTTGGCGTTATATTCTTCACTGGAATTACACTTCAAAGGAGTTAAATTACAATTTGAATCTACCAATCAAGTCTCCATGAATATAACCTGCTTACCTCATCAGTGTCTTTATGGAAACTCGTGTGTGTGTGTGTGTGTGTGTGTGTGTGTGTGTGTTTGTGCGCGTGCACATACATGTATGTTTTAGAAGTGTGTTAAAATAGTCCCTTGTCTTGTTTTGTTGTTTTGCTGCAGGCTTAAGGTGGACGTGTATGGTGAAGCAACCAGCTGCAGCAGCAACTCATCAAACCTCAACTGACACAGACACAGAAGCACAGGTGAGAAAAAAAAGCTTCACTCTTGTACTGTATGTATGTAAATAAGGGGATTAGGAAGAGAGATGGCAGAAGAGGGAAAGGCTTCTTGTTGTGTTGTGAGAAAGGGAAGCTGATATGACATTATCTACCCCAGGTGTTAAGCCCGGGGTATATAATTGAGGTCCAAAAACCCTGAGGGGGTATATCACATAATTGCATGCAGCTCTGTTTTCTCAAAAGACTTTTCCCAGGTAGAGTTCCTGTATGCTATCCCTACATGTCATATACCATTAGCTGCATATAAAACCCTGTCATTTGATTTATGAGGGCAAGCCATACTGTACATGTTGCAACCTGGGCTTCTCTGTAATTATGCTGATCTTCCCATGATGTTGGTAATGTGCTGGAGAAATGAAACTGGAAACTCGGTTTTAAATACATGTGGTAGCATTACTTTTACTAGAATTATTTAAATAATGTAAGAATGTGGTAGCATTACTTTTACTTTATTTATATCTATTTTAACGCAATCTACTGGAGCTGTGTTTTTTTTTTTGAGTGTTGATGCCCCTTGACCCTAAGACAGAAACAGAAGAGAGAGAGAGAGAGAGAGAGAGAGAGAGAGAGAGAGAGAGAGAGAGAGAGAGAGAGACAGAGACAGAGAGACAGAGAGAGAAAAAGAGACAGAGATGGAGAATGACAGAGGGGGCATTGCAAAGTCATCTGGCTCACTTTCCCACTGGGTCATTTACATGACATTACAACTGATCCGGCCATGTTGGTTGGGTGCTTTTATCCCCGTCCAGAGGACCCCTGTAACTTGCGGGTTCACCCAGCCCTGCAGCAGGCCTCCCTCCGCTGGACGCCTTTATTAGAGTCACCCCCCAACCCCCCCAACCCCCCCACCCCACAGAGGCCCGACTGTGTTTGTGAGGCCAAGCATGGCAGCTGGTCCCCAACACGCACCTATGGGAGGGTGAGGCTGCCCTCCCCTCCCTCTCTCTCTCTCTCTCTGGACATGCATGGATTGACAAGACAACCCTGTCACGTAGACTTGTAAACATGACACAC
>CM059275.1:22092062-22094562 GCA_030347295.1 Setipinna tenuifilis
AGAGACATGGAAAGAGACAGAAAGAGAGGGAATGTTTCCCCCTGTTGAATTTCATCTGACTGTACAGTTGACATGTACAGTTTCCACGATTGTACATACATGTACAAATGTAACCTTGTGTCCCTTTTTAAAGTGTGTGTGTGCACGTGTGTGTCACATGCTCGTGTATGAGTACACCGAAAACTACACCACATCTGTTTGTCCTTCACGGCTGTGTTGAGTGAAGCTCCATCCCCCCACCCCTGCCATCCACCACCCTCAGACAGGCCTGCGGTTCCAAAGCTCCTCCAAGCCATTCATTCATTCATTCATTCATTCATTCATTCATTCAGTCAGTCATTCATTCAGTCATTCATTCAGTCATTCATTCCTTTGGCGTCTGGAGTAGATCTCTCTGACTCCCTCAATGGAGGAGGAGAAGATGGAGGAAGAGGAGTAGGGTCCTGGACTAGATCTCTCTGACTAGAGGAGGAGGAGAAGTAGGAGGAGAAGTAGGAGGAGGAGGAAGAGGAACAGGCCACTGGAGTAGGGCTTTACAAGTGCAGGTGCCAAGACCAGAGAGACATGCCCTGTGTAATATGCTCAGGCAAGTGTGGGGGTTACAGAGGGGTTGGAGACTTCTGGAGTCCACCGCTGGTATTCCCCTGACTGTCGTCCACCCTGTCGTCCAGTCTCGGCAGTTGGGACCCTCCATGGGCGATTTGGGCAAAATGGCCTCCAGATGATCAAATTAGGACGTGAACAAGTTGAGCTAATTTTTTTAATTAAAAAAACGACAGGCAGTGGAATTTCCTTTCTCTGGAATTTATTAACATATTTAGCTCTCACTCTGTGCAATGCCTAAAACTTATGTAATCGATAGTAACATCACATCACTAACATCACATCTCTGCCATAGCATCTATCTGAATGTCTGAGGTACTTTTATTAACACTAGTTTTGCTTTGCTTTCTTGTGCCTGTCGGAATAGAAGACAGACTTGTGTAGGAAACTAATTTGTTCAAATGAGCAAGTTGAGCTGATTTTTTTTTTCTTTAATTTCGCTCAAGTTAATAGGGGGAAACATATTGGATATCCTTCCTTTAATTTTCAGTGCCGGACACCTGATGGTTGTCCCACCACAGATGAGTCATAACGCGGTAGGCCGGCCAACCTTGATGCCAGACCATTGTGTAAATACACCTACCCGCACATTAACTTTACGGTACATGGAAAGAAAAGTCTTTTTTCTCTCTGTTATTATTTTGTTTTCTATTTCTGCACTCAAAGTTTTAATAGAGCACGTCTTTACAGTTTTAAAATAAAAAACGAAAAGAAAAAGTGTCTCTGGTGTCCGGGGTTAGGGTGTTCCTGGAGTACTGGAGTGCTGTAATGATTCTCTGCTGCCATATTGTTTTACAAGAAACAAGAAACAAGAGCGCCTCTGTTCCCTCTGGTGTTGCCGGCCTCCCTAATGAAAGGCTGCAGTGTGAACTGGTGGCCGCGGTGCTAGCTGCGCCGGCCAGCCCTAAACCATTAGCGCCGCCGACGCTCACTTCCAATACATATCAGCCCTCGCGCTGGCTGGATATTAGTCAGGTCCAAGCTAGCTCTCTTCAAGCTCTGTCCAGATGGGAGCTCCAGAGCAAAAAGAAGGAGGGATACAACTCGCCCTGACATTTCTGTCTTTCTTTTTTTTGTTGTTTTGTTTTTTGTTTTTTTTCTGTCTGCGCAGAGCAGTTGGCTAATATTACTGTGAACACCCATTTGCTGCTGGAGGTGTGAGACGCTGTTATTTCTCTCTCCCTGTATGAGTCACAGCGACGGCTCTGTGGTTTGGTTTCCATCCCCCCACTCAGGGTTCGGGAAGGGGGGGTGGGCGGAGGTGGGACACCTTGTTGAGTAAGGTGTCTTGTGGACTTGTACAGACTAAGCACGCTAAAAAAAATAATGTATTATGCCTTAAAGCCAATGTGTCTATAGAGTGTGGATTATTACCATATAAGGTTCTAGAATGTTTTGTTAGAAAAGGATTCTCTTTGTGTTCCGTATACAGTAGGGAATATTACTATGTATGGTATTGTCCGTCAATCATACTATCTGACGGCATTCTTTTAAGAATTCTGTAAGAGCTCTTCTCTAAGGGGTTTGATGTTCAGTTCCCCACTAGAGTTTAAAAAACAAACTTTTTTTTCAAGGCTTCTGCATTATTGCGACACAGTGCTAGTAGCCAGATGGTTTCTGAAGGGCTCTACAAAGACCCTTTCATCTGCACTGCTTTGGCCAGAGCTTTTTAAAGCCCTTTTTTCTGTTAAAGTCTCCTCAGCCTGCTCCTGTTGCTGGCTTTTGACGGCAGCCACTACTACTCTCTCTCTCCTTGTGCGGCTTACTCACAAAGAACAGGACTTGGGCGTTTATGTGTGTTTCACACATCCATCTACGGCGGCGGATTAATAGATTATAGATTATGGCCAATTTTCTGTTTTTGGTCTCTCTGGTGAGTTACTGGTTAGTGGAGCCA
>CM059275.1:22099562-22117062 GCA_030347295.1 Setipinna tenuifilis
ACCCAAGACTCCCGGGCCCTCGCCACGGCCCTCTCCGCTCCCTTTGTTCCTTGGCTAAGTTGTGAATTTTGCGGTTGTCCCTCTGATTTTCTCGCCGTGTGAGGAGTGGTTGGTGTAAGGGGGGTTAGGGGGGTTGTCGGGGTTGGGAGGGGGGGGGGTTGTGAGCCGAGACAGGGTCCATCTGTGACCTCGCTCTCGTCTTGCCTCGGATTTCTACCCCAACAGGGCTCTGTTTGTGCGCCGCCGTTCCGAGTTCATGATTCTTCCATGCCCAGTAAAATGTTCAGCCACATTAAAATTCTCCTGTCAGTTTGCACATTTACGAAAAAGCAACCAGATGGGCTGTTTATCCCAACTGTGAAACAAATAGCCACATGCTATTCAAATTAGCAACAGTCGAACCTTTCAGTAGCTGACTGTCTTGCATACAGATCTTCCCACCAGGCTTGTCATATTCAACTTTTTTTGTTCATAGAAATATCACAAAAATATGTTAAACAGCGATATGTTAAAACATCCAAGAAATCTACTTCTACCTGGAAACCTCTAGAATATGTTTACAGCTCCCTAAGAAACCCTTCAGTTGGCCAATTAGCGATATCGAGTTTGTAAACTGACAGCAGGGTAAACTCTCAGCAGAGAGGAAATGGCTTTAAATAGGAAACATTGAGTGTGTGTGTGAGTTTTCTGTGATGAGTGGAAGATTGCGATCTTCAAACCCCTTGAGGCTTTAACATCCCTTCTCCCCCCCTTCTTCTTCCTCCACGGCTGTAGGGCCTGGATGGATGCCCCAACCCCCCTCCGCCCTCCAGCCCCCAACCCCTGCTGTGTGTTTGGTAGCACGCAGGGGGAGTGTGGGAGCCTCTGACCCCTCTCACTGCGTCCCATTTGGGGCACTTTCCAGAGGGGGTCAGGGGTCTTATCGCATGTAATCCAGTTTGGGGAGTAAATGAGCAGTGACAGGGCCAGATTAAGAGGGGTGAAAACTAGGCCCCCCATCACTGCGTGTCTCTAAGTGGTGGGATGGGGGGGGGGGTCAGAGACAGGTCTGGGGTTCCACTCCACCTGTGAAACCACCATAACACTGCTGTCCCAGTGTGCTGTTGTCCTCAGTCTGTGATGTGAGCTCCAGAAACCTTTATATTTCCTGTTTCTTATTCCCCATTCAGGTTGGCATGGAGGCAAGTCTCTCTCTCTCTTTCTCTCTCTCTCTCTGTGTTTCCCTCTTTCTCTTACCTTACAATTTCTCTACAGACTACCACTGTACAGAAAATTAAAGGTACAAGAGCCTCTGTGTACAAGAGTCTCTAAGTTCTTCTTGCTCCACCAGGGCACTATTGATCGGCTGTATGCCCTTCACAGATAACAGCTTTTGCGTTTGCAAGGAGGACAGCTAGTGCCATTCAAATCTGTTTCGTATTTCATCATCCCAGTATGGCGTTTAGCCCCTAAGTTGGAACCAGCAGAGATCACACACAATGAGCTCCAGGGGTCCCCTAGAGTAAAGGGTAGGGGTGGGTGTGTTGTGTGTGTGGGGTTCGGTTTGGGGGGTGGGGGTGGTTGGTGGTGGGGGGGGTCTAGCAGAGGGGCATACCCCAGGACTCTTGACATGCTGTGGGCAGAGAAGGAGAAGAAGGAAGTGGGCTGCGGAGCACCCAGAGGTTCACTTCTAAAGAAGCCGCAGGGCTTTCACATTTTTTTTTAAAGGAGTAATTTATCATCTTACAGTGGGTGGATATGGAAATCATTGTGGTGCGTCAAGCTCGAACGGCCGATGGCTTTGAGCGGGCGGGAGTAATACAATTGGCATGGGTGGTGACCGTCCCTCAAAAGAAGCACACACACAAAAGGGTATTTGTGTTTGTGATGGTGTCTCGAGTCTTGATCGAAAAGGGAATCAGTCATTTCTTGTCAAGTCACAGAATGGCTTACAGACATCCATGTTCTGCCTAATACCCTGCTTAACTCTTCATAAAACATGTGTGTGTGTGTGTGTGTGTGTGTGTGTGTGTGTGTGTGTGTGTGTGTGACCCTGCTGTACCATAAACACACAAGGTCCTTACGAAGGCAAGCACCGGTCTGTTGGTGTGTTGTAAAAGACCTGTTCATGTATGGGCAGTCTGACTGAGCCCAAGACTGGCACGCTATGGCTTCCAAATACATCTGTCCTATTGGCTGCTTAAGTTGGACTTGTAGGGAGTAGTAGTAGACTCCTTCTTTTCCCCCCTAATTATTTTCACTGTGAAATACTCCCTCAGCCAACTTGATGTAATCTTTGTAATAGCTCAGTTAATCGGCTTAAGTCTTCACCCACAAGACAAAAAAAAAAAAGGTCTTTTTGGTCAAGGAATTTCTCTGCATTTTTTTTTTTTTTTGTGTGAGATTAGTGTGGAGAGGGTGTGCCACAAGATGAAGGTGTGGGTGCTAATCGTCCAAAGTGTGAACGGCGGTTTGGTGGGTTTAACATTCTAGGCTTTCACTCTCGCCATTGTGCTTCAGAATAACTCCGTAACGACTTGTCAAAATGACGTTAAGTGGTACAAAGATGGGCCACTGATTGATTTATGTCTTACAATTTATGACACTTTGACACTTTGTCCTATGTTTTTGTCATTACAAAAAATACACAAAGGTAAATGTATGTGAATGACAATTTTTAACTCAGTATTTGTGTTTCTTTTCCCCTTCCCTTTATTTGTTGAAGTCAAAATCATATCGTGTTTTTGTCTCTCCCCTCTTATATGTTTTAATAAAAGAGAGTAAAATCTTGAATGGAATTCAAGATATCTGATTTTCATGCTTGTCTTCCACAAATGCAGATATCAACTGCTTTATTAATTTATGTTATGTGGGGGGTGACCAGTCAAATGGGTTTCTTCAGGAAAAAAAGAGTAAAAACAGTTGGCAGGAGGGAAAAGGACAGGGGTGAAAGAGAGAGAGAGAGGGAGAGAGAGAGAGAGAGAGAGACTAACTAAGCAACACCCTCTTTCCCACCCCTTTCTCTCCTCTCTCTCTCCTCCCCTCTCAGCCCTGGGGGCCGTCAGTGTTGGAGTTTCCACCGAGCGTAGCAGTGTGCCGGAGTGTGTGCCTCCTGTCCTGCTCCATCCTTTTCCAAGCCCTTGACGGGAGCAAGTGTGTGCGTGAGTGTGTGTGTGTGTGTGTGCGTGCGTGCGTGTGTGTGTGTGTGACTACGCGTAACTGGACTGGCTGTCTAACTGCTACTGCCGCCGCCGCCGCCAAAACATCAGGGAGTCCCAGCACCCCCCCTACTACCCCCCCACCACCCCCCCACCCCACCCCTCGGCTCGGCAGGCGCGGTGGGATGCTGCGTCCGAGACCACCCGTCCGCCGCGTTCCCCTGCCGCTGCTGCTCTGGCGTCTGCTGGTGCTGGCCACTCTGCCGAGCAACCCAAAGGGTGAGTACTGCTGCGCTCCGCGGCACACTGCACACACACAACCCTCTCTCTCTCTCTCTCTCTCTCTCTCTCTCTCTCTCTCTCTCTCTCTCTCTCTCTCCCTCTCTCCCTCTCTCTCTCTCTCTCCTCTCTCGGCTCTCTCCTCTTCACTCACACTGTGTCTTCTACCTCCACTGCTTGCCAACTATACCTCTTTTTCATGGGCAGCTTCACTCTTGGGATATTGTATGGCTTGGCTAAGTATGGATTGGATGTAAAACTCTCAGGTCAAGCTTGGTCAAGTGTCTCACCCCAGCCAGCCGGCTGCAGTTGCTGTTGAACAGCAGGTGTTAGAGAAGTGTGGCAAATGTGTATTGCTTTGGGGTCCTTTTTGCTAAAGGTCCTGGTTTGAGACTGGAGGATTTGGCTGGAGGTTGGAGGTTGGACCTGCTGACAGGTCTCACCCTGCCTCTGCTGGCATTTTCTTTGTGGGTGGACGTTTCCTCTGCTGCCCCTGGTTGCTGTTGTGGGGAAGACTTCGAGCGCAGACACGCAGACACGCAGCAACAGCGGCAGCGGCGTGGGAGACGGGACAGTATTTCATGCTGAGGTGTTTATGTCGGCGCGCGGCTGTTATGATCCGCGTGTCAGTCAGTGAGCTTTCGCATGTCCAGTACCACCCTCCCCTTGGCTGCGTGTTTAGAATAGTTTAAAAGTCAAACTCCCAATTAGTCATATTCTGCGGATTCTTTGGGTGGAATACCTCCAAGCGGCTTTTTTTTTTTTTTTTGCATTCTGGTGCTGGGTACTGTGGTCACTGCAACAGGTGGGATGCATTCAAATATTGACATTTGTGTGCTTTGGTGTAGCGGAGAGTTGGCAGTAGCCTGTGCCAGTACACAGTCTGCCCACTGGCCTTCAAGCTTTCGTCTAGATGAGGTGAAATGCATTCAGTTGTCAGGCACTTGTTAAACACTCAGTTTGGCGTCAAGCTGTAAAAGCAATTCAGGTCTCATGCTGACTCAAACACACACACACACACACACACACACATAACCAGTAAAACACATACACACACACACACACACACACACACACACACACACACACACACATGGAGAAGTATGCCATTTATTACGCAATGTCTGTATGCACACACACACAAACGAAAAAAACATTTCACACACATGTGTAAGTGGGCAAACACTAACAGTGCCACATGCACCCTTTTCAAATCTTCTGAAGCCTCCAATCTCCATTCATGGCTGGGCTGGCCACATGGCTTTACTTCTGCTACTGAAATACACTGAAATACTGCAGCTCACTAATTTGCCATGGGATTGCTTGTACTTTGGCATAATTTTGTTTGAAATATCTGATGTTGAATGCCACTATACACAATACAAGTTCTTGCGAAAAGGTACAGATAACATCTGTGGATATATGAAATGAATAAGCCAACATTAGATCAACATTAATCCATTTTGCATAATTTTGTATGGAATCTTCTGTTCTGATATGGAATGCCACAACACACCCAACAAGTGCTTGTGTGCTTGTGAAAAGCTACTGTACATTATGTTTGTGGATGTATAAACTGGAAACCAAGACAACATCAGTCCACTGACATAACTTTGTATGGAATCCTCTGTCCTTATAATATGGGGTGTCCGTGGACACCCAACAAGTTTTTGTGAAAAGGTAGATAATGTCTGTGGATGTATAACATTGAAACTAAGACATCATCAATAAGGAAGGACTCACCATATACAACCATGTGTTGCTCTGCACTGAAAATGTGTTATGTTATGTGATCCTTTTATCGCATTGGTGGTTTGTACACCATCCGTGATGAGAGAATGGCTACTGTAAGTGCTGTACCTGTGGGAGACTTGCTTTTACAGGAGAGTTTTTAAGGAAATCAATGGCGTAGTTTTAACCACAGTTGGTATTGAATAGTAATTGTTTATTGAGCAGTGGACACGCAATCCAACCCCAGCATAGTAACCCAGCTCCCCCCTTGATCCCCATACTTTCGTCCCATAATCCATACGTCTGATTTAACCATCTCCATGAATCATTTATACTCACTGAGGTGCTCTTTGCAAGTGAATGGGAAGAGAATGTCAAGAAAATAAATGTAGTTTATTTTTTTTCCTTCAGTAGTAATGATTTTTTTTGTTTTGAGCTGTTTCCTCATTACATAGTCCATACTCCGTTGCTGTGTGTAGTCAAAGTGTGTGTAAAACTTGACTTTCTATATATCATATTTATCTTTATACAACACGGTGTTAGAGTTTTATTCTGCATGTCATAACGTGGTTGCCATATAAGTCTTCTTTGCCAGTTGGTGTATCAGTCCTGTGTGTACATTCCTGAGTTCATACCCTCCATTTTGTTGAGGCAAAATTTACAATCATGGAATTTTCCAGAAGCACTTTGAATCGCACAAACAGCCTTCGCCTAAGTAAGGCCTCGGTCAGTTCGAGTCATCGCAGACTGATAAAGCAGAAGCTTGAAACCGCCCACAGAGTGTACTGCCTCAGTTTCAAGGTCAGCATGCAGAGATTGCACACACACACACACACACACACACACACACACACACACACACATCCCAGAGGGCTGTCGACAGATGAGCCCCTGTTTCCACGCATCCTTGAGGAAATTCCTCAGCCCGCACGATTCCTCTAATTGGCCCAGGCCAAAATCTCACGTTTGTCCACTGGGCAGACCTGTTTGTCTATTAGTGTGTTCACACCCCTCTGATTGCATTCTTCTGTCCCCATGGAGGTTATCAGTGATGTTTCACGGAGGATTCATTTTGATTTGTCATGTCATGTTGACGTGTAGCTCTATGACACAGACAGGAAGAAGGTTGTAAGACGTTAGCAGAGCACTTTGTAGCAGTAGAGTACATTGGAGAGTGAACGAGAATGCTACATAATATCTGAAATGCTACATCAGCATAATTTTCTGTGAATGCAGTGAAATGACAGATAGGAGGTTGGGGGCCAGGATTCCGTGTTTCCAGAGCACCACAGTGTTTTGCCCCCTGCCCACCCCCCCCATCGTCCCGACCACACCGGGGCAGCTGTTTCTCGTTTAGCACTTACGGTGTACGGCCAAGGGCTGCCAAAATAAATGGGCCTTTTCTGAGCAGCGAGCACCTTCGGACAGGGGAGCACACTGACAGTCTCTCAGCATACTCAGCTCAGGTCAACATCCTGTTTCTGACCAAATCCTGCACGCCGCCAAATCAAATCTCCTCATCTGATCACCGACCAGTCAGATTTCTTTGCCTCAGCACATGGTCCAATTAGGAGCTTTCTGGGCAAAAACTGCTGGAAAACTCAGGGGAGTTGGATTAAGACTGGGGGATAGATTAAGTCCACAGACTCCCGTAGTCCCAATGCGAAGAGATTAGTCGGACTAGTGTTTCCCAAGATTGCCGGTGATCGTCCGTATCTCGAGTCAAGTGTTCTGGCCAGATTCCTTTTAAAAGTGCCTGTTAATAATGGTCTGAAAACCATGGTCCAGCAATGATGAAGAAAGCTGATAAGATTCGTACACCTGCCAACACAAGTAAGATAAAAAGATGTTTAAAGTTAAGATCATGTGAAAATTGGGCTTGGCAAATTCATTTTGATTGATTACTTTCAAAGAAAAACAATTTGTCAAAAATAATGTACATTTGTCACACTGATAATGCTCCTCGATTCCATGTTTAGGTGTGACAGTAAAATCAAAGATTTTCGTGATAACACAACTTTACATGCAGGGGATGGACATATGATTGTTTTAACTGATATATAGAAGTAATTTGGACTTTTTGATGAATTTAAAATAAACTCTTTAATTGTCTGACAACCCTGCTGGAACAAAAAAAAATTGCAGTGCAAGTAACGATAAAACCATTCATGTAGAGCTTTGTTGGGTAAAAGTAACCTTTGAAATGTAGCTGTTCTTCAGCTAGGGTGGGTATGAATACATTGACGCATTCTCACGAAGCAACGTCACCCACTTCTCTCTCCTCTCCCTTGCAACCATATGGTTATTTTTTTCGCTGGTGTTGCTTCGGCCCCCTGTGTGGCGTTGCTTGTGACTAACCACAGTAGCCACACAGCGTTCCCGTCAGCAGCACAGGAGGAGGAGTAGTGCTGGGGAGCTACTGTACTAGGCGTCCTTCCCTCCGTGTCAACAGCCAGATGAAGGTCACCGTGCCTTGCCTTGCTCCTGTCTTCTTTCTGTGCTAACACACACACACACACACACACACACACACACACACACACACACACACACACACACATACACACACACACACACACACACACACACACACACACACACACACACACACACACACACACACACTGTGGTGATAGAGGAGACAGATGCGAGTGCTGGGGCGTGCTTTTCAGTGTATCGCACACACAACACACAACACACACACACGCACACACGCACACACACACACACACACACACACACACACACACACACACACTCTCTCACACACATGCACTGTCTTCATTCCCTCTCTGTAGTGTCCTTTAAAGTAAACATGAAGAGCCAGCTGGACCTTTTGCTGGGAAGTTACACATTTTTAAGATTTCCTGGATTGGAAGAAGAAGAAAAGCTTTACTTATCTAAAAACAAATCTAAAAAACTGCTTTTAAGAGTCATTCTTGGACAGGATTTTCACTAATGTGTCACCTTTTTTAGGAGTTGGTGTCCATTATAATAATTACCAAATTGCAGAATTGTTCAAACAAGCAGTAGGCGGTAGTTGTGTTGTCGCATGTGAATGTGCGAGTGTGTTTGTGTGTGTGTGTGTGTGTGTGTGTGTGTGTGTGTGTGTGTGGGGGGCGGTGGTGGCTTAAGAGACGTTGGCGGGGGCAGAAGGGTTGAGGCGCAGCAGGGCCCTGTGCACAGAAGCGAAAAAGCAGCAGTGTGGGAGTGCAGTCATCCTCCTTTTTCTCCCTTTCTTTCTCTTCCTCTCTCTTCCTCTCTCTCTCTCTCTCCTCCTTCCTCCCTCTCTCCATCTTTCTTTCTCTCTCTCTCCCTCTTCCGTGCCTTCACTCTCTCCCTCTATTTCTTTCTCTCTCCCCCTCTGCCCTCCCCTTTTCTCTCTCTTTCTTTCCCTTTCTTTCTCTCTCCCTCTTTCTTTCTTTTTCTCTCTCTCTCTCTTTCTCTCTTTTTCCCTCCCTCCTGTCCCGTCCTGGCCCAGACGCTTCCTGACAGGATGCAGATCATGTTCCCCAAACAGAACCCGATCCACGAACCAGACCCTCTAGCACTGCCGGGGGTGTGTATGTGTGTTCCTTTGTGTGTGTGAGTGTGGGTGTGTGTGTGTGTGTGGGTGGGTGAGTGTGTGTGTGTGTGAGAGGAGGGTTAGGGGTAGGAGGTGGGGGGGAATGTGTGGGGGTGACTGCACCTGTGGATCTGGAGGAAAAATAGGAGCTAAAGAAGAAAGAAAGAGAGAAAGAAGGAAAGAGGGAGAGAGAGAAGGAGGGAAAGAGCGAGGGATGATATGAAAGAAGTGAGTAGAGTTCCAGATTGCCACAGTCCATTCTTTCCCCACCCCAGTGCTCCCTGCACTTCTGCCCTCACCACCTTAACCTGAGCCTGGGGACAGAGAGCTAGGCAGGGGCCTGTAGCCTGGAGCCTGGAGCAGACTGAACTGCAGTGGCACTGCCGGGAATATGAGGCTGTAGGTCAGGGAGAGAGGCATTTCCACAGGCCTAGCGCTCCCTGCTAAAAACCCAAACATGTCCAGATCATGTCCAGATAGCTGTGTAATGTACAGTATGTTGAGTTGTCCAGTCACTTCCTGGTATTTCGGCCGTATTGAGCACAGACAGGTGTTTCTCTGGAGACACGGTTTTCTTCAAGTTTCCTCCAGGTGTGTTCTGGGGGGTGTGCCCAGCTTTAGCCCCTACCCTTTGGGGATATAGGCTGGAGTCTGTTGGCCATCAATGGTGTTCTGGTAACGTTGCCAGTGACTGCTGTTAACTCTGACAGTAATAGTCACAACAGTAAAAGAGTTGACATTTGCGATGGACCTCATTTAGAAAGAGGTTTGTGCTTTTTTGTCACTGAACATAGATAGTTTAGATAGTTGAAGGACTTTGTGCTGTTTTGGACTTTCCCCCTGTGTGTTTGGATCTCTTGCTGCAGTCGAGCTCAACACATAGTGGAAAGTCTTGGAAAGGCTTTTCACAACCACTATATCATTCCCCAACAGCCAAGCTCAGAAAGTATACTTTACAACTCAGAGCTCTGTCGAAGTTAGGAGGTGAGTTCTCACAGTCTCTACGTCTGTGTTTTTCTCTCTCTTTCTCTCTCTCTGCCGCTCACTGTGTATCTGTCTCTTTCTCTTTTCCTTTCTCTCTCTCTTTCTTTTTCTCTCTCTCTCACACTTACACACACACTCCCACACACACACACACACACACACACACACACACACACACACACACACACACACACACACACACAAACACAAGCACACAGTGTCTCTGTTCTCTGTTCCATACCAGTTCACAAGCGGAACATGACGGACAAGGAACAGGTGGAGCTGATGCTGGCATTTCATTAAACGAAGGGTATTATCTAGGATTCTCTCTGGTATTGTGTTTGTATGTGAGAGAGACAGAGGGAAAGAAGGAGAGAGAGGAGAGAGAAAGAGAGGGAGGGAGAAAGAGAGAGAGAGAGAGAGGGAGGAGAGAAACAGAGAAAGAGAAAGAGACGGAATGATTTGTGTGTGTATGAAAGAAGAGAGACAGAGAGAGAGGGAGAGAGACAGAGAAAGAGAAAGAGACAGAATGATTTGTGTGTATGAAAGCAGAGAGACACAGAGAGAGAGAGAGAGAGAGAGAGAGAGAGGGAGGGAGGGAGAAGAGAAACAGAGAAAGAGAAAGAGAGAATGATTTGTGTGCGTATGAAAGAAGGGAGACAGAGAGAGAGAGGGATAAAATGAAGGAAGGACTCGGACAGTGTATCGTGCAGAGGGTGGGTGCTTTACCGTCCCTGTTGTGTCTAAACATGGTGTGGAAGAGAAGGGCTCATGGAGCAAAAGCTGGGGAGGGAGGAGCCTCCCTCGGATACAGATACAGACATCTGACTTGTTTTTGTCTCCGCTCGGCCGGGGCCTGATAACCAGTCGCTCTTTTCAGAATCAATCCGCTTTGAAAACCCAGGGTGTGTTTTAATATGCAAACTTCTTCAAATTTACTTGGGTAGCTCATGGTGTTGGTAACAGTCATGAAGGGACATGGCTATCTTATCAGTCCCAGCCCAGTTCTTTGATGGCAGTGTTGATTCACTTTGGTCAAGTTTAATGCAAACTTCACTAGACTGGGGCAAGACCAAAACTGTGAAAAAATGGCTTTGAGATAATTCAATTGAGTTCAGTTGTTGATGTTCAGTTGAGTTTTGAACTGAGGTAGCCAACAGGATGTGGCATGATGACTTGAATTTTTGTACGGCCCAGGTGACAACCAGGTATTGTGGGTCTGCTGAATAGGCAAACCACCAGAAGGTTTTTTCCATGCTTTAGATGTCCAAAGGAACTCTGAGTGCCCGCAAAGACAAAGCAGAGCACAGAGGCATAACGTATCGTCTCACTGTTGCCCGTGTGTCCTAAAGGAGAGGCTCTCTTATCAGATAGACTTTTCCAAATGCTTTGGGAAGGCCATCAGATTACAGAGGTACTTCCCAGCTAAATGTGCTCACACCTGTTCATAGTCCTGTCCACAGGCACGCAGGTGATCTGGCCATAGGGGTTTACACACACACCCGCGTACACACACACACACACACAAACACACACTCACACATGCGCGCACACGCACACACACACACACACACAAACGTAGGCGTACAAACACACACACACACACACACACACACACACACACACACACACACACACACACACACACACACACACACAGAGCTTCAACCTGTCTTCCCCATTGTCTAGAATAGGAAATGGAAACCTAAATGCAAAGCAGTACAGAAGCTATCAGTCATTTGGTGGGATAGTCCTATGTCATAGACTTTACATAGACGTTCATCCACTGTCAGTTTATTGGACGATCACTAATGGCTAAATTTGTGAAAAGGGTGTATTTGTGGTGCTAATATTTCAGTGTAAAAGAAAGAAAAACTACATACCCTTTTTAAAGGAAAGGCAGTGAAGCATTTTATCATCCAGTGACAGGGGACACACATTTATTGCATGTTTGCGGTATTTGGTGGAGCTCCACTTAGATGAATAGGGCTAAATGTCTCCACACATCTTAGTCAGCCAGTGCTCCAGTGCACAGGGGCACTCAGGGGGTCTCCATGGCTGCTCTTCCCCAGGGATGGGTGGAGCAGGTAGGGAAGAAAGGGTAGAGTGGGGTGGGGTGGAGTGGTGGGTGTGTGTGGGTTGGTGGGTGTGTGTGTGGGGTGGGTTGTGGTGGGGGGACTCCTTGATGTTCAGCCTCATAAATTCCCTGAATGTTGGTCACGGAGGGGATCGGACACCCTCCTGCCCTCTCCATCATGACAGGCAGATCCCCTGGAGAAAGACTCAGTGCGGAACTAATTGGTGGCCCAGAGATAGACTTGCAAGGAAAGAGAGAGAGAGACAGAGAGAGAGAGAGGGAGAGAGAGAGAGACAGAGAGAGAGAAAGAGAGAGAGAGAGAGAGGGAGGGAGAGAAAGACGGAGAGACAGAGAGTAAAAAAGAGAGAGAGACTATTAGGGCATAGTGAGGAATTAGGAATATGAAGAAAGACTTACTAGAGAAAAGAGAGAATAAGAAATTAGGAGAGAAAGTGTATGGTGAGAAATAGGGACAGAGAGATAAACAGAGACAGACAGGCAGAGGGAAGGAAGGAGAGAAGAACAGGAGGGATGACAAGGAGCAGAGCGAGGAGGAGAGGAGAGGAGAGAGCAACAGACACAGAGGCCCCCTTGAATGGAGAATCTGGAGTGCTGGTGCGAGATGGATCGGGGCTCTCCGCTTTGTCACGCTGTCATGCCCTTCACCCTGTGTTTGCTGCCGAGGGTGGAGGGCTCTTTGAAGTGGAGTGGGGGTTAAGGGGTGGAGGTCCTGCCCGGGGGTGGGGTGGGGTGGGGTTTAGGAGGCAAGGAGGGGGGGGGGGGCTGTGTGAGTGATTTATGGACCCGTCTCGGGTGGAGCGTCAGACCTCTCCGAGGTCAAAGTGCCCCCTCTCACCGGCCAGAAAGGTATTCCCGAAGACGTCTCCTTTCCTGACGGAAAGATTTACTCTCGGCACCTGGAGAAATGTGAGGCCGGCGCTGTGCTCTCCGCAGGGGTCAGGCAGAGTGGGCGAGGGGGCTCGCTCGGTCCGAACATCAAACCAAAAACCAAGCCAAAGCCAAAAACACCTCCGTCCGTCGTGGACTTCTCAAAAAGTATATACCTCAGCATAACAAAGCATACAGATAGTATTACATGTATTTGGCCCCCACGTGGACTAAATTGGCTAACGTCAATGTGTGTGTGTGTATGTGTGTGTGTGTGTATACAGGTGTGTTTTATTAAGGGATTTATGTTTCAACATTTTCAAACAGTCATTTCATAAAACGCCAGAAGTACTCACTTGTCTTAAGGGTTCATCTCTATTGTGTTATATGGCCATATGTTCACTCTTTTGATTGTCAATTCAAGTCAGGAGGCTCTCTCTGCTCACTGTGTTGTTCAGCTTCAACAGTAGCTGAAGTTAGGGTTTAACTTCATTTAATTTGATTAACATTCTCTTCTTTTACATTACAAGCACTCAGTGTAGTGGATATGAACTCATTGTTTGTCTGGGGATGGATGTTAGTGTGAAAGTGCTGGATGTTAGTGTGAAAGTTTTGAACTGTGTGATTCATGTATGGACTTTAATGTTGTTATGCATTCTACATTACAGTCTTGACGTAAATTGAGCCAAGTAGACATACCCTTAGAAGGGTTGGCTTGCTGGAGTTTCTGTGTGTGTTTTTGTGGCATAGTTTAGCTTCTCACGTCCCCCCCCCCCCCCCGGCCACAGGACTAATGGTGCGTGTTGGAGCTGTGGCCCCATGGGACCCCGTCCATTACTCCTGCAGCACAGAGGGACAGAGGGGCCTGGGATATCTGGTTTGTCCTACTCCTGGTCTCTTAATCCAGCGAGTGTTACAGTGCCAGTGTGGACAGAGTAGCCAGTCTCTTAAACCAGCTCTTACTGGACTCAGATTGATACAGTGTCAGTGTGGACAGAGTTGCTGGTCTCTTAATCCAGCTCTTGGTACACTCAGTGTTATTGTTTTAGTGTCTCTTAATCCAGCGTTACAGCGAATGCTACAGTTTCAGTGTGGACAGAGTTGCCCATCTTCTAATCCAGCCCTCACTGCACTCCGCTTCAGTGTGGACAGAGATACCAACAGGCACATTCAGCCAAGCTCTCTGCCATGCTGCATTCACACCCTCTGCTGTGACGGTGATGCTTATTCCTGATTAGCTTTCTTTGTGTCACCGACTTTTAAGGGGGAGGTGTGTGTATGTTCTTTGTGGACTGTGGTAGATGCCATTGTTCCATCTACTGTGGTAGATCCCAGATGACTGTGTTGTAGGTACTGATGGTGTTTGGATGGAGGGGAAAGGGGGGGGGGGGTAATAGGGACAGTTGTTGAGGTTATCAGTTATGAGGACATCTTTATTGAGGTCTTATTTCAGATCAGAGCAGCTGTTAAAGCTGATAAAACTGATTTTGTTCTGTTGTAAAGATAAATAAATAAATAAAAAGTCGCAGTGTCAGATTGCACCACATTGCACCATTAATGTTGAGATTAAATGCAGATTACCTTTAGGTATACAAATAATTAACTTTAACACACCCCAGTGATATACATATATATACGAACAGAGCTGTTTGACCACGGAGTTATGATTCAGCAAATGAAAAAGAGGTGTCGAGAGCAGCCCCACAAAGAATGGCCCTCTGTTGAAGGTGGCCAAATAAAAATGGCTTCCTCGCGGGAGGATGGAGCGTATCTCGGGACTCCCCGCCGTGTTTACATCTCGTAAGGCCTTTAAGAGGCAGCAGTCGTTAATGAGGCCTCTCGCCTCCGCTGCTCGGAGAGAAAGGGGGCCCCGTGTGTGCGTGGCAGAGAGGGGGCCCCGGGGCTCCAGTCATAACAGGCCCCCAAAAATGCCCCATTTCCTGGAATGCCAGCCTCGCCCTGGGGATGGGGTTGGTTGCGGTGTTGGGGGTGGAAGGTGGAGTGGGGGTAGAGCAGGAGAGAAGAGAGGTGGGCTTTTTTTTTTTACCCACCCTGTTTTAACGGCAGCTATCAATCCTAGCTGCTCAACGATGGTGGAAAAAGTACTTATTCCCGGGACTGTGAGCATAGGCCAACGATTACTGATGGAAGCATTCTTGAGGAGGGGAATTCTGTGGAACAATGGCAAGGGGCCTTAAAAACGGTGGCATAGTTAAAGCCATGGCTGTAGTAAAGGGGTTAAAGAAGTGTACTTTGAGCACTTGGAGATCTGTAGGTGCTGTTTCGAGATGGTGTGTGATCTCACACAGTACCAGTTTTTTTCTTATGTTCTTCTGTTCCCTCTTGATAGACTAGACAAAGACAGCGAAGAGAACAACACTCTCCATCTTTTTAGTTTTGTGTACACACGCCTCTTTCATGGGAGTTTTCAGTAAAACACAAAGCGGGATCTGGTCAGGCTCATGACTCATGATTAACTGGAAGGTTCTGGAAAGAAAAGAACAGAAAGCGTTTTCCACATTTGTACTTAACCAGAAGCTTCTGTGTTGTGTGAGTGTGTGTGTGTGTGTGTGTGTGTGTGTGTGTGTGTGTGTGTGTTTGTGTATGTTTGGGTAGGCAGGTGTATGTGTATCTGTGTGTGGGTACGTTTGTGTGTGCATGGGTGTGTGCGCGGGTGTACATACATTTGTGTGTATGCGCGTATATGTGTGTGTATGTGTGTGTGTGTGTGTGTGTGTCTGTGTCTGTGTGAAGGGAGTGTTGATGTTAGATGTGTTCCAAGGCCACTGTCGACTTACGTCGTAACTCTTGCGTTTGTCAGAAGGTCTGCAAGGCGCTGTGAGGAGTTGTTGTACATTCCGCTGGAGACAGAAGTTCTGGATGCTTCTCTTCTCTCCCTCCTTCCCGGTGCTGACTCAGCAACACTTAATCATCGCCACCTCAGACCGTCTGCCACAGTCAGACCCAAGCAGTGTTTTTAACTCACCAACCGTGACTGTCGGTGAAACAAAAACATGTCTCCATCTGTCAAGATAAGAGAGCTGTATATTCTGTGTGTGTGTGTTGCTGGATACGAGGGATACAAGGCCAATAAAATGGCAGTGGGTAAAAATTCTGTTCAACAACATCCAGTTACATGAGCAGGGAATTAGAATCGCAAATTACCAATGCACAGGTGCAAGTGATTCAACTAAGATTAAAAAATGGTGTGCATATGGTCATTGTTACACACTGATCTCATGTGTTGTGTGAAATCCTACAACTGCCTCTTGTGTAAGTGCAATGCTATCATTTCCAGCAAAGCTGTTATGTGGCCTTGTTTATAATGTTACAGCTTGCTCTTCACATGACCAAATGTAATTATCAATCCAACTCCTTAAATCACTTTTCATTATAAGACTAGTTTATTGTGTGCGCTGTCTGTCAAAGAGTAACAGATGTAATGCTTTGGCCCCCATATCCAGAGTCGCACCACCTTTTCTGTAAGCAAACGCATAGACCTCAGTGATGGAGTGAGCTCATGCCAAAACTGGTCACAATACTGTCGTAATGGCAAAAAAAAAACAGTGGGTGACACCCCTCCTTTTTTCTTTCGCTCCTCGAGAGAGTCCTGGAGGAGAAGCAGATCGATGCTGGCCGCTGTTCGGGCCACGTAGTCTGATTTATGGACGCCGGTGAGCGAGTGTGACTGGGCGGATGGAGTGCAGGGGCCTCTGGACAGCAGGAGCACTGTGGAAACACACACCTAACTCCCTCCCTCCTCCCCACCTCCTCTCCCTGTCCTCTCCCATCCTCTCCGATCGATCTGCCCCTCCTTTCCCAGCCTCTCTCTCTCCTCGGGCGGCTGATGCGCTACCCTCGGGGATTTGCGGCCACTCGCTGACAAACGCGGTGGGAGGAGGAGGGAGCTCTCGCACTCTCCGCGCTCTCTATCACTCTGACTGATCAGCTCCTTGTCCGGCAGTGAAGTGCTGTCAATGACATCATTGATTAGTTAGTTGTCTGTGTCCCGGAGGAAAAATTTTGTCACTTCGTGTTTCATTCGCTTCAGCGTGTATAGGGAAGAGTTGTTTTTTTTTTGGAGCGTTCTGTGCGTCGAGTGCTTGCTTCAATGTCTCAATGGACTTGGTACCGTGGTAAGGTGCTCTACTACAACTTCCTTGGGCGCGTTTTTTCCTGCCCGGCCCAACACCTGGAAGCTGATTTAAACAGGAAGTCTTCTGGCCTTCATTAAAAAACCTGAACCCGACGGAGAGGCGCTTGTGTTTTCGTTACACGTAAGACGAGAACGTCTCTTTCCTATTCTCTTTTCCCCCCTTGACGCATTTTGTGTGCTGTTCTGTACACTTTTGAGTCTCTCTCTCTCTCTCTCTTTTGCTCTCTCTTTCTTTCCCTCTCGTTCTCTTTCTATCTTTGTTGGGTACAGAAACTGTGCAGTGGTCCAGAGAGGCTGTGCAATAGCAGGGCTGCTCGTAACATGAGCATAGAGTTTTTATAGTAAAGTATACGAGCAGGGGTTCACCCCCCTGAGCTTGGGTCTTATGCCGTATGGTGTGTGAGTGTGTGTGTGTGTGTGTGTGTGTGTGTGTGTGTGTGTGTGCGCGCGCGCACGTGTGTGTGCGTGCGTGTGTGTGTGTGCGCGTGTGTGTGTGTGTGTGTGTGAATGTGTGTGTGTGAATGTGTGTGTGTGTGTGCAGAATGGGGTGCAGGGTGGAAAACTCAGACCGCAGGTAGCAGCCCCCATTTCCATTCCATTTATAATCTCTCTGTGGTGGCTGATTTTGTGAGACCCTAAAGCTGTTTATGGCTTTTTAGATTTATCATAGAATAAACTCACAC
>CM059275.1:22124562-22139562 GCA_030347295.1 Setipinna tenuifilis
CCAATCTGCCTATTCTGAGTTCTTCCTGGCCCGGAAAAAATCTGGAGCCAACTGAAAATGAACGCTGCGCATACATCATCGGAATCAGTGGTCTGATTGGTTGTAGCTCCATCCAGTAGTACACAGAGGCATCTGCAAGACGCCCCTTGATTCTGCCTCTTCCTGAGAACTTCCTGTCCATGGGAGGTTTGCCAGACCAAACTCCATCGACGAGCTTGGTGGTGCGACAGCCAGGGTATTGAAGTGACCCTATCTGCCCCGTCACTTTTCCATTTTGTAGAAACAAAAACTTACAACCTGACTTTTAATTAATCCATTGGTTTTAGAAATGTCTCATATGAAAGCTAAAACCCTCCCAAGTTATGCTCAATATCCAAAAAAAATTGCTGCAATGAATAAAGATTTATCATTTAATGAACACAGAGAACTCAGATTTTGGCAAGACATACGTCTTGTCGTCTACATAAAATTGAACAAATAATTTACTTTAAATACAAAAATATGTTGCTAAAAATGTCAATGTTGCAATGCAATATTCTACAAAATGGATAAGTGACCAGACTTTTTGTCAGGGACTGTATGTATGTATGTATGTATGTTTATGCTTGTGTCTGGCCATCTGCAGGTCCAGCGCACCATTGCCAAGCAGATCCACATGGTGAAGCAGATCGGGAAGGGCCGCTACGGGGAGGTGTGGATGGGCCGCTGGAGGGGCGAGCGCGTGGCCGTCAAGGTCTTCTTCACCACCGAGGAGGCCAGCTGGTTCAGAGAGACCGAGATCTACCAGACGGTGCTGATGAGGCACGAGAACATACTGGGTGAGATTTAGTCAACAAGATGTGGCCACAAATAAACACACAGGCAGACGTGCACACAGGCGTGCGCGCACAAACACACACTGAGGCACCAGTGTGACCAAAAACACACATAGACACACACAAACACACACACACAAACACAGACATGTGCACTCACACAGACAGAACTTTCTGCATGCACACATGGACGCACACACGCACACACACACACACACACACACACACACACACACACACACACACACACTGCTCAGCTGTTCTTTCAAATCCCCACACTCATTTTCTCTTGCCATCTCCCGAACAAACACATGCACACACATACATACAAGACACACACACACATGCACACACATCCTCACTCCCTCCTTCCCTCTCTCCCTCTCTACACACACCTACTCACACACACACACATATGCAGACTGTTTTCTCTCTTGAGAATCATCAAGTTGAAGTCAATTTCACAAGCTAATTAATCGGCACAAGTGAATCATAGGGAACTTGATACACTGAGCAACACCCTGCTTAATCATTACATTGACCGGGAAGATGTGTTTGTGCGCACAAAAGCTCCAACAGCAGGCCTCATCTTCCCTCTTCTCTCTCCTCTCTGCTGTACGCTCTATTCTCTTCTCTCTCTCTTCTCTTCGCTACTTTTCTCTCTCTTATCTTCTCTTTCCCCTCTCCTCTCTGTTCTCCCCTTTATTCTCTTCTCTCTCTCTTCTCTTCTTTTCTCTTTTCTCCTCTCTTCTCTCTCCTCTTTTCTTTCCCCTCTCCTCTATCCTCTGTCTGCTATTTTCATTCCTCTCTTCTTTCTCCTCACTCCTCTCTCTCCTCTCCAGGCTTCATCGCTGCGGACATCAAAGGCACTGGCTCGTGGACGCAGCTCTACCTGATCACCGACTACCACGAGAACGGCTCGCTCTACGACTACCTGAAGTCCACCACGCTGGACACCAGGTCTCTGCTGCGGCTGGCTTACTCGTCTGTCTCCGGCCTGTGCCACCTGCACACCGAGATCTTCGGCACGCAGGGCAAGCCGGCCATCGCCCACCGCGACCTCAAGAGCAAGAACATCCTGGTCAAGAAGAACGGCACCTGCTGCATCGCTGACCTGGGGCTGGCCGTCAAGTTCATCAGGTGGGCAGAGAGACGGACAGACATGCAGACAGACAAACAGGCAGGCAGGCAGACAGGCAGGCAGATAGATAATAATAATAATAATAATAATAATAATAATAATAATAATAATAATAACCTTTACTTGTATAGCACAGTTCATACATACAAGATGCAGCTCAAAGTGCTTTACAGTTTGGCAAGGTCACAAACAAAACAGCATTTCAATGGCATCGGAGTAATTGAGATAGACAGACAGACAGACAGGCAGACAGACGAGAGGGTGGGTGGATGGATGGATGGATAGATAGAGTGATGGGGGGTTACTGTTTATGCAACAGTGTGCTTATGTTTAGTTATTGCACATAAATACACACAATGTATGTTTTCCTGCCAATAATGCATATTTCAATTAAACTGAGAGAAAAAAAGAGAGCGATAGAGAGAGGGAGAGGGCAAGGCTTAAAAGACTAAAAGAAAAAGGACAAGAAAGATGGACCAGTTAGTTTAGGTTATGTAACTGCATTTCCCAAAAAGCTGTCTACCTGCTACATTCATACTTAAAATCAGTGTCAGTGTCAGACGCTTGATGGAATAGACACTGTACAGTGAATATACATAATTGTTTATACAGTACATGTGACCTGTTGTATGTGCGTATTGAATGTGCATGTAAGATCCGACATATGTCCTTCTCTCATGTCTGCAGTGACACAAACGAGGTGGACATCCCGCCCAACACGCGGGTGGGCACCAAGCGCTACATGGCCCCCGAGGTGCTGGACGAGAGCCTCAACCGCAACCACTTCCAGTCCTACATCATGGCCGACATGTACAGCTTTGGCCTCATCCTCTGGGAGATGGTGCGCCGCTGTGTGTCTGGAGGTAATGTAGCACACACACACACACACACACACACACACACACACACACACACACACACACACACACCATCATGGCTGACATGTACAGCTTCAGACTCATCCTCTGGGAGATGGTGCGCCGCTGTGTGTCTGGAGGTAATGTGCTTTTTTTGTGTAGCACATGTATCTACACACACACACACACGAACACGTGTGCATGTGCACACACGCACACACGCACACACACACACACACACACATACACACATACACATACACACAAGCATGCGGTGAACACTCACACTCACAAACCCACAGACACACATACAAGCATGCACACTCACACATGAACACACACACGCACAAGCATGCCTTAAAGAAACATTAATGAGGGCAGGAATACACAAATACACACAGACCTAAAAAACACTCATCAGTGAACACACACACACACACACACACACACACACACACACACACACACACACACACACACATTTACCCACCAAATAGCACTCTGCTGAGATGCCCTGCTGGGATAACCCATATTTACACAAGTCCTCGTATTTACACAAGGATATGTAAAGTCCCTAATTATTGTTTGGCAATTAGCCACGAATGGTAACGCAGGTGTACTTAGTGACTTTAAAAACCTTTTTTTTTTGTATAGCCCACAGTACGTCATATCCTGTAGGCTGGCAAGATTAATCACCCAATTAAAAAATATGTTGAATATAATAAAAAATTTGAAGTTGGGTTGCTAGGGGCATACTTTGTCCTCGGTAACCCAAAAAGCTCCCAACAGCCACCATCAAATGACTCATGGGCTTTATTAACAGGGAAACAATAAATTCATCTGGTCTGAGATTTTTCTTTCAAATGACTTCAGTACACCAGCATGAGTAAGCGAGTAAGGTTGATTTTTACATGCGTGTAATAACTGACGTCAGGCATTAAATGTCATGTCAATTTCCTAAATTAAAGTGATATTAAATAGCAAAGGTAAATAGTCAGAGTCATTGTGAGTCACGTGTGCATGTCACGGCTAATTTCTCTAGGCCATAGTATGTCATTGCTTGCATTACATGGAGTACAATGTAATGAGGCATATGGATGTTTTGTTTGAACAGCATTCACTGTATTTCTAGAACCTTCTGAGAGAACTATACATTGATTATGACAAGGTAACTTAAACTCGACCTACATTATGTTGTTATTGGCGATGTCAGGTGTTTGTGCCTAGACAATGTGTTGACATGCAAACGCTTACTTCTGACAAGCTGGCAATATATGGTGTCAGTCTGTGAGGCAGCCTGTGCCAACAAGGTCATGTGTTATCATTCCGCAGCAGTGCTTCCCTGATATGCATTCAGCAGTAGTGCTAACAATGCTAAAATGATGAGCACCGCTGCTGATCAGTAAGATCATGATGGCAGTAATGTCTTTCATTTGGACACTATGTAGACACTACACCCAAAGGATTATTTTTAAGCTTCAATCTGTCCATTTTTTTTAAGTCAGATGTTGCCAGAAGTCACTATTACAGGGATTCTTTTAAAACTTGAATGCATACTCTCAAGCATAGTTGGTTTAGTAATGTTTCTCATCAGCACTGCTCCTATAATAACATCCTTGGGGAAACACTTTTTTTAAACACGGTTTACTACTTTTCACCTCAGTGTATATAGTACATCCATCTTTCTCTGTACCGCCATGGACCTGCATGTGGATAGATTTGTCTGTCATTAGTGCAAACTAGTGCAGAGCCCATTGATACTGGCTACGGTGCCCAGTGTGACACACAGACAAAAGGCAACTGAAGCTTGTTTTACCAATATATATTCGGCATTTGTTGTCCTAACAACATGAAACTAGGTACTGCACTCACTCGTGCCTTTAGCATGACACCTACCAAATTTGGACCAAATGGTTTGAGAGTTGTACATGGAGTTGTACATGGAGGCAGACATTCCTTGCAATAAAAGATAGATCCAACTGTTGTGCTTCCAAAATGGCGACTCCGGAAGCTGACTGTGAGTGTTGCTTGTGTTGCAGGTATAGTGGAGGAGTACCAGTTGCCCTACCATGACCTGGTGCCCAGTGACCCATCCTATGAGGACATGAGGGAGGTGGTGTGCATCAAGAGACAGAGACCCTCTTTTGCAAACCGCTGGAGCAGCGATGAGGTACTGTCAACAAATCACAAACCACCATGTACTTATGAATGCAACACTCACACATCGTGACTCACTTTTTCTGTCTTTGGTCAGTGCATTTAGTGTTAACAATATAAAAAAATATAATTTGTTGTGGTCTATCCTTATCTAATTTGTCAGTGCCATATAAATAAAATGTGGAAAAAAGAAACAATGATGATTTGATTTACTTTTTCCACTTTTAAAGCGATTGGCTAATGTTCAGTGTATGAGATAATTAAGTCTTGTATATTCTGTTTAATTCTGTTAAATTGTCTGTGTCAATGTAACAGATGCCAGCTATCAGAGCTCGGCATAGAATGTTAGTAAACCTCCCATCCTGACATCTCAAAAAGATACACTACTGAATGAGCTTTTAGTCTCTGTCTCTGTCTCCCATGCTGGAGTTGTTGTGAGGTTGTGGGTTCGAGACTGGGTCTGGACTGCACAGGAAGACCTCAGTTGCATCAATGAAACAGTAACTTAGGCTATGGTGTCTGTTCAGAACAAAGGAGCTTAACAATCGTTGATAGTGTGTGTATGTTTTTCACTGTGTTGTCTGTTGTACTGCGCTCTGATAAGTGTTCCTCCTTTTCCCTCAGTGTCTGAGGCAGATGGGGAAGCTGATGACAGAGAGTTGGGCCCATAACCCCGCCTCCCGCCTCACCGCACTTCGCGTCAAGAAGACGCTGGCAAAGATGTCAGAGTCCCAGGACATTAAGCTTTGAGCCCCAACCCTCAGCCCCCATCAACACCCCTAAATCTGCGTTTCCTGTCTTCTGGCATAGTCGTGTTGTGCGTCCAAAGCTGAAGACGTTTCGAGGAGGCATTAAAAGAAGGAGAGCCAGTGAAGACACATGACGCAGCAGCCATTGCTTTCTGTGAAAGCTCCGAACACTGACAGGACCCCCATTTAAATAGATGTGTGGCAGGACAGCACCCTCTAGTGGTGTGGAAGACACACTTGGATGCCTCCACAGAGCTAAACTGCTGAGACAAATGAAGGGAGGAGAGGCAGCTCTTGTACTCTTGTAAAGCCATATGCTATTTGTTTCCAATGGGCATTGTCTCCGTGTACTCCGTCCACCATGCTGGGATAATGGACTTTAAAAAGAGTCTCTGTGCGTGTGTGTGGGTGAGACACAGTGAATGAAGTATTTCACACAGTGGGGAGATACACCACTGTGTTAATCTAAGCTTTTGATTTCACATAGAAAATGGTACAACCACAGTATACAGGACTGGCGACCCCAGTTCAACTTACAAGGACTTGTAAAAAAAAAAATGTCATGATGACAACAGATCTTGTTTTTTTTATTTAAGTAATGACTTTGGAGAGACAAGGAATGGCAGATTACTATAATTAAAGATGCATTGCATAAATGCAGCAACCAATGCCATGCCATGTCTCTAAACAGCTTTTTCATTGGCACTTCCTCATCAACATCAGTATTACCCAGAGTGCTCCTCTTTGGTGTGTGTGTGTGGCACGTGGATGGGCCACACTCAGATCCTCCTCCTGAGAGGATCTCACCCAGAGGGCCCTCTCCCCATCCCTGCATCCATCCAAATGAATATAAATATCCTTCTAATTTACAAGGATAAAAATGGACTGAACAGAAGTGTTTTTTTGTGTGTGAAGTTGTATTTCTTTTGTACAGGATCTTTTTTTGTGCCAATCCATCCAGTTTGTCCTGTGCCTTATTTAACACTTTAGTCAACATATGTTTAATTATGTCTGTGTAACATATTGGCTGTACAGATACGAAGGATAATGCTTCAGAATGTTCTATTGTATGCATCAGGGTCCTCTAATAAAGATATTGACCTCATTATTTTTTTGCCACTTTCCACGCTAATATGGTTATCCTCTTTGGCGAATTAACGATTGAAAACATTTCTATATTAGTGATCTATTTCTAGTAGTGTGTCATGAAAATCTCAAAAAGAAGTCTACTTTGAAGAAAAAAAATGGCTGTTGGATTTTATCCCCCCTTTCATCGTAAATGAGTTAATAGCATTACACTGGAGAATGGATTTTGGAGCATTTAGAAAAACAGTGGCATGATTTCAGAAAATGCACCTATATTAAAGTCGTTGTGTTGATTGATGCTTAGATGCAACATTTTTTTCCAGGTGCCATAGCTGTGTCCACACCTATGATTTCAGTAAAATTAACAGTTGTGTGACTTTGGGAAACCAGCTTAGGAAAGGGTTAGTAAAGGTCAGCCCAAATAAATCAGTTGCCAGTGAGGTAATACGTTTTAAAATTAGAATGAAACGAGATACAATCATTCTGAATAATAATAGATTTTATATACTAATGGATTTCTGGCCAGAGATGGACAGTCATTACTACTGGGGCACCCACAATTCATTTAGCGCGCCATTATCTCTGACACAATCATCTAAAATGGGAACGGAAAATACTCACTACTTTTTCCACATTTGTGTTGCCAGTTTCCATTAGCCTACCAGCCAATTTAAATATTTAGATCCACTCTTTAATTACAATGTTGTTTAATTCATTTCTAGAGTTCACAACTTCCACTAAGGTTAATAAAAAAACAACACATCCCTGAGTTAAGTGTTGCATATAAATATAATTTATTACCAGTTTAAAAATTCTTTCTTACATTTTGTACAGAAACTTCACAAAGAGAGAGAGATAGAGAGAGGAAAAAATGCAAGCTGTTGCAAAGAACATCATGAGCGTGCCAAAAATAATAGGTAACATCCCCACCATAAATATAATGTTCAGATTCAGAGCTATGACAGCTATGGAATGCAACTGCTAGCACTTTGATGCATGTACATCTTAGAATATAAATGATGGCAAGTTTGCATAGACAGCTTTTAAGAAAGTTGTACAAGAGAAGAAAAAAAAAAACGAAAACAAAACAAAACAAAAAGGAAAAGCACAACGACTTTTTGCCAGTCTAGTCACAAACCGTTTCATCCTCAGACAAAAAAGGGTGAAACTTTAAGATTAGCCATCGCATTGTATTACCAGTCTCTTCTTTGCTGACTCTTATGATGTTGGTCCCGGGGTTTTCTCTCTGTATTGTTTCATGGAGTTCTCTCTAAGGAGGAAAGGTCCATAATCCCACCAACACCTCCATGAATCTCACACTGCAGGTTCATAAACTGTCCTTTTTTACACCTTGCTCAGCTCCTGCTCAACACCACTCACAAATCTCTACACACACCTAAACCATCCATCTTGTGAATGTGTTTTAACTGCGATGTCCAGGTCGCTCCAAAGCATCAGCAATAGCAACAGAGAAAAATACCACTGAATTACAATCAAATACAGTTGATATCGTTATCATCATCATCATCATCATCATATGATTTGTATCAACAAACATGACAAACATGGACGGTGTTGAAACAGTGTCAAAAGTAGCAGATGGTAGAAAGGTTTCAAATGTGATGGCAAAGAACTGATTATGTTAAGCTCACGGCACAGTACAGAAAATCAAGCCTTTTGCGTCACCTTTATTCAAAAGGTGATTGAGAGAAATTGACTGCTTCTGCTGCCATTTTGCAACTCAGACAGGACAAACACATTTTGCGATGAACAGATTTTGTTGGTTTATTCTTTTGCAAAACCGCAGCTAAATTACTGATCACCATGAAACCAAAACACAAGAAAATAAAAATAATAATAATAATTAATAATTATAACACCACTGTACAATTTTATGACGTACTGGCTTATTTACAGGCTGCACACTCCCCATTTTTTGCCTACAGTACGAGGTGGCAGAGCCTTGCTGTTGCTGAGGACATCCACTAGGTGGCACTATGAAGCAATGAAAAACGTGCCCAAACAATAATGAGCTTTAAAAAACACTACACACACAGCTAAGGAAGAAAATAACAAAGAAAGAGATGCGTAAATGAGGTTAATATATGAGGTCGCATGAAAATCAAAACCATCGGAGAGATACGTGTGTATAAATAAAGGCAATATTAAATATATATTCATATAAAATCAGGACTTGAGTACTTCAGATTATTCCAACATAAATGTGACCTAAGGGAGACGAAAGCATAAACGCTGCATCAGGCATGTGGCGCCAGGAGCTGGTGGGAGCTGGCATCTGGACGGCCATTCCGACACCCGTGTCTTCCATTCCACTTTGCTCTGCCAACTTTGCCCTGCCAGCTTACCCCTGTGCCACCAGGCCTGATTCTGCCCCCCTTGTTGAAGACCCGCCCCCAGACCCTCGCCTGTCAATCATTTGCCTACACTTCCTGTAAAGGTGGAGTAGGAGGTCCAATAAATGGACAGCAGAGACATGCGTTTCCTAGGAAACTGTATTGGGAAATAGAAAACTGTACCAGAAATTGTACAGACAGGGCTTTTTTTTTCTTTTACTTAAGTCTTTTATATAAGCCTCCCTCTCGTTTCAGTTTTCCCACTATTCAAGTCTATTTGTTTAACATATGAATGGATCAAAGCAATCTATTCTCCTGCTCTGAGATTGTTATCCTGCACAATTTCGTCTTTGAGGTTTATCTCAAAACATTTTCAGAATGGGAGTTTTGTTAACTGCTTGCTTCGGGATTCTGTTGCAGTTAGTGTGTACGAGAGTGTGAGTGTGTATGTGTCTGTTAGTGTGTGTTTACATGTGTGTGTGTGTGTGTGTGTGTACTGTATGTGTAGTGTGTGTGTAAGAAAAAAAGGCTGGATGCTCCTGTCTCCTCCTCTCCTCTCCTGTCCTCTCCTCTCCTCTAGCTGTCCCGACGTCCCTGCAATGGAATCGTTCTCTGCTCACGTGACCTGCTCCAAAGGGGGCAAAGGTCAGTGCTCCATGGGCACAATGTTCTCGTGGCGGCCCATCTCCTCCAGCACGGCGGCCAGGCGGTTCAGGTTGCCATCGGGGAAGTGCTGAGCCTCCCACAGGTCCAGGATCACGCCCGTCGGACTTGACTTGGTGGCAAAGTAGTTCAGGTACCTGTAAGGAGCGCGGCGAGATAGGAGAGGTATGTTTAGATTTCCACTTTAGTCACTGCTGTGCCCCCACACCCAGTTTATGTATTGAATAACTAAATAAATTTAACAACCTGAGATGGCCTGGAACCTTTTTTTTAAAGCTCCGATGTATATTTTGCCCAAACTACCCAAAAGGTGTTTGAAAAAGTTTTGTTTTTTTATTTCAACTTTTCAAAACTAAAAAACAGTTTTTTTTTCCTGGAATGACCCATTATTTCTGCCTACACCTTGTGAGCAAATACTTTCTTCCATTTTCAGATTTCCACTCAAGTCACTCCTGTGTCTAGACTCTGTCTGTAGGCTTTTGTTTTGCCTACACCTAGTTCACAGAGACGAGCAGCACTGTTGGGGCTTAGGTGCCTCCTTACACCCCAGAAAACCTGAGTCAAAATATTACTTCAGTCTTACAGTCTTACAATCTTACCTATGTGTCCTACTGACTTTAGGTCTGTTTTGCCCATTAGGAGGAAAAGAACAGTATAAGACCATTTTAAGATCTCAAGTTGAACTTAGATTAGACTTACAATACAGTATCAGACTTCACCTTCAGACACTATTTCTTAGGGGTTTAATTTAAGAAGTATGAGGCAGATCTGACTGAATTTTGCATTGTTTCTCAAAAAATAACCTTCAGCCATTTAAAAAATCACTTCAATATAAGATCTTGTTTGTTTCTGAAAGGCAAAGTCGAGACAACTGTAAGAGGCAATATTTTCATCAGGTAAGAGCTGCTTCTGGGCCAGCTCTGGCCTGGACCTGGCTCTTGCTTTGTAACCATGGAGCTGACATAGACAGGGGCAGGGGCCAGGTTCTACTTGTATCTGAAGCTTACTGAACTCACCTGACTCCGTATTACACAATATAATCCTTTATAGTGTTATAGTCAGGACAAACCTGAGCATGCGGTATTACACAGAAACTCTATTGAGAAAAAAACTCGTTTAGCAGCCCAATCCCCTCAAGGTGATTTACAACACGGCAAAAGATCAGATTTATAGACATTAACTCCTTAGGAACTGCTCTCCTGACCTTGGCTTCACTTTGCTAATCAGCTGAGCTACTGGGGAGGAAAAAAAGCCTCATTTTTTTAATTATAGCTTTAACATGGCATCTCTCCTCTTCCATTTAAACTCTCAGCCGTGTGGAAAGAGGGAGCTATGGGGTTTGGGAGTAAAGTAGGGAGGGTAAATCTCTTTATCCCCCTTCCCCACATACACACACACATACACACACACACACACACACACACACACCACAACCCCCCCCCTCAATCCTGCAGCCGCCGATAAGACACCTCCCGCTGAGATGTGAACTCAATAACTGAAAACACACTTTTCACTTCTCACATTAGCTGTCATGGAGGGGGAAAAAGAGGTGACTGTATGAGTGTGAGACAGCACTGGGTGATGGTGGTGTTGGGGGGGGCGATGGGGTGGGGTGGAGAGAACACAGCACCCCAAGGACCCAGCTGTCACCTCTCTCTTCCTCTATAACTACTTTCTCCCCTTTTCACTTTCTCTCCCCCAGCCTCAGCCTTTATCCTCTTTTCTTTGCCACTCTCACTCTCCTTTTTCTTTTTTTAAACTATTCTTTATTCTTCAATTATACCCCCTCTGTGTGCTCCCCTCCCACCCCCACCACCCCCACTACCGCCAGCACCGCCCTCCCCATGCAGCCCCCTAGACCCTGACCCCACCCTGAGCCTCTCTCTCAGAGCCTGGCCCATGATGGAGCAGCTGGAAGGCTACTGATTGGCTGAGGTGAAAGGCCACTGTGCCGCTTACTTCTGCTGCTGACCAGTAGTCTGCGCAGGTGTGAAATGGAATGAGATACGACACAAGGACCAGGACCAGCTCTTCTGTGGCCTTGAAAAGCCAGTTTGGAGCATGGGCTGTCAATGGGTCTTCATACATTATACAAATCATTGGGAATTCAAGTGCATTTTTTTATTTTGCAGATCAATAGCATGTCCATAGTCACTTCATAATCACATGTGCCATGCCAAATTTAATTCAGAACACGTACACTCATGCAGAAATTATTCTCATATAAATGGTTGAGTGAATTATCAAATTTGAATCATAAGCGTATCTAAGATGGCATACATCCAACAGAGGCTGAATACAAAAATGACTTTATTTAAGAAGAGATTGGAAAGAACTACCATGCTATGTGTACATGGCTTCCATTTCATTCCATTACTACCATCAAACTACTTTACCTCACCATTAAAAATGTTTGAAAAGTGCCTTTTCTGGCACAGATGCCATTGCTTAAGTGCGAACATAAAAAACGATTACCACTCCACCTTTAGTGTCTAGGACCAAGAGAAGCCAACACACACACAAAAAAACCTAATTTTGACATGTACAGCCCCACTATAAAAGCCATTTTTTCAGGAACTAAAAGCCCTTTAATGTATTCTCTCCGCCTGTGCTTTTAACACAGGTGATTTCACTAATTAGCTGATCCACCGCTGATGATTTGTCTGCTTATTAAGATCAGCTGGTACAGAAAAATAATAATAATAAAAAAAATAATTGGCAGGGTTTTTTTTACTTTCTGCAGCCATAATGTCCACTTCTGGTAGTTGACATAGACAACACAGAGATGGACAACCTTGGGATTCAAAAGCTACCAAACCAATACCACATGTCCCACACCCCCATGGTTCTACCTGTACGCTTAACACAGGTCATTTCACTGAATAACTCTTCAACCTGGCTTCAAAAGCTGATTGAGTTAATAACTGCAACAAATCAAATGTGTGGTAATGGATTATTATAGCTTCTGAAGCCAGGTTGGCCCATCACTGACCACAGACCAGACACACTGGTCACTCACCTGTCCAGGTTGAGCTTGTGTGCCAGCATTCTCCAGTCGTTGCCGCGGGTCTGGGGTGCGTCCAGGCTCCCGCAGAGCTTCTGGCGGATGGAGAGGGGGATGCGGAAGGCGTTGGGCCCCACCAGGGTGGTGATGTTGCTGGCAGGGTCCAGCAGCGAGGTGTCGATGGACTGTGTGTCCTAACATGGACACGGGAGAGAGCAGAGAAGAGGAGAGAATATATATATATATATATATATATATATATATATGGCGGGTGTCTGTGAAAGGGATTGATTTTGTCGATTTTACAACAGCAGCTTATAATCTTCTTCAGGGGTTTGGGATCTCCAGTTTTAAAGTGTGTGTCATACCACCCCAGTCAGCAGGACAGTCAGTGGTGGACTAGAAAGGCATAAAGGTGTCCCTCAGAATGTGTATTTACACACACACACAGACATGTGCACTCACACAGACAGAACTTTCTGCATGCACACATGCACGCACACACGCACACACACACACACACACACACACACACACACACACACACACACACACACACACATATATATATATATATATATATATATATATATATATATATATATATAGCCAAAGAGCCACTTATAATTTCTTTAGTGGTGTGGAATCTCTATGTTGAATTGTGTGTCTGACTGTCTTATCGCTAGAAGTTCTACATAAAGATTTTAAAGATTTTTCATGAAGATTTCTTTGTGTGTCATTTGTTACCATTTATAAGCAAATATCTGGTCAGGACATACCTTTGTCTGTCAGCCTAAACACTGCTGAAAGGCTGACTCTATGGCCAGATATGATGCTACAGTTAAACACCAGAGAGATTATTCAACCAAATATCATGGTTGCCAAGCAGCTCCAGTGATGAATTTGATTTACTTGATAAATATACCATTCAAATTACTCTTTGTGTCTCCACTATACATTAAAAAAACAATCAGGACATTGATCTTACTATCGTACCACTGACAGAAAAATAAGAACTGATTGCTCTTCACGTTATGAATACCAGCCTATGAAATAAACATATGTATGTATTCTTCATACAAAGAATTGCTCTTGTGTGATAAGATAAAAGTAATCTGTTGCTTGTGGCAAAGCCTTTCAACCTCTCCCTCCTAATACCTCCCCCAGAACCAGCTGGGTTTAATATTAATAAAAAAAAAGTCCAGGAAATCCACTGCTGCCTTGGCCATATTGATCCAATAAGCCCAGACTGGTGTTGCCAGAGTGGGAATGCTGCTCAAAGTCTGACTCTTCTTAAGGTCAAACCAGGAGCCATTAAAACCCCCATAATTCCCTCTTTTCATGACCAAAGAGTGCTGACCTCCCCTTACGCCCATCACCTCTCCTTTCCCTCACCGCACCCGGGCAGCTGAGGCTGCTACTTCACTCCTCTACCCTTCTACCCTCCCTCCCTCCCGCCCTCCTTTTGCCATCCAGCCTTTGTGTTTAAATGTCAGCTGGGATTTGTGGCTGATTAGGCCTCCCTGGCGGCCCGTGCCGAGGGCTGATAACGTGCATTTGTGGCTTGGGTGGCTGGGGGCGCTGGGGTGGCGGCTGGCGGGGAAGGAGTCAGAAGGAGTGTGTGAGCGTGTTCCGGAGCCCCGCCAGCAGACTTAAGCACACACACACACACACACACACACACACACACACACACACACACACACACACACACACACACACATACACACAGGTCCACAGGAAAGATGCACTGCACGCACACACACACACACAGGCACATACACACACATGCACATACACACACACACAAACACACATGCACTCACCCATACAAACACACAACTACACAAAAAAGTATACATATACAGTGGCAGGAATCTCACAAGTAACAAAGGGAAACAAGACACACAAGACACATAAGGTTGCTGAGTGTAGCCTTGACTAGGCAACCTGACACAAATTGTGTGTGTGTGTGTTTGTCTGATCACCTTTCAGCGTCTCCCAGAACCTTACAAGTACACACACACATTTAAACATACCTACACACAGACACACTGTGTCTGATCCAGAACACACACACAAAATCAGCTGCAGGCGAAGAGGAGAATGAAGAGGTTCTTTAGACCAATTTATATTCTAGGCAACAAAAGCCACCCAAAATAAAAGGTATAAAA
>CM059275.1:22142062-22152062 GCA_030347295.1 Setipinna tenuifilis
ATATACTCTGAGACAAGGTGCCCTTCCAATTAGCCTGTCTGGCACCAAGCTTCTATAGGCGGTACATGTAAAAAAAAAAATCCACAGCCCATCTTGCAGAGCCTTGAAAAATACATATAGCCCAACTGCATGTTCTTTTACTGAGGTAATGTCTGGTCTCCATATTCTGAATGACACTGTGAAAATAATGACTCTGAAGCTGGTTTGAATGACAGACTGTCTTCCATTTATCGGAAATTAATTTTAATAGCCAGGCAGTTTCTCTTTGTCTTTTTATCCTGACCAATTCTGTGTGGAATTAAGGGGCGCTTCATTTTTATTTATTTATTTATTTTGGGGTTGCTGCTAAGCACCAGCTCTCTGCTACCTAAGCAGCTGGAACACCTCAGGTGCTAATTATCTGAAGCCTCTCGCTAGGCATCAGTGAGCCCGCTGCCACATGAACTTGTGCGACCCGGCTCGTCACCACCAATAACGGTATGACTGACTCTGTGACTCAGTGTGAATTAACGTGGCTTCACCGAACTTCATTAGCAAGTAATTAAGGCTAAGTGTTAGCGTGTGTGTGTGTGTGTATGTGTGTGTATATTTGGCAGATACAGCTTGTGGGTTTTATCATCTGCAGTTAGCCTAGCATACCTGGTACTTGGCCAGCAGTTTGCTCTTCCACTGGTTGTGTGGTACATCGTGGAGGGACAGGCGCAGGTTGTGGGTGCTGTCCTTGAAATTGAGTGTCTTTGGTTCGTCCAGCAGCTTGCCACCCATCTGTTTCTCCATCTGCAGCACCTCCTACAGGTGAGAGGAGGGAGAGCAACAAGTTAGTCAGATGACAGTGCAGCACCTGTAAAGGTCTTTATAAGCGTTTAGCACAGTTGTTGCTGTGTGTGATGTGTGGTCACATTTCTTGGAAGGTGTATAGCAAGTGTATGTTGTAAGGCCAGTTTATAGTTCTGCTTTTAATCTAAGCATAGGTAGGGTATTGGGAATGCATAGTTTCAAATATAATGCAAAACTTGGTCTCCCATGTCTGCTGATGTTTCTCCAACTGCCCCAGAAAGACACACTTATGCACCAGTATAAATGCTTACAGTGGTGTTAGCCACTTACCAAGACTACAAGGGTAGATTCTTCTCAGAGCCAACAACCATAAAACTTCATTCAGATGGCCTATTTATATCAAGGGATGTGTTTGTTATTTGTGTCCTGAATCATACAGATTAAGTAGGCCTGTAGAAGAAAGTTGCCCACGGCAATTCCAAGTAGATGAGTTAGTGACTAATCTAGATAAGTAAATTCTGAGTGAGTCATGGAACCTCCTGAATAAGGAATCATGGTAACACTTCCTAATAAGGGGTCACAATAAACAGTAAAGTAGTCATTAGATGTAGTTAGCCTAGCAGTAAAGTAGCCATTACATGTAGTTATTAAACATGTAGTTATTAAACAAGTAATATTCAAATAATAGTGGGAAAACTATTAACTTGTGCCAATTAGACACATAGGTGATAATTAACAACCCTTACTAAAGTGTTAGGTAATGGCTACTTCATTGTTTATTGTGGCCCCTTATTAGGAAGTGTTACTGAAATCATTTAGCTTCATTGTCCTAGCAGAATAAAGCCTTCTAGGAGGTGTACTACTTGCTCAGAATTTACCATAAGCAGGTAAATGACTAAATAACCTGCTTTCTGAAATACCCCCCAGGTAAGAAAATCAGAAATTTCCCCTGCAAAAGTCCAAACTTCTAATAGAAATGAATAAAAAGGGTTATGAATCACTGTTCTGTAATATTATTACCACTGTTTGTTTTGGCACTGACAGAGTACTACACTTCCTGGATTTCATGCACTGCTAAATGAGAGGAGATGTGAGGACTTGGCTATTTAACAATACTGAATAGCAGGACTGGATGCATACATTGGAGTGGTTGGCTCCCACTTCATTCAGGAAAACAGCTTGATGGAGATGTGTGTTTGTATGCTTCTGCATGTGTGCGTACGCATCTGTGTGTGTATGTGTTTATGCATGTATCCATCTGTATGTGTGTATATATCCATCCGTGTGTGTGTGTGTGTATGTTTGTGCATGTGCCCGTATGCATCTGTGTGTGTGTGTATGTGCTTATGCGTGTATCCATCTGTATGTGTGTGTATCCATCCGTGTGTGTGTGTGTGTGTGTGTGTGTGTGTGTGTGTGTGTGTGTGTGTGTGTGTGTGTATGTTTGTGCATGTGCCCATATGCATCCGTGTGTGTGTGTGTGTTTGTGTTTATACGTGTATCCATGTGTGTGTGTGTGTATCCATCCGTGTGTGCGTGTATGTGCGTGTGTGTGTGTGTGCGTGTTTTGTGTAGGCTGAAGCTTGGACGTCTGTTGCCTCCTACTAGTCACCTGCTGGTGCCTCCCACACAGAGCCTGGCTTTGCCCACCCAGGAAACAAAACTTTCCATCAAGCCCACGCTACCGCCCTGCACCAGACCTCTCTCTGCATGTGACGCATGTGATGCCTCCCTCCACAACAGTTTTAATGTGAGGGACCAGAGAATTAAGACAATGCCTCATTCTGCCACTCATTGTTGTTTACTAGGTTTTTCAGGCACAATGTTCAGGCTTGTTGTTTTGCATGTGGTCTTGCGTCTCAACTCTGAGCAAGTCGATTTTATTTAGTCCACAAAACTCTTTTTAAAGTTTTCTTAGTAAGCACTTAGTAGTAGCACAGATTTTTCACTGTGTAGTAACAGTAATAAGTAACAGCTCGACATTTTTGTTTGGAAATGTGATGAACTTGTGAAATTAAAGTGGACTGACAATTGGCAATTTGTTTGTAGTATGGTGTGTTTTGCTTCTGTTCTTTTACATGTTACAATTATCTTACATCATTATATAGATATGGCACTTTAAGAAGAGACAAGGTGTTGCTAAGCAGCGTAATGAAGTGTCATTGGGGATTTGGGAGACCGTCTGAGGATAGGACCACACCAACGCAATCCACGCATGTGTGTGTGTGTGGCAGGCTTGTCCCAAATTCAGAATTTCAGAATTCAATTCAATTCAGGAAGTGAATTTGAATTGAATTTGAATTGGCTCCACCCCAGGGGATATGGAATTGAATGTGAATTGGAATTACAGGAAGTGGAATTTCAAATTCAGTGCAATTCAAAGAAATTCATTCAAACCACATATCAATAAGAATGTGATTCTTGGCATGTGTTCTTCTTCCATATTGGAATAATTATATATGAAACACAACTAAAGCTATACAGAGACTAATACTAAGGATATATTTATGCTTATATATATTTTTAAGCAATATTTTCATTTTAAACGTCATGGTGTTAATGGTAAAAATTGACCGCCTAAACTACAATAATACATTTATTAAAAATCTGATTTGCATATGTTTTGATTATCTACTGTATTAGACATCCCTTTGAAACATGGCCAAGGTGATTTAAATGTTATTCTACTTTGTTGTATCATTTATAGGCTTTATTTTCCTGATCTTGCACCAATTCGATTCATTAAAATTAAGTTCTAATAATGAAAAAACTAATACAACACAATTAATTCAAATTTCAGTTTTATTCTCAATATAATAACATTGAAAGTAATTAACTTCTCGTCTGCTCATAGACATGTTGATGTTTTAGTTGTAACAACAAAGTAACATTTCCTTGTCGCTGTGGAGGTCAACTAGGTCAAGCATCCTCCAGTTAGTGCCATACACACGGTGACCCTCAATGTTTGTCATCTCCAGTATGAAGCCTTGAATTGGATTTGTTATGAACAACTCACTGACAGAATGCCATCTGTGTGGGCGATGGTATATCTGGTAGGCCCTGGTCTCAGGGGAATAATGTTTTCTGTGGTGGCTCTACTTGGAGTAACAGTTGCGGATGGATGCCACATGATATTTCCATTTTTTTTATTGGAAATGGTGTTCCTGCATTTGCCTCTTCTATTTCTATTCTCATCACCATATTCGGCGTCATCATCCTCCTCTGACACATTGTCTTCATTCTCTTCCGTTATCATCAAAAAGTAACTGAAGAGCCTCATCTCTTGTAAATCTCTTGGTCATGTTCATGCCTTGTTCCGTGTTCATGTTCATGCCATCAATATTCTGGAATGTTTGCTTCCCGCAAAGAGCAAGAAAGTGTGTGTGTGTGTGTGTGTGTGTGTGTGTGTGTGTGTGTGTGTGTGTGTGTGTGTGTGTGTGTGTGTGTGTGTGTGGTTTTGTTACAATAGTTTTGAATATTCAAAGTCAGTTTTTCTGGATATAACTTTTGGAAATGTAAATTAATGGTCCGGTCATTTTTGACCGAAACACTGTGTAGGTAACAAGTTTGTGTATCTTCCACAAATCTTCAAGAACTTCTTTTCATTTCATTTTGGCCATTTAAATAGGTTAGCTGAAGGATGTCATGAAGTCTCATTTGTGTAAGATAAAAAATAAAAAAATGAAAAATAAAAAGTTATTTAAGAATGAAGTTTTTCAAAACGGTAATTTTTGACCATATCACAACCTAAGGGTTGAAGTAATCAAACAACACAAAGCTGTGGTGAATGCAGTTATTGTTTTATTTTCTTCAAGGGGAAACAGTGTTGCATTTGATGATCATCAGCTCTTCAAATGTTTTGTCATTGAGGCGAGATCGCTCTGGTCTGAATATTTTCCCGCCAATACTAAATATCCTCTCAACTGGTGCAGATGAAGCAGGTATGGCCAGATATTTTCGGGCAAGTATGGAAAGGTTGGGGAAACGATTTTGAATATTAGGTTAAAGTAAAGCATTCTGGGAAATTAAGTCTTGTCTTTTTGAAACATTGCTCCATTTCACTGTTTACAATTTTAAGGATCAGTATATATTAAGTGACAAATTGCTGTGCAAATGGGGCCTTTTTCTGTTAAATAAATGTACAAAATCATGCTGTGGACATGAGATAATGTCCTATATTAATATGCAGTAGATATTAAATTCATAGTGTAATCATAAAAGTCTGTATATAATCTTTGTCAATGGTACTTTCATTATCATGAATTTCTTTGAATTTCAAGGAATTCCAATTCTACTTCCTGCAATTCGAATTTGAATTGCAATTCCACTTCCTGTTTGAATTTCAATTCAAATTCATTTTGAAATTCAGGAATTGAATTTGAATTTGGGGGTCATTCTCAATTCAATTCTGAATTTGGGACAAGCCTGGTGTGTGTGTGTGTGCTTGTGTGTGTGTGCTTGTGTATGTGTGTGTGTTTGTGTGTGTGTGTGTCATAGATGCAGCCAGATTAGGCCTTTTTACCTTCAGGGCATCCTGAGTGTCGTCCAGGCAGTAGACGCGAATGTTGTACTCCAGAGCTGTGCAGGTAAGTGGGCCAAAGATAGCCAGCTTCAGCCTCTTGGTGGTAGCAGAGCTGATGGACTGACCCACCAGGCAGTATGTGCCCAGGGTCTCAGTCAGGATGTGGCAGGCCTCCTCGTCCATCTGGATGTAGCATGGAGTGGTGAAGTTCTCCTCCCCTACCACCACCACATCCTGAGGTAGAGAGAGAGAGCAGCACACAGTAGAGAGAGTGCTGTGTAAGCAAGCGTGACTCACAGAGGACTGGATACATAGGCAGGCTAACCTCCTGTGAGAACAAGAACAAGAATTAAAATATGATGGTGACATGGTTCTAATGGCAATGACGTGGCAATAATGGCAATGGCAATAATGGCAATGGCAATAATGTACTCTTCCGTGTACACAGTGTTAATGACACTTTTTAAAAACTTCTAAGGAAGGCAAAGAATGCATACTAAATGTATTCCGCAGCTCATTCCAACAAGAATTTAATTCCATCTTTGGAATGAGCTGCACCAGTCTGTTTGCCATCATTTTTTTTACCAGAACTCTCTGGCAGAAGAGACGCTTAGTCTCAGTGAGACCTTCCTGGCTAAATAAAACTTACATGAAAAAAGTGAAAAATGAAAAAGTGAAAATGTTTCATAACCACTGACCAGAGATTGGAAAGGCTTTGACTGGTTGTGTGTAAATTCACTGTCTACATGGATTTAAGGTGAACTTTTATAGCAATGTAATATAGTTATATGTGTCATTGTACTGTATGCACCAGTTTTTTTTCTCAGGATTAAAGGGTCATTTATGTGTGTCTGTGCCTCCTCATGTATGAGCAAAAAATGTGCAAATAGGTTTCAAAATGGCTGCCCGCATGGCCATGGGGAAATAATGATGGGGTCCTCCCCCTTCCCCTCCACTCCCCTTCCCTCAACACCTCCAACACCTCCATCGAGTTGACCTCTGTGACAGAGCTTATGTCAGGGGCTCAGTGAGTTTCATTACCACCGTCTGAGCCGAAACACTCTAAGCTGCGCTGCTCTCTTTCCATTATTTATAATCCTGACGCCTCACAGTGCCTCTGTGTCATTAATACCATCCCATTACGAGGGTCCAAAACGCAGCTTGAAAAAAAAAAAAAGAACTTTATTGTCAGTCTGGCTGTTAAGCAGCAGCATTATGAGTGGTCATTAGCCTCTTTAACGTGTCCCACAGGACACAGGATTGGAGAGGGTTAGCGTCATAATTAGCACGTCGAATGGAAAAACTCGGCTAAAGGTTTAATGCGATATGATTTATTTACTCGAATCCTCTCAACATTCATCATTCATTGGTGCTGTCGAAAAAAACCCGCTGTCTTTCAACATGTTTCTTTCAGAGGAGAAAAAAAAAGAGGAAACGAGCGCTACTTTACTGTGTGCTGTATTTCTTTATTTTACTTTCTGTTGGTGATGATGGGGTGTTCAGAGTGAATTTGCTACGTGGCAGCAATGTGTCCGTCAGCTGCTGCAACCCCCCAACCGCCTCCCACCCCCCCGCCCCCCATTTTCGGCTCTCCCTAAAGAAAGGCTGCATGTAAATCACATTTTGCATTCCAAACACTTTTGCGCAAACAACCTCAGCAAAACATGTCACATGAAATAGTCCATCCCTCACTTGGCGGCGGGCGCAAATAAAAGTAATGGTTTTTGAGAGCCATTTCTCTCCAAGTGAGTCATGCCTTGTCAAAATGAATTTCGACTGTGACCGAGCACATCATTTGTGCGAGAGGAGGGGAAAAAAAAAAACGGAGGGAAAAAAGTAATATTTACTGGCCACATGTGATCGACCACGGCCCATAGACACACAGCAAAAAAAAATCTCATCTAAAAAAGCTATACAAACTTACCACCCATGCCATTACCAACAACGTGACGGGCGGCCTGGAGATATAATCAATAGTTATTTCTCTCTTTTAAACGCCCCGAAAGCATATTCTGCTTTCCAGGTTGCTTTGAAGGAATCTATCATTGTCACCGTGACAACAATGAGACCCTGTGTTTGGAGCCTTTCAGCCTTATCCTACATCTATACGTTCCTCTCTCCGCTTAAAACGAAAAATAAAGCTCTTTTTTTTTTTTCCAGAACAACACACATTCCCGAGTGTCCGAGTGGAGGCTTTTGCGTGTTACGGCACATCTGCAGAGCTGTACAGTTCAGTGTTCAGGCGTTCAGTTCAGGTGAAGATGCTCCGCTTGGAAACAAACCCACGCGGTGTGCTTAACATGCAGGTGGGTAGATGTGTGTGGAGGCTTGCCCTTTTGCCTTGAGCTATCTCTCCAGCTTCCTCCACCTCTCCTCCTCCATCTCTGTGTGCCTCTTAATCTCCTTTCCCCCCAATGCACCTCTCACTTTCCACCTGACCTGCTTTCTTCTTGATCCCTCTGAAAGGTTCCAGTAGCTTTTCCACCCCCTCCACACCCCCTCCAGAATAGCATTTATTAGATGACCATAGCCGTGCCCTTTTCATTTCTATACGCTGAGAGATTTTCTCTGACTGACACGTGAGTGCTTTCTGGGGCATATTTGCACAGCCATCTTTGATTGAAAGGAGCTTCCAGACATAGAGCTTGTTGATTCATTTCACGACTATGTAATGTCTGGCAGATATAAATCAAGTCTCTGGTTTATTTTTATATCAATGGAGGACGAGTATTCACATCTTTTTTTTATTATTATTAAAGTTTCTCTGGGGGAACATGTGAAAAAAAGCTTTAAAAAAAAAGTTTTGCAGCTAAACTGAAGTTCAACTTACCCTGAAGGACCTGAAAACACATTAAATTCAGTGCAAATAAGACTGGAATCACTGTTTGTTTACAGTTGCAACTGCCGATGGTCTGAAAGACTGACTATCCAGACTGGATTTTTTTTTGCCCTGTGAGATGCTGTAGGATTACAAATGGTCCATCACAAGTGAATGTGTGTGTATGGGAGGGAGAAAAGGGCAGACGCTGTGAGATGCTGTCTGCTTTGCTGAGGTTGCCATTTGCATGGCCTTCCTGCCAGACCACTCAGTTATGTTAAAAGAGAGAGTTGAGCTGAGACTCTCTCTCTTCATCTTGCCTTTCTCCCCCAAGTCTCTTTGACTAGGTCAAGCCCGTGTATCGCTCCCTTTCCCTCCCTCCAGCGAAAATGCTGAGGCCTGTCCAAGAGCGTTTCGTCTTTGATAAGAAGAAGAGACAAGGTCAGCGGTGGGCGGTTGCTAAGCAGCGTAATTAAGTGTCATTGGGGATTTGGAAGACCGCCTGAGCATGCGGCCGGCCGCAACCAGCTCGATCTGACCCGACAGCCGCTTGGTCGCATCACACAGAGGTCAAGGGTCATGTCGGTTAGCAGGTAAGAGTGCTTCTATCAGCGGTGACTAATTACGAGGCTGACACTTTAAAGTCTGTCTAGCGGAGAAGCTAGTAGGAGCTTTGCTAAGACACGCTGTGTAGATAAAGAAGGCTTAGCACAAGGGACATCTAAGTGTCTGAATTGAAATGGAAAATGTGTGTGTGTGTGTGTGTGCGTGCGTGTGTGTGTGCATGTTTGTGAGTATGTGTGTGTGTGTGTGTGTGTGTGTGCGCGCGTGTGTATGCATGTTTGTGTGTGTGTGTGTGTGCATGTTTGTGTGTGTGTGTGTGTGTGTGTGTGTGTGTGTGTGTATGTTTGTATGTTGGTGTGTGTGTATGTTTTTGTGTATGTGTGTGCACGCACGTGTGTGTGTGTGTGTGTGTATGTGTGTGTGTCTTGTGTGACACGGCAGCTGGATGAGCAGGTACAGAACGCAGCTGTACTGGTGCTGTGCTCTTGTGTGATAACGGGAAAAAGCCTCCAACAGTGCTGCTGCTCCTACAGTAACTCCACCCTGTCTCCCCCACCCCCCTACAAAATACGCAGCCACCCCCACCCTCCCCAAACCCCCCTTCACCCTGGCTGCAATGATAGGACATCTGCAGACTAATACTCACAGGCCTCCCAATCTCCTGGGGTGTCTGGCCACTGCTCCACTATGCTCAGCCTCCTTCACTTTACAACTCCCCTCATCCTGATTGAACCCTCTGATTTAGTCCCATCTCTGCCTTCTAATGGTTTTCTCTCACCCTCTCTCTCTCTCTCTCTCTCCCTCTCTTTCTCTCTCCTCTCTTATATCTTCAGCTTCTACAGCTCAATAATAATTCAAATGTATATGTGTTTTAATGGCATGGCCACTGTAATTATGTTGTGTCATTCTTCCTCACTTTCTCTTTCCGTCTCTACATTTCTTTGTCTCTCTCTATCTTCCGCTCTCTGTCGGTAAAGTACCCCAAACACTTTGCAACCACACTCCACAGACACACACACACACACACGGAAACACACACACACACCAAAAAAAAAATCAGACACACCGAAACACAAAAACACGTGCATGCACACACACACACACACACACGCGCACACACACTCTCACACTCGCACACACACTCTCACACACACTTGCGCACACACACACACACACACACACACAGTGGAGTGACTCAAAGTGGGGGCACTGATAACAGTGGGCTCACAGGCCTCCTTTTCTAATTAAGTTTCTGCTCTGTTTACTGAGGCGTGCACACACACCCTTGGCAGGCTCACTGTCTTCCCACATCTCTCCCT
>CM059275.1:22159562-22164562 GCA_030347295.1 Setipinna tenuifilis
CAGCGCTATGAATAGAGGCTTTGAGAGGAGCCTGCAGTGCGCTGATGGCAGGGAGATGTCTACACCAGCGCTCCAGGCTTCGTTTGACTGGGGCTCTGTTCAACATAGCTGGAGAGGGAGCAGCTAATGGGTGTTTTTCTGTAAATGTACGTGTGTGTTTACGCGTCTGTGAGTCTGTGTGTGTGTGTGTGTGTTTGTGTGAGTCTGTGTGTGTGTGTGTGTCTGTGTGTGTGTGTCTGTGTGTGAGTATGTGTGTGTTTGTGAGTATGTGTGTGTGTGTGTGTGTCTGTGTTTGTGTATGTGTGTGGCAATCAGCATAGCTCTTTGACAGCTGGCTATGCAGGAGTTCATTAGGGGCAGAGAGCCTGTACCCCCGTCAGCCTAAAGTACACATGTAAACATCATTACCCCTCTCTTCCGACAAGGCCACCGCCTGCCAAAGCAGATACTGAACTCATGTCAATACAAACACACAGATACGCTGTTATTTTAACACACAAACATAAACCACTAACACACACCAACATACACACACAGTAATATACAGTACACATACATACACACACACACACACACTAACATGCACATGCATACATACATACATAAAAAACCCACAAACGCATCAACTTTAATACCATCTTACATATTTATGGTATTTTTATATGCTATGAATACGTAGCCTTAAGTTCACAGAGGCATAAAAAACATGTACATGCACACTTACCTGGTAATTTTGGATACACTAAAAACAGCACACTAATGCTAAAATGGCTGATATGCTATCTGTTTAAACATTCACACACACATTCACTACACAAACACAAATGCGCACACAGACACACAAAAATGCACACACACACACACACACACACACACACACACACACACACACACACACGCACATACATACATTCATTACACGCACACACACAAACACACACACACACACACACATTCACTTCACACACACTAATTCACTACAGACATTCACTACACACACACACACATACATCCAAGGCCACGTACCTGAGTTGGGCACGATGAGGTCTCCGCCCATTGCATTGAACGACCCAAAGGCGGCGCACACAAACACACAAACATTCACACACACACACACACACACACACACACACACACACACACACGCTCGTACCTGAGTTGGGCACGATGAGGTGTCCGCCCATGGCGTTGAAGGACCCAAAGGCGGTGCAGGAGGGGTCTCTGGAGCGCACCAGGCTCTGGGTGCGGCGGCTCATGGTGTCCCCGTCCAGCAGGGCATGCTGCAGCTTGGGGGACAGCTTGCTGGAGAAGTCCGACAGCTCCTCCTGCGGGGTCACCAGGCCGGACGAGTTGTACACCTGTGCAGCAAACGCAGCAAAGGAGACACAATGGGACCCCTTCAGTGGGTGACAGTGAAGCCTTGGTGACTTCCCAGATAGCAAGACTGCCCCTTACAAAGCCAAAGTGCAGTAACTAACTAACAAACACTGGAACTACTGTAAGAAAAATGCCTTCAAAGTTGTCATGCTGCCCAATTAAGCATGTTGTAGGTATAATAATAGTGATGCTTTTATGTAGTTTCTTATTAGAAAGAAGGAATAGATTTAGTTACAAGACAAAGGAGGTGTTATAAAGTCAATTACCAGGCTAAACTCAATGTGCAATGCGTAGAGCATATGTAAGGCAGAAGAGGCAATTCAAACAACATTTAAATTATGTCAATAACAACCACATCTGATCACAATTCAACATAACATCTTCTGTTATCTGGGTACAGCTACACGATAGTATGCAATAACTGTGGTACAGTTACCATGGATGTGTTTTACTCAAAAGCCCAGCAAGTGTTTTTTGTCTAAAAAAAAGCTAAATAACTCACTGTCAGCAGACCTGCCCATCACAGTCTAAGAACAGCTCAGTGGTGGGTGTCCTACAAAACTTTCTCTTAGATTTCTGTAGGTTGCCCTGCTTGTGAGGCCAATGGGACTGAACACTGTACTTATCTTTTTCTCAATGGACCATTTAAAGTCAGGAGGAAATTTGATGAAGTGACAAAAAAGGAAAAGGTTATTGTGTCTAAAAACAACCTCACCTACTTACTGTACAAACACGTGCCCTACCACAAAAGAATATGAAAAAAAAAACATGCAGCAAGTTTTGAGAAAACACAAGGTAGGTACTTGTCCACCTACCGTAGAGTAACTTTGGGAGAAGAGATTCAAGTCTTCCTGAACACAAACCTTATTCTAACATACTATGGTTTGAACCCTAAGAACACCACGTCACTGAAACCTCTTACTGTTGCTTGAACTAGGCTTAAAGTATATGGTTGCTTTTTCCTAGGCTGGTGGACCAGACTCTTTCACTTGATTTAGGTGAGTCTGTATACTGTCAACAGGCATATATTTACTGTCCGGTGTGGAAAGTAAAGCAGCATCCCCTAGCCTGGCTTGCTTACCCCCTTGTCCCTACTACTCACCTTGATCTTGAGGTTTGGTAGGGGGTCGAGGAGGGGCGAGTTGGTCATGGGGATCTTGTCGGCCACGTCCTGGAGCGCGTAGACGGGCCCGCGGTACATGGCCGCCGCAGATGTGAGGTCAGGAGGAGCGGTCAGGAGATCCGCTGGAGGTATGACAGGAGGAGAACAGGAGAAGAGAAGAGAAGAAGACATTATTGGAGGAGAGAGCTATTGGTAAGAAAGCATACTACGTCCCATTCAGTAGGATTTACTATGCCTGACGAAGGTCTATTGACTGAAAGCTTGCAGATTTGAGTAAACCTCTCATTGCACAGACTAAAGTGGGCAAATTGTTTCTTTTTTGTTTAAGAAAGCAGACTACACCACACTAAGATAGAGATGAGGGAGTCATGGAGGGAAAGAGTGAGATGCTGACGAGGTGGAGAAGGAAGGAGGAGAACAGATTACTGGAGGAGAGTGTTATTGGTAAGAAAGCATACTACACCACACTAAGATAGAGATGAGGGGAGTCGTGGAGGGAAAGAGTGAGATGAAGAAGAGATGGAGAGCAGAAGAGGAGGAGGAAGACATTATTGGAGGAGAGAGCATACTACACCACCACATAGAGACAGAGGGAGACAAAAATGGAAAGAGTAAGATGAGAAGGAGGTGGTAGAAGAGCAGACTCAACTAGCCCGGTATATTTGCTCTGTGCAAAGAGTCTGGCTCCTCTCCATAAGCATACTGTACATTTACTCTACTGGTGGGCAGATAAATGCCGTCTGTGAACTTTAAAACTATTAGGCCTACCTTCAACCGACTGCAAGTGCCTGGAATACTCAAACATAAGTTAAGTTAGGCTTAAGTTCAAACTCGGCACTTTCAGCCCTCCCATTAAGCTACATAGCCCTCCCTCTGTTTGCCGTTTGCTAACTAACAATTTGGTTGACGCAAACCAAAGCCATACTAGATGGTGTTTTTTTTACATATGGTTCCCTTTAAATGAACCAAACTCAGTTCCCTAAAAGTGGACCAACAAGTGGACCAACAGAAAACAAGCTCAGTTCTGTTTGTGTTCCCATTGTGAAAGAGGACTGAGTTCTCTTTCTGTTCTACCTAAGCTCTGATGGAGCCTCAGTCCTCTTTATGTTTACACTGAAGCTTCTCTAGACCTCTAAGACCGTCAGTTGGCCAGTTCTGGGCAGTTTTGCTGATCTTTGAATGCAGACATGTGTCTACAGCAAGCTTAGAAGTGAACCATACCATAGACTTTTTAGTGAACTGTACTGAGACCACTTCCTGAGATGGTCTCGGTTCGGTTAGTTTTAAAAGGGGTCTAAGTGCACTCAGAGTGTTCACATATAGGCCTATAATGCTCATTTAGCGATCTGAGTTCACTTTAAAAGCTGAAAGGGACCAAGTTGGAGAGCTTTAGCAAGCTGGAGAAATACAATGCTGAGCTGAGGCACTATAACAGCACTAGCCTGGGTAGCGCTTCATCACACAGTGTTAGAGACGTAGAGAGATGAGGATGGAAGGAGGGAGATGAAGAGGAGGAAAGCAAAAAAAAAACAAAAGAGAAAGAGAAACTAAGCAACTGCAAAGGATCAAAAGTTGTCTAGTGCCTGGTTTGTCAAGTTTTGCACAGCTCAACATTTCACTAATTAGCACTAGAAGTTCACTAAAGTCCAGCTTAACTTTTGTCAAGTGATTTCTCCAAGAATTCTCATTAAAGCTAGCACATGACGTGATTTCAAATTACTCTAGACATACACACTAGTTAGTGCAAATTATCCTCCAAGTACAACATACACACACACACACACACACACACACACACACACACACACACACACACACACACACACACACTCACACTTGAATACACTCAGAAATGTTCCTCAAGGAACACATTATCTAAAGATCTTTCTCTCTGCACCTCTTTGTCTCTCTCGTCCTCTCTATCTCTCTCTCTACACATCTGTTCATTTGTCTACCTCCCTCTTGTCTCACAATGACTGTAAAGAGGTGGATGAATGATGGACTACACACAGGTCAACAGCATTAGCATGGGTATCCAGTGTCAAGTATTCTTGGCAGCAAGCATGTGGGAGTGTCTCTATGTGTGTGTGTGTGTGTGTGTGTGTGTGTGTATGTGTGTGTGTGTGTGTGTGTGTGTGGGTGTGTGTGTGTGTGGGAGAGATGCTTTAAACACCACAATCAGCAAATGACTCGCGTCCCTTCCTGTTTGCGTAAGTCTAGTAACAGAGATGAATCTTGGACACCAGCGCAGCTCAGTGCAGCACACACACACACAGCACACACACACACACACACACACACACACACAGCCCAACCCCAGGAACGGGGGCGTCGCTTTCTCCTCTCCGAGAACAGATGGCTTCCGCATTAGCAGGCTGCACCCTCTCAGGTATGACACACACACACACACACACACACACACACACACACACACACACACACACACACACACGGATGTAAACACACACACATGCACACACACGGATGCACGCACGGAAAC
>CM059275.1:22169562-22184562 GCA_030347295.1 Setipinna tenuifilis
CACTCCCACACACATACCCACAGGCGCAAACACACATACACACACACACACACACACACACATACCCACAGGCGCAAACACACATACACACACACACACACACACACACACTCACTCTCACACACACACACACACACACACACACATCCATAAACACAATCACACACACACACACACTCACACATACACACACACACACACTCTCACTCTCTCACACACACACACACACACAGACACACACAACCCCACAGGCACACACACGGAGCTGCTTCCCACCCCAGAGGGGTCTTAGGAGGGGGTCCATTCGCCAGGGGCCACGCTTTTACCACAGCAAGGAGCAGAGTGGAGAGAGAGAGGAGGAGGGAGGGGGGGGGGGCTGCCATGCTTACAAGATGTATGGATGAGACAACCCGGGGACAGGAAGGAATATGCTGTGTGTGTGGCTTCGAGTTACACAAGCAGCCATGATAGAGTGTGTGCCTTCATTCCATCTCTGCATGGCTCTCTAACCCCCCCCACCAAATACACACACACACACGCAGACGTCAAGGCGTTGCTGATAAAATCTCTTGAAATAGCCCCGGTTTCAGGTTCCTTCTTTCATCTTTTTTCTGTTTTTTTTCCTCTTATTTTTCCCTCTTTTCTTTTCTTTTTTTTCGTCATGCGCCGATTCCAGCTGGAAAAATTCCCTGTGATTGTGTGTAAAATGGCTACTGCTCCGTGCGAGACAGACTTTTTTTTGACAAGCCATCATTACAACCCTCAGTCATGCTGACTGTCCTCTTTCAGGTCCTCCTAATAATGGTGATAAATGCCATTTCCTGTCAGCTGCGCCATGACAGCCTAACGAAACGTCCTGTCCTCTCTCCGAAGCCGCCTCAAAACGCCCCAGGCGATAGGTACATCTATTTTTTTATTCCTTTTTTTACCTCTTTACCTCAGACATGTCCACAAAGAAACAACACTCGCAAGAACTACTGATTTCAATGTCAATACGTAATACGAAAAAACAAGAAAACAAAAACAAAAACAAAAAAACCCAGAAAAACAAAAATGTGACCTGTGTTGGCACAGTGTGTTTCCACGCCGGATGACTTCACGCACACACACACACACACACCCACACACACACACACATATACACACACACACACACACACACACACACACAGCGAGCGAGTCATTCACCCGCAGCCCAGCGGAACTGTGTGTGTTTGAGCAGCCCGGAGCCAAGGACATAAATCAGCGACGCGCGGCAGAAAGCAACATGTTCCGGCCGAGGCAGCATCCCGCAGCGAGGCGGTGGCATCTCCTTTTGCCTTCCTCGCAGAAAAAGGCCAGAGCTGCTGTGTGTGTGTGTGTGTGTGTGTGGGGAGGGGGGCGGCTAGGGGCGAGAGGAGAGATGGGAGAGGTGGGGGGAAACGTCTGCAGTTCCTGGCCCGGACTGTAGATGGCAGCGTCAGCCATACTCTTATCTCTCCCTCATCTATCTATAACAGGCGAATGGAGGATGTATTCACACATGCCAAACTGAGCTATCTGCACACATAACATCATAACAGCAGCCATTACCAGCGCAGATCAAACGGGCCCGCTAACTGTTGGCCATCAGGTGAGGTGACTGTGTGTGTGTGAGAGCGGCTGTGAACACACACACACACACACACACACACACACACACAGGCTGCCACTTTGCCTTGTGGGAGGGGAAGCCGGTGAGAATGGGGAGAAAAGGCGAAGGGGGGGGGGACTGGGTTGTGTTTGATTAGGCGATGCTGTCTGAATCATTCGCTTGCTGAATGAATATCCTAGAGAGCTTTCGCTTTGCCTTGCCTTGCCTGCCTGCCTTCTGGACACCCACACCCCCCCCCCCCATCCAGTCCGCCCCCAGCCCCCACCACCCCCTCTCCTCCTCCATAATCTCACCCTCATTCACCCACTCCCCCCTGGGTCTTCCTCTCTGTTTGCGTAGGTGGATGTGTGGGAATGTACGTGTGAGAGTGCGTGTTTCTATCTGGGTGCGTACGACTGTGCGCATGTGTGAGAAAACCGGGAGCTTGAATACATTTCTTCCTGTGTGTGGTGTGTGGGTGAATGAATACTGCTGTGTGCGTAAGTGTGTATGTGTGTGTGTGTGTGTGTCGTAGGGTACCGTGACAGGAGGTCTTTTGAGGCAGACGCAGACACAGGAACTTGGTTGAGAGGGAGATTTATTGAACTCCCAGCCAGGGGTCACCCAGTGCGAATATTTACAGTGCAAAAATATACCAAAAATAGAAAAATAAACAATGACACGAGGGTCAAAATAAACAAAAAGAATTTTCAAAAGACAAAAAGTCAAAATGATAATTAAGGCAAAACTGCTAACAATAGCTCAAAGCAACTTCTCATACACTGAGAGATTGAGGCTTACCATACAACAGGTGTATACGCATCACTAGCCTAACTACGAATGAAAACAGCAGCTCTTTTACAGAGAACAAACCACCGCGCCTCCAGTGGACCATTCCACTTACTCAGGTGAGACGGGGGTAAAGACATGCATTATAAGCATAAACAAACCAAAATGACACAAATGCACCATATAAACATATTTACCGTACACAGGTAAAATAATTGCACATTATGAGCGAACACTCAACGAATAGAAGTACAATATGCACAAAATCATGTCAACCGGGCTCTACCAATGCCTAGGACGCGCACCGCTCGTGAACGCGAACGTGCCCGACACAGGGAATTACAACATAAAAACCCAGCAGTGAAGGTGCGCGCTCCCTTTACACATGCTGAAACTTCGCTGGTGAACAAGTAAGTTTTTAAACAAGATTGCTGATGTTATACCATATGAAAGATGTTTAGGAACAGAATAAAACTGTCTTTACTGCGTACCTAAATCATGTCTGAGACTGTGTTTGTTGAGAGATGATTAATGTTTGAACCTAGCGAAACATTGCTACAATGCCAGTGCGTGCACTCACCGAACATCGTAGAAAATGTTACTAACTGTCGGAAGAGTATGATGGATGGCAGAATGTTTCCGTAGGTGCAGACACAATTTAGGACATTACAATGTTTGTTTCAAGGCAACAGCGATACATATTCATCCCGTAGCGGGGAAAGTTTTTAAAAATGGCCAGGTTACTTCCTAGTTTGCCACGTGATGACATGACGGCGAGTTGCGGCATCACACACCCCTCCCCTTAAGACTGACCCTCCTCATAGAGGCGGGACAGATAGTCAGCAACCACGTTGCTCTTTCCAGTCCGATACCGCACTGTAAAGCGGTAAGGCTGCATGGCCATAAACCAGCGAGTCACCCTCGCATTTGAGTCCTTCATTTTGTGGAGCCACTGCAGGGCTCTGTGGTCAGTTTCAAGAACAAAGTCTTTGCCCACCAGGTAGTACCTCAGAGTGTCCAAGGCCCATTTCACAGCCAAACACTCCTTCTCTACTGTCGAGTACCTGGTCTCGCGGGGGTACAGCTTCCGGCTGATGTATTGGATGGGTTTGCAGTCCTCACCCTCGCCCTGGAGCAACACCGCCCCAAGACCAACACCCGAGGCATCAGTCTGTACCACAAAAGGCAACTCAAAATCAGGGCTCTGCAGTACTGGGTCCTTGCACATGCAGTCCTTTAAATCCACAAAGGCCTGCTGGCAGGCTTCTGTCCAACAGACCTTATTGGGCGCGTTCTTGCGCGTCAGGTCCGTCAGAACAGCTGCCCTGCTCGAGAAGTCTGGGATAAAGCGCCGGTACCATCCAACCAGCCCCAAGAAGGACCGTATGCCCCTCTTGGTGGTGGGAGGGGGACAGCTCCGAATGGCCTCCACCTTGCTGAGCTGTGGCTTGACGACACCACCTCCAAGGACATAGCCCAAGTAGCAAACCTCGGGCTTGCCCAGATGACACTTAGAGGCATTGGCCACCAACCCAGCCTGGTGAAGCCGGTCAAAGATGTCCTTCAGGTGGCCCACATGCTCCTCCCAAGTGGAGCTGAAGACCACCACATCGTCAATATAGGCGCCCGCGTACTCCTCGGCCCCCCTCAGCACCTGGTCCATCAGGCGCTGAAAGGTTGCCGCGGCACCATGTAGTCCAAAGGGCATGACTGTGAAGTGGTACAGCCCTGAAGGCACACGAAAAGCAGTCATTTCCTGAGCCTCTGGTGTGAGGGGCACCTGCCAATATCCCTTACACATGTCCAGTGTGCTCAGGAACTTGGCCTTCCCCAACCGCTCCATCAGGTCATCGACCCGAGGCATGGGGTAGGGGTCAAACGCAGAGATGCTGTTGAGCTTGCGGAAGTCCACGCAAAAGCGCAGCCCACCGTCCTTCTTAGGCACAAGGACGACGGGACTGCACCACTCGCTGCGCGAAGGCACTATGACCCCTGCCTCCAACATGGCCTGCACCTCCTGCTTCAGCACCGGGATGAGCTTGGCCGGCACCCTGTAGCAGGTCTGTCGGATGGGTCCTGGTGACGTCAGACGTATGCTGTGCTGGGTCATCGAGGTCCTCCCTGGCTCCTCCCGCAACAGACCCTTGGGGATGCACCTCTGCAGCTCCCTCTGCTGGCGTGGAGTCAGATGGCTCAGCTCCAGCGGTGTAGACTCCCCCCGAGCGACTGGGAAGTACTGCTCCTGCAGCTCCTCCTCGTCCTCGATGGTACGGGCCCACAGCTGGTTGCCAGGCACCTCCTCCCGCGGAAGCCAGAGTTTCAGCAGGTTGATGTGGAACACTTGCTGAGGCTTTCGACGTCCAGGCAGGGAGATCTCATACGTGACGGGACCCATCTTCCGCAGAACCTCAAAGGGGCCCTGCCACTTGGCCAAAAGACTGCTCTCTGCTGAGGGCAACAGCAGCATCACTTTCTGTCCTGGCTCAAAAGAACGGCTACGCGCACTGCGGTCGTACCACGACTTCTGCTGTGCCTGCGCCTTAGCCATGTTCTCGTGAGCCATTGTGGTGAGCTGCTCGAGCTTGTCCCTCATGCGCAGCACATAGTTGACAATGTTCAGTTGCTGGCTCTGCTGACTTCCTTCCCAAGCCTCCCGGAGTACGTCCAGAGGGCCCCTCACAGGCCGTCCACACAGGAGTTCAAAAGGGGAGTAGCCTGTCGACGCCTGGGGCACCTCCCGGTAAGCAAAAAGGAGATAGGGAAGCCATTGATTCCAGTCAGAGCCAGAGTCATTCACGAATTTACGTAGCATGGCTTTGAGCGTCTGATTGAACCGCTCAACCATGCCGTCGGTCTGCGGGTGGTATGGTGTGGTTCTAATACCCCGTATACCTAAGAGACTATACACTTGGTGTAGAAACTTGGAGCTAAAATTAGTCCCCTGGTCAGTAAGAATCTCCCGAGGCACACCCACCCTGGAAAATAGCTGTATCAAACAGTTGGCTATCTGCCTAGCCTTGATGTTTCTAAGGGGGAACGCTTCGGGGTACCTTGTTGCATAGTCGCAGATCACCAAGATGTATCGGTGACCTGCTCTACTTTTTTCCAGTGGGCCGACTATGTCCATTGCAATGCGTGTGAAAGGAACGTCCACTATGGGGAGACTTACTAACGGGGCCTTGGTCCCCCTACTGGCTTGAGAGGTTAGCTGGCACTCTGGACAAGACTTGCAGTAATCAATGACATTTTGATAAAATCCTGGCCAATGAAACCTCTGCGCTATTCTGCTAAGTGTCTTCTGCTGTCCTAAATGACCAGCCCAGGGCACGCTATGCCCCATCTTTAACACAGTGTTCCTCAGAGATCGAGGAACCACTAACTGCTCGCCATCCTCACTGATACGATACAGCTTTCCCTTTCTCACCATGTAGCACTCCTTTCCCTTCGCCTGGAACTCTAGCAGCTGCTCTGGTGAAATGGCTTTGCCGAACAGGGGCTTTAAGGTAGGGTCAGCTTGCTGCATGGCTTCAAAATTCCCTCCTATGAGGTCATCCTCACTAATTGGGGGATGAGGGACTTCCTCCACCATGGTGGTACCTCTAACCTTGCTGCACCTGCGCTCAGCCTTAGTTTTCTTTTCTTTCCTCACTGGAAAGGGCAACTCACGCCACCCCTGTGACAGGTCATGCTGGGCCTTAGACTGTGCCCTAGTGGTGACGTAGGCAGTAGCAGATACATCCCTACTCTGCAAGAGGTCTGCTAAAACAGGGACATCCTGTCCTACAACCACTGGATATGGGGACTCATCCATAATACCAACACAGAGTAAGTATGCCTGCCCATCTATGTCAAGGGTAATATCAGTGGTGTCATACTCCCTTATATCGCCATGTATACACCTAACCTTTACTTTGCCAGTACCCATGATGTGCTGTGGGCTTAAACACTTCCGCTGCACAAACGTCTGACTGCTCCCAGAGTCTACTATTGCCTCCCATGTCTTCCCCCTAATTTTAACAGGAATGGTAACACTTGTCCTGCTGGGCCCAATAGGGTTAGTACTATGGGGCTGGGGAGTGTAGCAGAGGTTTGACTCAGTGGACTGGCCTAAAGGGCATTCGGGTCTAATGTGTCCTGGCTGACCACATTTATGACAGACTACGGTGGGCTTAGGTTTCCCTTGTGCTGCTGGTCTGTCCTTGGGGTAACTGGACTTCCTGGACTCCCTACCAGTACCACCCACAAGCTTACCCGCTGCACGGCCACTGTCTCTCATCTGTCCTTGCACTCTCCTGGTGCCAGTATCCACACAGCCCAGCTGAAGGCCTCGACGTCCACGTCTGGCTGCAAGGTAGGTTTCAGCGAGCTCCGCCGCATGTGTGGCAGACCGGGGGTTGTGCTCCTTAATCCAGGTGCGGATCTCCGGGTTTAAAATCCACAAGAACTGCTCCAGAATCAGAAGCTCAGCCATCTCCTCCTTGGACCGTTCCCGTGGACAGACCCACTTCTCAAACAGGTCCCGTAGCCTTGCCTGTAGCTCCCGTGGCGTTTCTCCCTCCAGCACCTCCTTGGAGCGAAACCTCAGCCGGTAGGTCTCACAGTCTATTTCAAATTTGGCGAGAATAGCTCGCTTTACTTTATCGTAGTCCTGAGCCTCTCTTATGTCCATGGCAACATATGCTGCTCGGGCCTTGCCTGTCAATAGAGGCACCAAGCAGACGGCCCACATATCCATAGGCCAGCGACTAGCCATAGCTATCCTCTCAAACGTCGTGAGGTAGTGCTCAATGTCCTCGTCCTCCACAAATGGGGACATTTTGGGTGTAGCCCATGCCATGGGAGGTGGGGTGGGGCTGTAGTAAGCCGACACAGTAACTGGGTTGGAGGGGATGCTGCCCTCTCCTGGAGACACTCGCCCAAGCACGTTGGCTGCTGATGCAGACCTGCTAGGCGGCTGTGATGCTGGTGGCTCTGGGGACTGGCGATCCAACTGCTCCGAGCTCACAAACGCCTGCAGCTGGCCGAACTGGTGCTGCAGAGCTTTGAAGCGTTGATCCTGTTGCCGCATTTCCCTCTCGAACCGGACATCTCTCTGAGTTTGCCGCTGCATGAAGCGCCGCATCACCTGCTCCAAATCCAGGCTGCTGTCATCGTCAGATGGCGGTGCCCGCTCCTCATCTCCCTCACGGTGCTCTGCCCTGGCTGTGGGCTCACCCTGAGCCGCTGGCTGTCTCACCTCGCTCCTGCTGCTAGGTTGTTGTAGCGCACCACGCCTCATCCTCACGACACTGGATCCCACCGCTGCCACCAAAATGTCGTAGGGTACCGTGACAGGAGGTCTTTTGAGGCAGACGCAGACACAGGAACTTGGTTGAGAGGGAGATTTATTGAACTCCCAGCCAGGGGTCACCCAGTGCGAATATTTACAGTGCAAAAATATACCAAAAATAGAAAAATAAACAATGACACGAGGGTCAAAATAAACAAAAAGAATTTTCAAAAGACAAAAAGTCAAAATGATAATTAAGGCAAAACTGCTAACAATAGCTCAAAGCAACTTCTCATACACTGAGAGATTGAGGCTTACCATACAACAGGTGTATACGCATCACTAGCCTAACTACGAATGAAAACAGCAGCTCTTTTACAGAGAACAAACCACCGCGCCTCCAGTGGACCATTCCACTTACTCAGGTGAGACGGGGGTAAAGACATGCATTATAAGCATAAACAAACCAAAATGACACAAATGCACCATATAAACATATTTACCGTACACAGGTAAAATAATTGCACATTATGAGCGAACACTCAACGAATAGAAGTACAATATGCACAAAATCATGTCAACCGGGCTCTACCAATGCCTAGGACGCGCACCGCTCGTGAACGCGAACGTGCCCGACACAGGGAATTACAACATAAAAACCCAGCAGTGAAGGTGCGCGCTCCCTTTACACATGCTGAAACTTCGCTGGTGAACAAGTAAGTTTTTAAACAAGATTGCTGATGTTATACCATATGAAAGATGTTTAGGAACAGAATAAAACTGTCTTTACTGCGTACCTAAATCATGTCTGAGACTGTGTTTGTTGAGAGATGATTAATGTTTGAACCTAGCGAAACATTGCTACAATGCCAGTGCGTGCACTCACCGAACATCGTAGAAAATGTTACTAACTGTCGGAAGAGTATGATGGATGGCAGAATGTTTCCGTAGGTGCAGACACAATTTAGGACATTACAATGTTTGTTTCAAGGCAACAGCGATACATATTCATCCCGTAGCGGGGAAAGTTTTTAAAAATGGCCAGGTTACTTCCTAGTTTGCCACGTGATGACATGACGGCGAGTTGCGGCATCACAGTGTGTGTGTGTGTGTGTGTGTGTGTGTGTGTGTGTGTGTGTGTGTGTGTGCGTGTTTGTGTGTTTTTTCTGTGTGTGTGTGTGTGTGTGTGTGTGTATGTGTTGGTATGTTTTTGTGTGTGTTTTAGGTGTGTATGTATTTTTTTCTCTGTATGTGTGTGTGTGTGTGTGTGTGTGTGTGTGTGTATGTGTGTAGATGGCCTTATTGGTGTGTAAGTGTGTGTGTGTGTGTGTGTGTGTGTAGATGGCCTTATTGGTGTGTGTGTGTGTGTGTATAGACTGTGCTGTGACATGTACAAGTGGGGGAGACCAGCAGTGCCTCCCCAGGGACCAGTGCCACATTTCCCCTCCCCTTAGAATGCCTGTGTGTGTGTGTGTGTGTGTGTGTTTGTGTGTGTGTGTGTGTGTGTGTGTGTGTTTGCAAGTGTGTGTGTGTAACTGTGTGTGTGTATGTGTATATGCCTGTATGTGAGTATGTGAGTGTGTGTGTGTGTGACTATGTGAGTGTGTCTGTGAGTGTGTGTGTGTGTGTGTGTGTGTGTGTGAGTATGTGCGAGTGTGTGGGTGTAACTGTATGTGTGTATGTGTGTTTGCCTTTATGTGTGTATGAGTGTGTGTGTAAGTCTGTGTGTGTGTGTGTGTGTGTGTGTGTGTGTGTAGGTGTAGTGGGGGAGACTGTTGTAAAGGGGGGGGGGGGGGGTGGGGAGCCAAACACTGTCAGGCCCTGGGCTGCAGTCCCCCCATGGGGCTTTAATCACAGCGGCATCAGGGATCTGTCTCTTTAATGGCCGCCTTGCCCTCCAAAACTACAGGGCCCATCTGACCTCCGCGCTCCACACTCTTCCTCCTCCTCCTCCTCCTCCTCCTCCTCCTGCGTTTTCTTCTTCTCTTCCTCCTCCTCCTCGTCCTGTTCCTCTTTCTCTTGCAACTTTTTGGGAAAACACTCGAAGGGCATCTACATCTTTGTCTCTCTCTCTCTCTCTCTCTCTTTACATATTTGACTAAGTACCCTTTCTATCTCACTTTCTCTCTTTGGCTATCTTTCTTATGTCTGTCCCTCTCTCTTTTTCTCTCTCCCTCTCTATCTCCCTCTGTGTAAGTGTGTGTGTGTGTGTGTGTGTTTGTGTTTGTGTGTGAGTGTGAGTCTGTGAGTGTGAGTGAGTGTGTGTGAGTGTGCATGTGTGAGTGTGCATGTGTGAGTGAGTAAGTGTGTGTGTGTGTGCGTGTGTGTGTGTGTGTGTGTGTGTGTGTGTGTGAGTGAGTGAGTGAGTGTGTGTGTGTGTGTGTGTGTGTGTGTGTGTGTGTGTGTGTGTGTGTGTGTGAGTGAGTGAGTTTGTCTGTGTGTGTGTGTGTGTGTGTGAGTGTGTGTGTGTAAAAGAGAGAGCAGTAGGAAGGAAGAGTGCAAACTAGCTTGTGTTTATCATCAGAGGAAAAAAAGTCATCCTGCTTTTGTTTAGTCTCAAGGGGTATGACGAGTCCTTTTGAAAAATGAATGTCTGTGTGTGTGTGTGTGTGTGAGTTTGTGTGGGTCTATGTGTGTGTGTGTGTGTGTGTGTGTGTGTGTGCGTGTGTGTCTGTATATATTTGTGTGTGTGTGTGTGTGTGCATCAGGAGGGAGTAGGTACCCACAGTATGCGCTAAATCTGGGCTAAAAATGGCTGCATTTGCATGCCCCTGTCTCCCAGCACGTTTTGTGGCTTTAATAGCTGTAGGCAATATGCTGTCCATGTGTATAATTTTCCTGTATGGGTGAGTGTGTGTGTTTGTGTATGTGTGTGTGTGTGTGTGTGTGTGTGTGTGTGTGTGTGTGTATGTGTGTGTGTGTGTGTGTATCTGTCAGTCTACCTGTGTATAAAGGCATCAGGCAGTGAGTCAGTATGAGTGATCGAAAGTGTGTGTTTTGTGTGTGTGTGTGTGTGTGTATGTGTGTATGTGTATGCACCCAGGCCTAGCTGTGTAGACGTGAGAAGCATCCCAAGGACACCCCCCCACCCCAACCACCCCCCACCCCCATCTCCTATCCACTAGTACAGGTGCGGGGTGGATAGCCAATGCCCATCAGTACCGTCCGCCCTGATCCGCTATCGATCGGCCTGTGATCTGGATAAGTCTGCGGCCAGGTGGGGCGATGGGGGCCCCCGGTGGGGGACGCCACGCTAACAGCGTTTGATTAGCTGCCAGCTGCTAAGCACCAGACGGGCCCTCCGCTCTGACACGGAGCTCTCTGCCACGGACAAGGTGAGACGCAGACCTGCTACGCATCCACAAACACATGCAGAGAGAGGAGAGGAGAGGAGAGAGGAGGGGAGAGAGGAGAGAGGAGAAGTGAGGAGAGAGGAGATGAAGGGAGAACAAGGTAGGAGAGAGGGGAGGAGAGGAGAGGAGAGGAGCTCTCTGCCACAGACAAGGTGAGACGCAGACCTGCTACGCATCACAAACACATGCAGAGAGGGGAGAGGAGAGGAAAGGAGAGTAGAGAGAGGAAAGAGGAGAGTGGAGGGGAAGGGAGCAGGGAGGAGAGAGGAGAGAGAAGATAAATAGAGAACAAGGTAGAAGAGGTGGAGAGGAGAGGAGAGTGGAGGGGAGGGGAGAGTGTGAAGTAGTAGAGTGGAGGGGAGAGAGGAGAGAGGAGATGGATAGAGCACAAGGTAGGAGAAGAGGAAAGAGGAGAGGAGAGGAGAGAAGAAGAGGGGAGAGGGTAGGAGAGGAGAAGAGAGGAGAAGAGAGATGAGAAGAGGTGAAGAGAGCAGACCTAGGAGGAGGAGAAGACATAAAATGAGAGGAAAAAAGACAGGGGGAAAGTAGAGGAGAGGAAATAAGTAGAGAATGAAGAGTAGAGAAGACAAATAGACAACAGGTTGGGAAAAAAACAAGGTGTGAAGAGGGGAGAAGAGGACAGGAGAGGAGGAGGGAAGATGAGTGTAGTAGAGAATGGAGAGGAGAGAGTAGAGAGAAGATGAATAGAGAAGAGGGTAGGAGAGGCAAGAGGCAAGGAGAGGAGAAGAGAAGAGGAGGAAAGGAGAGAATGGAGAGGAGACAGCATAGAGAAGATGAACAGAGTAAAGGAGAGAGGATGAGAATAGAAGAGAATAGGAGGGATGAGTAGAGGAGAGGAAAATGGAAGTGAGGAGAGGAGAGGAGAAGACAGGAGAGGAGAGAATAAGAGAGGAGAGGAGAAAAGAGGAGAGGTAAGTTGAGGAGAAAAGAGGGCAGACAATGGGAGAAAAGGAGAGCAGAAGGAGGTGTGGTTAGGAAAGAAAAGAAAAGGAAAGGTGAGGTGAGGAGAAGGGAGAGGGGAGAGATGAAATAAGATTAGAAAAGAGCATAGGAGAGAGGAGAGGAGAGGAGAGGGCCCTTGTGCTAGCCTTAACATATGCGGCCTATTCATTACCAAACTTTCAAACAGCCAACAGAGACTAAATTAAACCTTGCAGCCCCCTACCCCTCTCCTTCTCTTCTTTAAAGCTGCGAGAAAAGAAATATGGCCGCCAAAGAGGGCATCCTTCATGGGGGTGTTTAAAAACATTCCAGCCATGCTTCTTCTTGTGTCAGCTCACTGACTAACACACCATGGTGGGCTCCCATGCATCAGGGGGAAGAAAAAAAACCCATTACAGGGGGGGGGGGGGGGGGGGGCGGACGGTTATAGGAACCTCTTTCCGGCGTACGCCCTAAACGCAGACATCATGTTTGGAAGCAGCCGGCGTTGGAGTCCTCATCTTCATACTGCATGTCTAATGAAGAGCACCCCACTTGGAGTGCATGCATAAATGGACAAGTCGGTGGGGATGGTGTGTGTGTGTGTGTGTGTGTGTTTGTGTGTGTGTGTGTGTGTGTGCGTGCGTGCGTGTGTGTGTGAGTGCGTGCGTGCATGTGTGTGTGTGTGCGTGTGTGTGTGTGTGTGTGTGTGTGTGTATAAGACAGAGAGATTGTGTGTGTGTGTGGGTTGGGAGGAATGCGAGATGGGACAGGACAAGATGAGTGTCTGCTGATAGCAATCTCCCCCTAACCTCCGCACACTGCTCTTAGCGTACCAGCACAGCCTCCCTCCCTCCCTCCCTTCCATCCTTCCCTTCCATCCCTCCTCCTCCTCCTCCTCCTCCTCCTCCTCCTCTTTCTCCTTCGACTGAGGCTCCTTTTTCCCCGAGCAGAGCTTTGATGATAAAGGCAGGGAGTTACCGGTCGGGGCCGAGGGTGGGGAGGGGGGGTTGGGGGGTGGGGGAAGTTGAGCATTAAAATGTATCACTTAGATTAATACATTTCTCTGGAACGCGGGAAGCTGTAGTTCCCTTTTTTTTCCCCCGCTTTTTTCTTCTTTTAGAAAAAAAAAATGAACAGAAAGAAGAAATGAGATGAAACAAGAGCTTGGGAATTAAAGGAAAAGGGAGATCTGAAGGTCTTGGCAGGATGGCAGGACACTAGTAGAGAAGAGAAGCCACTACTGTTATTATAAAGGGGTATGTATGTGTGTGTGTGTGTGTGTGTGTGTGTGTGTGTGTGTGTGTGTGTGTGTGTGTGTGTGTGTGTGTGAGAGAGAGTGTGGCAGTGTGTGTGTGTGTGTGTGTGTGTGTGTGTGCTTGTGTGTGTGTGTGCATGTGTGTGTGTGTGTGTGTGTGTGTGTGTGTGTGTGTGTGTGTACGTATGTGTGTGTGCTTGTGTGTGTGTGTGCATGTGTGTGTGTGTGTTAAAATGTGTGTGTGTGTGTAAGAGAACATAAGGTTTTTCAAAGGAGGGAAGTAGACATTCCCCCATTTAAATAAAAGGTACTTAAATGGCAAAAAAAACAGCAAGAGTGGATGATTATAAAAAAAAAGATAACAGAATGATGTAGCAGAAGGTGGCCAAGAAAGACCAAAAGACAAAACAGAAATATAAACAGAAACATAAAACAACTCACATGGATATCCAACATCAGTCCTTTCTTTAGGCTCTGACGACTTCTGATAGAAAGAACCTTGGAGATGGGAGAGAGAGGAAGTGAAGGTGAAGAACAAAACTCAAACTCAAACTCAAAATCAGATGGAACAGAAGCCAAACCAAAACAAAATCAAAAGACATTCTCAGGGGTATCGTGGCACCTTACCGTGTGTGTGTGTGTGTGTGTGTGTGTATGTGTGAGTGAGAAAATGATTTGATACTGTAGAAGCTAGTAGACATGATCCCTCCTATACTTTATTGCTTAAATATGCAGGACAACACAGTCCAAGCACATGGTTTGTATAAACCCTCCTGATGACAGACCCAGAATTGCAAAACAGTGATAATACACACACACACTGGAAAGAAACACAGATACTGAGACATGTTCCCCTTCTCTTGCTCATGCTTTCTAAAATCTCTCTTTCTCTCTCTCTCACTCACTCACTCACTCACTCTCTCTCTCTTTCACTCTCTCTTAGTCTCTCTCTCACTCACTCTACTTTCTCCATTCCAACTTCCATTAAAGGGAGTGAAAGCTGAGCAAGAATGTATGTGTATCTGAGAGAGAGAGAGAGAGAGAGAGCGATACAGGCAGACAATCAGGCAGACAGACAGAGAGACAGAGAGAGACAGACAGACAGATAGAGAAATGGACAGACAGACAGAAAGACCCGATAGAGAGACAGAGAGAGAAAGACAGAGAGACACAGACAGACAGACAGACAGACTTGAGAGAGAAAGAGGGAGAGAGACAGAGACAGAGAGAGAAAGACAGAGAGAGAGACACAGACAGACCCAAGAGAGAGAGGGAGAGCGAGAGACAGACAGACAGACCCGAGAGAGAAAGAGGGAGGAAAAGAGAAAGAAAGAGTGCTGGCTGCCGTACGGGTGCATCTGCCGAGCCGTCAGGAGGAGTCGGGGCATCCTCTGTGGCCACGCCGCTAAAGACCATTAACACACACGCCTCCTGTGTGACTGAGCAGCACAGCACTCCATGGACATACACACACACACACACACACACACACACACACACACACATCCACACTGCCGCTCCCAATGACCCTCTGCACACATACATCACTGACAGACACCACCACAGCCGACTACCCACACACGCTCCCCCCCACACACACACACACACACGCTCTCTCTCTCACACACACACACACACACACACACACACACATGCTCACACACACACCTGCACACATATACACACACACACGCTCACACACCCACACACACTACTGCGGGAGAAAATATCCACTTGAGTCAGTGGGAACAAGGATGCATGGACAAACAATGAAGTG
>CM059275.1:22189562-22194562 GCA_030347295.1 Setipinna tenuifilis
GGAACTCACTCTGCATGCAGAGGCCATCTGTGCAGTTCTTGGACTGGAGCACCGAGCCCTCGCAGTCCTTGCCCCCGTTCTTGGGCGCGGGGGCCCCGCACTCCCGCCTCCGCCAGTGGGTGCACTCTGTGCCACACGTGGACCACTTGCTCCACTCCGTCCACAGACCATCCACTGCAGTCAGGAAAGGGAGAGAGAGAGAGAGAGACAGAGAGAGAGAGAGAGAGAGAGAGAGAGAGAGAGAGAGAGAGAGAGAGAGAGAGTAAAAGGGAGGAAATGGAGAGAATATTGAGCCAGAGGTCCATAAATGGAGTGAGACTGAAGGAGAGGAAGAAGTGAGAGATGAGCACTGCTAGTCATCTGTCATCACCCCCTCTTTTCCCTCAGCTTCTATGGGTGTGTGTTGTGGTGGAAAAAAACCTCTGAGTAGTTTAAACACAAAACAGAACTTTGAATCCCCTACAAAATAAGACTAGTTGACATGAGAAATACTGATGATTGGAAAGCCTTTTATTTGCAACACCACTCAAAACCAACAGCTTTCGTGACTGCTAGGCCTGTTCTGCGATGAGCTGGTAAGTGATCCAATGTCCAACCAGGTGTTTGGCAGAAGACCCAAAAACCTGTCTCTGAAGAGGACCTATCTGTCCCCATGTATATATATACATATATGCCTATTTTTAACCATTCTAGTCAGCAGGTGTTTCCTGTTGTATGACGCAGTTGGTGTGCTTATTCTGGTCATGTGCTTATTTTTGTAGCCATTTCGCATTTAATCTGTGGTCAGCGCATTGCCTATTTTGTTTCAGTCCACAGTGAACCATGATGTTCTCAACTGCATCTTAACTTTTGCTGTATTGACTGTAGTTGAACCGGTTCTCTCTTGGTCTGTCACCAGCACATCTTCTGTGTATTAAGTCAAAGTGTTTTTGTCAGTACATGTTTGTCTTCTTTCTTTGTTATCAGTCATGACAGTCATGTTAATGTAATGACCTCAGAACTAACTCTTAGGACCTCAGAAACATTCTTTACCAACATCTCATTTTGTTCTGTTTAGGTCATTAATAAGCTTTTTTTACAAGCATTTCCATCACCATGTCATCAAAAATAATTCTTCCACAGTGTGTGTGTGTGTGTGTGTGTGTGTGTGTGTGTGTGTTTGTGTGTGTTTGTGTGTGTGTGTGTGTGTGTGTGGGTGTGTATGCGTGTGTGTGTCACTGATGTCGCCTGACCTGGACACAGTGGGTTGCAGGCCAACTTCTGGATGGCCTGACCTTCGCAGATGGCCCCACCGTTCAGAGGCGCCGGATTGGTGCAGCTGCGCGTCCGTTTCTGGAAGCCCCGCCCACAGCGGGTGTTGCACACCGACCACTCCGTCCATGTCGACCAACCGCCGTTCACTGCAAAAAAAAAAAAAAACACCAAGCAGGTGGGGAGGGTTACTCCTGGCGTCGGTGTGGTGGGGGGAATTTTTTTATACCGACTCACTGCGGTCGTGCAGCAAAAAAACAGTCCCACACACTGTACCGTATACACAGGGATGGGTCACTTTATACCACAGAAACACTCCACAGCTGGGGATTTTGGGAGAGAAGTCAGCATACCATTTGGTGGTGAAGAAGAAGAAGAAGAAGAAGAAGAAGAAAAAAAAAAGAGAGACGAAAAAAGAAGAAAAAGAAGAAGAACTTGAAAAAGAAGACGAAAAGGGGGAAAGAAAAAAAAATAACATGAATTGCGGATTTCACTGGAGAGATGGTTTTTGCCCAGAATAACTCTGAACAGATGCTGTTTTGTGTACGCGATGATGGGGCCTCGTCTGCCTCTTGACCTTGGCACGGGGGCTGGTGATCAGGCCGGGTCTCTCCGGCGGAGGCCGCCCCGCACCCCGAGGATTCTCCCGCCTTTGCTGTGTGTGTGTGTGTGTGTGTGTGTGTGTGTGTGTGTGTGTGTGTGTGTGCGCCTTAGTGAAGGGGGGAAAAGTGATGCAGAGAAAAAAGAAAAACAACCTCCAAAAAAACTTCATAAAGCCATGGGGCAAACGCTACCACAGAACTGGTTCTCGTTAAAAATCTTGGGGTTTCTTCAATCTTTGTTTCTCTTTCTCTGCCTATTTTTTCTCTCTCTCTCTCTCACTCACACACACGCACACACATACACACACACACACACACTGGGACCTTAACACACACACACACACACACACACACACACACACACTGACACACACACATTCTCTTCCCTCATTTTTCTTTCTTTATTCTGTCTTTGTTACTCCCTTCTCCCTTTTTCTCTCTGTCCCTCCGTCCCTCCCTCCTTTCCTCCCTCTGTCTCTCCCTGGCCACCCATCTCCTTGTGAAGCTCCTTGTTGTGGTTGTGATGGGGGGAGTGATGGGGGGAGTGGTTGGTCAGGGCTGCTGTCTCTGCACATGGAGACTAACCTCCCCACGGCCCACATGACGCAGGAGCCTGCAGATGAAGACGGATTCTGTTGCATTTGTCTGTGGATCATCCGACATCAAAGCCTACTCTCTTTTCCTCTCTCTCTCTCTCTCTCTCTCTCTCTCTCTCTCTCTCTCTCTCTCTCTCTCTCTCTCTCTCTCTCCCTCCTCTCCTTTTTGCTCTCTTCCTCTGTCTTTCTTTCCCTCCATCTCTATCTCTGCCTCTCTCATTCCCTCTCTCTCCCTCTCTCTCTCTCTCTCTCTCTCTCTCTTCCTCCCTCTCTTTTATGCCAGTTGTGTCCTCTCTGGCAACATTATGACCTGCGTAAGCAGGCGGTGGATTGCAACCCTCAAAAAAAAAAAAAAAAAAGAAGCCTGATCGAGAGCCCCAGCTGAAGCTCTGCTGATGGCTGAGCATTGTGGACAAGCAAGCATGTGGCTATTTCTGTGGTCTCTTGCATTTAAGCCCACTTCCACTTTCCCCTACTTTCTCAAGCTTGCTCATACAAAACATGCACATCTTTTACTTACTGCTCCTTCTTCAGAAAGCCCTCTGAAGCTTTCATTTCTAGCGTTTCCCCTAGACTAGCTGAAATCTGGCACAAGGTTTCTGTCACAATGGTTTCTTCCCCTTGAACACAGTGACACAGGAAAGATGAGTTCCCTGATCTCTGTGTGGACACTGAGTAAGCTCATGATTGCTGCCATTATCATCTTCCTTTAGCCACACACCCCCCTAGTGCTGAAGGGCACCTCTGGTAGTGTTAACCCACTTTAGGCAGTCATGCAGGGGGCAGACAATCTCAGCAGCCCCCACTCCCACCCCCACCCTCCACCCACCACCACCACCCACCCCCACCACCATCACTGCTGATGACAGAGAGTCTCTTTCTCTCGAGCCTGGGGGATATTTGACTTGGCGAACACACTTTTGTTCCACTACGGAAAAGTGTTTGCTCTTCTCCCAGACCTTGTGGTGCAGACCACTGCTCCCTCATTACATTACTTTACTACAGCAAATGGCCTCCTCCGTTAGCTTGGAGGCCAGCTCCAGTATCTCAGCTCCTTGACTCCTTGAAGAGCTGGGTTGGGTTGGTTGGGTCGGGGTCGGAGTGGGGTAGGGTGTTGTGGGGAAGCAACTGGAAGGAAAAATTCCAGAGATTGTGTTTCCAGAAGCGAGGCCACTTTGTCAACAGTGGCTGTGTTCTCACCAGTGGCTTGTGCCAAATGGAAGCTTAGCTCCCCGCGGCACCTGACAACCACAGGAGGGGGGGTCCTGTCACCTGTTTGCATGAGATACTGCCCCCCCCCCCCCCCCCCCCCACTCCACTCCACTCGCCCCCCCCCCCCCCTCCCAAACGGCCCAAAGCCCTGATGCAGAGGGGAGCTCAGGTCTGACAGCACAATGAAGAAGGTTTTTTTTTCTACTTTTTTTTTCTTTTCTTCTTTCGTTTCTTCTTCATAGTAGCACCTGACTGGAAGGAGCAGATTTAAAAGACTTCCCCACAGCAGTTCTGTTTTTTTGTTTAAAGTGGGGTTATGGGAATACATTTCAGACTTGGAGGAAGTGTACCAGTGGAGTGGGGACTGGGGGGGTCAGTTGGGGTGAGTGGATCAGTCTGCTGTTGCAGCTCTCCAGAGGAGGGGAGTCTTCTAATAAAGGAGTCTTCCGAGTCTAACCTGTACTTGGCAGAAGGTATGAGAGGACATGAGCTCATCAGTCAGCAGAGCTGCAGTGTTTTTCCAGTCAAATCCCAGTTTTAAGGGACTGTACTGAGTGTAAATACTTCAAAGTGAAATGTAATGTATAATATAGTGTGATTATTTTCACATAGAACTCACATTGTGTGTGTGTAATCTCATTATGGGAAATTTCACTATGGAAGTATCATGTGTCGTGTGTGTGTGTGTGTGTGCATGTGTGTGTGTGTGAGCGAATACATATGTCAGAAAGCTGACTAACTCAGGGTAGCAGTAGACCTCAATAGATGACAAAAACAAAGAAAACTTTTTGTGTCCTTTCTGCATACACCTCACAGGTTCTGGGGGGGGACAAAAAAGGAATGTTCAAAGGCAAGTAGCGGTTGATGACTGAGAAAATGTACTTGGACCTCACCGTAGACAATTACTGTGGCTGTGGTGCTCCGTCGCTTGGCAACAATGTTCTTTGCCACGCAGGTGTAGTTCGCCGTGTCTGATAGTCTGGCCTGTTTAATGATGAGGTTGTGGTCAATGGTGATGTAAAAGTTGCGGTCGTCAGCCGGGTCAATGACTTCCTCGTTTTTCAGCCACTCCACCTAAGGGCAAGAAAGCAAAGTCTGATCAGACACTTGGCTACAAACAGAAGCCATTCATTTTTTGTTTTTTGTTTTGTTTGTTTTGTTGTTAACATTGATTTAACATTTCGACAACATCAAAAACCTCCCTGGCATTTCTTAAAATGAATATAAAGCAAAAAAAAGTATGTCTAAGTCTAGTGTTCCTCTTCACCTCACAATAAAAGCACATCATGGCGGTTCTGTTTACATCTAGGGAGGCTGCCGAGGGCTCGTAAAACGTCAA
>CM059275.1:22202062-22212062 GCA_030347295.1 Setipinna tenuifilis
CACACACACAAACACACTCAGTCAGTCTCATACTTATTCTTACTGTAATGTCTCCAGACATGGTGACCTCAGCTATCAGCTAATGCTACAGACTTGTGCAGGTTCTGCCAGAATCCTAACTTGACAGTCACAAGTGGGACAGAACTAATAGAGATAGGGACAGACAAATAGAAATAATAGAATGGAGAGGAGAAAAGACAAGACAGATTTAGAATAACAGACTAAACAATGAAAATGAGAAAAGAGGTGGATAGATACAATGAGAGAACATTTAGATGAAAGGTGAGAGACAAATGCCTCGCTGACTACAACGCTAACGGCTAACTAGCTGTCGCTGTTAGCGTGTGTGAGTGGACTGACACAATGGCTGGCTGTTTGTCTTGTACGCCAACCATTAAAGTTGCAAATTGTTTGTGAAGCGACACAGGGAGTTGTGACAGTTATTATACCCTTGCAACAAGCCGGGAGAGAAATCTTTTACCGGGAGATGAAGCGGTGCTGAAGAGATGAAGATGTGCTAACGAGCACTAAATGAACAATTGATCTAAATAACATTTCAGGTGCACAGCAGTCTCATCCATCATACTCAGTGTAGTGTAGTGCAGTGCAGGGCAGGGCGTGGTGTGTGTGTGTGTGTGTGTGTGTGTGGGGGGGGGGGGGTATGTGTGGGTGTGTGGGTGAGAGAGAGAGAGAGGGAGCAATTGAATATGGATAAGAAATGAATGTTTAAGGATGCTAGTTTTTCTGTCAGGGTGTGTGTGTGTGTGTACCTGTTGATGAGCTGGTTGAACAGCATGCTCTGGTTAAGGTGTGTGTGTGTGTGTGTGTCTGTGTGTGAGAGAGAGGAAGCGATTGAGTGAATATGGATGAGAAATGAATGTTTAAGAATGCTAGTTTTTGTGTCAGGGCTTATTGTGTTATAGCTGCTTTGGCATTGGGAATAAGTGAGTGTGTGTGTGTTTGTGCTTGTGTGCATGTCTGTGTGCGTGTGTGTGTGTGTGTGTGTGTGCGAGTGTGTGTGTACATGTGTCTGGGTGTGAACATGATTGAGTGAGTAAGTGTGTGTATGTGTGTGTGTTTGTGAGTGTGTGTGTGGGTGTGTGTGTGCGCGCGCAGTCTTAAACAACTGGTATCTGTTGTAATGTCTGGAGCAGATGCTAGACTCGTCACCTCTTGGATGGCGAGCTGGAGGGCCACTGGGAAGATGGGGACACGGATGAACTTCATCGGAGCCCGTTGTGGCCTCTACTGCTTAACGTCTCATTAAAATGACAAAAATACCAACCTTCTTATCACACTAAATGGACCTGCCATCTGTGTCATATTACATTCCATGGTGGGTCTGTGTGTGGATTATAATTGCATTTACAGTACGTGTGTGCGTGGGATGTGACATTTATGTGTGTTTGTGTGTGTAAATATATGTGTCTTGTTTTTGTGTGCATGTCTCTGCGTGTGTGTCTGGTGCGTGTGTGCGTGTGTGTGTGCATGCGTGTGTGTGTGTGTGAGTGTGTGTGTGTGTGTGTGTGTGTGTGTGTGTGTGTGCTGGTGTGCATGTGTGTGTGTCCATGCGTGTGTACATGTTTGTGTGTGTGTGTGTATGTGTGTGTGTGTGTGTGTGTGTGTGTGTGTGTGTGTGTGTGTGTGTGAGTTTATGTGTGTGTATGTGCGAACACTTGCACCAAAAAACCTAAAAACACTTTCAAATTCATATCCGAGCCGGTGTTGGACGTCTTTGTTACTAGAGTCATAGAGCGAATGCATTATCCAAACCCCAGATCCGTTCACAAAGCTCTGCATGGTCTCCCCCCTGTCAGTGAAATAATGTGGCCCTGTCAACTCCCCATCAGCATGACAAAGACAACATGAGCTTCCCTCCAGACCCCTTGCGCCCAGCAGGGCAGCCGCATTCCTCCGTCCGTCGCCTTGGCTGGGCCAGACTGTCCCGGGTCGCTTTGCGGAGGCGCGAAGAGAGGGGGCCGGTAGCCTCGGCAGCCTCGGAAACAAGCCACCCCCCCCCTCCCCCCCAAACCCAAACCCACACCCACCCAGCCCCAACGACACGGCAGGACCCCGGGCGACGTCCAAGGAGCTGCCTGCTGGACGAAAAAGCTCTGCTTCCATGACGACCGGCTCTCAGCAGTGCCCGAGAGCACGGCGTGTCGGCTTCGGAAAGCCCTGGAGTGGCTGCGAATGAGAAGCCAAGCAAGGGAGGGAGGAGGGAGGGAGAGAATACAGACGAGGTGAGAGAAAAAAGAGAGGGATAGAAACAGAGAGAGAGATAGACAGGATGTGAACAAGGCAAGAGAAGGATAGAGAGAGAGTGACTGAGTGGGAGAGAATGCAGATGAAAGAATACAGAGAGAGAAGAGAGGGAGAGAGAGAAAAAGAGAAAGATAGATAGAGGGAGACAAAGTGCAGATGGTGAGTGCAAGACAGAGAAGAGAGAAGGGGGAAAGAAAGACAGTGTGGCAATGTGAGGAAGAGAAAGAGAGGAGGAGGAGGTGGAGAAATATAGTGTGCTCTTTGTGCGAAGAGCCCTGAAATCGCCTTTATGAGTTTAGCAGAAGGAGGTCTGGCTGGGGCGGAGTGTGTGTTGGGAAGAGACGGCCATTTAATCCTGCGCTCAACCCCTGGAGAGCCCATGAAAAGTTCACAGGGCCATGGAGAGGTTGTTCTTTTTACTCCCTCTTTCACTCTTTCACTGGCTATCTATCTCTCCTCCACTCTGTCTGCATTACCCCCCACACACGCATGCACACACACGCACACACACACACACACAAACACACACACACACACACACTCCCACACACACACACACACACACAGGGTAACTGTCTCCTACAATTTCCCACATTTTTATTTCTTTCTTCTTTCTCATCTCGTCTTTTCCCCCTTTTTTCTTCTTCTCTGTCTTCCCTGTTCCTTTTCCTCTGTACCTAGTGATCCCACAAGCTCGTCCAGACGAGCGTGAGGCACAAAAACAACAGTGCAGTCCTCGGTGGGAGTGAGAGAGCGAGTCGCACGGGATTATTTTTTCCTGCCTGTCCGTGATGAAGTGCTCGGGCTATGAATGGGAAGGAGAGCGTGTGTTTGGTTTGCGCGATCCCTCCGCCTCGGATGAATTCCCCTCATGTGTTCACAGCCCATGATTCATGCGAGTGACCCAACTGCTGTGCTATTCCGAAAAACCTCACATGCTCAGTATTTTCAGACTCCCGGGCCAAAGCCGCATTCGTAAATGACGAGTGAAAGAGAGAGAGAGAGAGAGAGAGAGGGAGGTAGACAGAGAGTGAGGGATGTAGAGAGAGAGGGAGGGAGGGAGAGGGAGGGAGACCGAGAGCGAGGGATGTAGAGAGATAGAGAGAGGGAGGGAGACAGAGAGCGAGGGATGTAGAGAGAGAGAGACAGGGAGAGGGAGGGAGACAGAGAGCAAGGGATGTAGAGAGAGAGAGGGAGAGGGAAGGAAGGAGGGAGAGAACGAGGAATGTAGAGAGAGAGCGGGAGGGAGACAGAGAACGAGGGATGTGGAGAGAGAGAGAGGGAGGGAGACAGAGAACGAGGGATGTACAGAGAGAGAGAGAGAGGGAGAGGGAGGGAGACAGAGAACGAGGGATGTAGAGAGAGAAAAAAAGGAGAGGGAGGGAGAGAGAAGGATAGTACAGAGCCAAGATAAATGTCTGCAGCTTGTTTTCTTAGTGCGAGTGTGTGTGCAGGGGCCTGGCAGAAATCAGCGTAACATCAGATAAGTGGGAAGGAAGAGAGAGGGAGTGTATCTGTAACGGCTCGAAGCGGAAACTCCACAGCATCTTTCTTTTTTTTTGGGGGGGGGGGGGATCAAAGGCCCCAACGACAGGGTGGATGGACAGAACTTAACAGAACGGAGAATTACAATTTCCCCTCGACTGCTCTGTGCCCCATGACACCAAACCCTGGTCCAACTGGCATGTTTGTTTATGGGGGTTGCTAAGTATGTGGGCGAGGGACAATGTGTGCGTTTATGGGCCGATCCATTTTCAGTTCAGCAAAAATATGCACACTTGCAGTGCCTGTTTGATGGAATGGGTGCACTGGATGCATTACAGCATTGCCGTAAATTACAGCACTTGTACTGCCAGCTATTGTACTACTGTCCTCTCAGGTTAATCCACAATCCTGATGACATCAATGTGACTCATCACTGTATGCATCTCAGTAAACCCTATGACAATAATGTTTTTTTTATTTATTTATCATAAAACAACATATTTCTGATTACATAAAAATGACATTCGGTTCCATTTCTCCTTTCTTTTCCTTCCCTTGTTATATAATCCTAATCACTGATGCAATATGAGATCGTTTTGCAATCTCAGATTACTGTCCTTGTAGTTATTTCCATGGATTTTTTAAATTATTTATAATAAAATGTCAATAATTCCCCTTCAGGTCAACCCTCTTCAATCAGCCGGTTGAGGTGAGAACAGGTAGTCTGGTAAACCAGCCCTTTTACTACACTTCATTTCATACAGAGTCTGGCTGTGCTTCCATTGACACGGTTGTCTCAGGCAGCATCTTGCCTGACCAATCAGCAAACAATTTCTTCCTGGAGGTGTAGACTCTGCTAAAGTGTAAAATGATTAGATCTGTCTTTAACCAATTGCTAACACTTCCTCTGTTTGCCGATTGGTCAGGCAAGATGCTGCCTGAGACCACCATGTTAATGGAACCACAGCCAGACCTTCTATACGAAATGCAGGGGCTGGTTTTTCAGGCTAGGGAAAAGGGGCCTGTCTGGTTTGTACTGTGGCAGACACACACACACCCACACACCCACACATACACACACACACACACACACACACACACACACACACACACACACACACACACAAACATCTCTATAATGACTCTGTGGGACAATTGGCACCCATCCCACTGCTGTTCTCTGCCACAAACAATAGCTGCAATAGCTGAGCCAAAGGCAACGTGAATGACAGAGCGGACATTGCCACAGCCTTCAGACCACAATCAGAGTCTCGGCCAGGAATGACATTGGGCTGTGATGTCAATCGCGTTGTTTGCCTGTTGCTGGGTAGAGAGGCAATACACACAGGCAAGGCAATACCACGGGGGTCAGATCAAGACCAATGCTGGACACAACAGCCGGCTCCCTTCCTCCCACCTTCTTTTGTCTCCCCGTCCCTTCGTCCTGAGGAGGAGGTTAGAGACTTTTTCCCCTTTTTTTCTGCGGGTGATTTCTTTTTCCTGTAAAAACATATGCAGCCTCAGAAATGGCCCATCTGCGCTAAGAGAAACAGGCGCTGCGGTGTACACATGCCGAGAGAGAGAGAGAGAGAGAGAGAGAGAGAGAGAAAGAGAGAAAGACTGAGAGAAAAAGAGGGAGAGAGAGAGTGAGAGAGCAAAAGAGTGAAAAGAAAAGAAAGAGAGTGAATGAGCAAAAGAGAAAGAGAGAGAGAAAGAAAGAGAGAGGGAGAGAGATGGAGGGAGAGGGAGAAAGAAAGGAGGGAGGGAGGGAGAGAGAGAGAGAGGGAGAGAAAGAATAAAAGTGACGCATAGAAAAATAGAGAGGAAGAGAGAAATTGCAGCTCATTCAGCCCTCCTGTCTTCTGCAGCTGTGCTATCATTTTCCTAAAGAAGACAAATGTATTCCAGTTGACTGTTTTCTTTTTCTATGTATGTGACGGTCTCTCTTTTCACCTATTTAATCTTTCTTTCTTCTTTCTTTGTTTTCTTTCATTCTTTCTGTCTTTTTTTCTTTCTGTCTTTCTTTCTTGCTAACCCCTGCCTCTCATAGTCTGCAGTCCAACACTTCTTACTACTTCTCTGCCCTAACCTTTCTCTCTCTCTCTAAAACATGATTACATTTCTTTATCTCGGCTATTCCACCATTTATGTCTAGATGATGCATGTTATTAATAAAGAGGAGGGAACATCTTTGCTGCACATCTGGTGGTTTGTGTCAACAGTGGTGTGTACACTTGACACAGCCTCTGGGGAGGCCATCCACCTTATCAAGCATTGACCACTTTCCCCACTCTTCTGGGTTGGCCAGAATGTGTGGTGTCACAATTACACAGACCCCCCCACCCCCCACCCCCACCCCCCTCAGGCCTCACTTAAACTGCAGCAAAACAAATTTGCCTTTGATGTGTCATCAGTGACGGAGGAAGAGGGAGCGGGAGCAGTGTCTGGACTGTGAGGAACGAGGGAAGCAAGAACGAGTGCAGAGAGAGAGAAAGAGATAGAGCACCAAGGAAGAGGGGGAGAGTGGATGATGGTGCATGTGACCCATCTCTCTCTCTGTCTCTCTCATCACTTTCTCTCTCTCTTTTTTCTCTCTTTTACTCTATCCCCCTCTCTCTCTGTCTCTCTCTATCTCCCCCACTCTCTCTGTCTCTCCTTTGCTCCATCCCTCTCTCTCTATCTCCCTCACTCTCTCTGTTTCTCTTTATCTTTATCTCCCTCACTCTCTCTGTTTCTCTTTATCTCTATCTCCCTCACTCACTCTCTCTCTCTCTCTCTCTCTCTCTCTCTCTCTCTCTCCCTCTCACTCTCTCTCTCTCCCTCACTCTTTTCTGGCTCTCAGGCCCTCGAGGTGGCTGTATCTACTCTGCCTTGCGCGAGAGAGGAGGCTCTTTATTGCTGCTAGCGTGATGCATGTAATTTCATTTCGGACTCGTTACAGCTCTCATTACAACTAACCCGCCCCAAATCTGTGCCAGTGGCGCCGCTTGTGCAGTAGTCTCCTCTCTGCTTGCGCGATTGCTTCTTTCCCGGCCCCTTTTTACCGGCAGCAGCAGCTACCGCCCGCGTGTGCTTAAGCTACAGTGACGCGAAATATCTAGCCAATTGCTTCTAGTCTGTTTTACTCTAGCCGGCAGCATATCAAGCTAGCTCGTGTAACAATCGCATGACAAAATAATAACGCGTTCGCTCGCTGCTGCTATACTGTCAGTGCCTCTCCTCTCGCCGTTTGTCAGGGGTACAGAGGGAAGGTTTCGCTGGGCTTGCTGAGACTCGCAGTCGGTCTATTTCCTATTTCTCAGCTCAGCTGCTGCGGCCTAGAAGTGCTTCCTTCCGACTTAACGACAGAGAAGAATGGCTTCCACCCCATTCGCTCTCCGTTTGTTCTGTCAGCATATTTTTTTTTTAAACTCGAAATAAAGGCCTTTACGTTCCAGTCACTTAACTTGGCTTTTTCCGGGTCAGTTGTAAGCCTTTCAAAGGGAGTCCAGGGAAACTCGAGATCCAAGCTAGCTACACTCTGCTCTGAGCACATGGCTCGACTGAGTAAGTAAGCCAAATTCCCTAGGAGTAACACACACGCGTGCGTGCGCAGACACACACACACATATACACACACACACACACCGCAAATAACTTCACAACACAAGGGTGTAAGGCTCCACACCAAGCAAATCAGACACACAACCAAAGAACAGCACATAGCTTGGACACACACACATACACACGCGCGCACACAAGCACACACTTCTGACATCACATCAACTGCACAGCAATTTGTCGGAATCCTGTGGGACCAAACCTCTCTGTACAGGCCAACAGCTTAATCACAAGCAGTCTTACAGGGAAAACATTTTTGATTTTAGCCTTCTGTCCAGATTCTTCAGATGCCAAAACATATTTTAGAAGCACGTCCAATCCAAGAGGTTGTTTCCCGAGTGCTGGTGTATGCAAGCACACTAATACACAAGGCAGCTTCACACAGCAGTGATAGCATAATCTAAAATGATATTTCAAAACATCTATAGCACACCTGTGTGTGTGTGTGTGTGTGTGTGTGTGTGTGTGTGTGTGTGTGTGTGTGTGTGTGTGTGTGACTTTATCTTTGCACACACACACACACACACACACACACATACACACACACATACACACACACACACACACTCTCACACACACACACACACACACACACACACACACACACACACACACACACACACACACACACACACACACAACAAATAACTGTCTTCTGGGAGTAGTGAGGGACAAAAACACTAAAGCTTTGACACTGACAATGGCCCAGTACAATTCTGCTAAGCTTCCTCTGCAGGATGTATAATTTGAGGATACACACACATACCCACACATGCATACGGACACATACTGTACACACACACACTCACACAGTCAGTGTGTTCCTTCGTACTTCGTCCTTCGCCTCCCTTTGGTTTCCTTTTGTTCCTATGCTGATGTAAACACTTGTATTCTCTCTGCGTAGGCAGACGTTACCATTCGATGAAAAAAAGGGACAGGAAATAAAAGAATGAATCCATGGGAAGATGTCTTCATGTCTTCCAGGTGCTTTATCAACACTGGAACGATGGGGGATTTTTGGCACGGAGCTTTACTCCATGGCCAATCCATTTCTCAATCACGCCTCCCTGCTTAGCAATATGTAGAGTGAAAAAAAAATGGCTGCTACAAAAAAGCTAGCAGCATTCATCTGAATTCAGTTTTCACATTTCCCCTGAGCTGAAGCACACAGGCTGCACTGTAATGAGCTCTTCCAAAGTTTTGCGGTGGGGTTTCTGAGCAAGTACAGACACAAATAGGTGAAGTCTGAGGAGCGTATGTCTCAGTTTTTGAATCTATTGACCTGCCTCGACTTTTACCTCAGCGGCAGATATGCCTTTTAGCATGACTAGTACATTACAGCATTAGCATAAGTAGTACAATACAAGTTGGATATGACATCTTGGCAAAATCAAACTTAAAATTGGGAGTGTGACCTAAAGTTACATTGTGTCATTTTTTTCAAAAAATTACTTTCCTATTCATAGGAACTCATTAAGGAGACATTTCCCTGACCAGAAAACTGAGGTCTTCTGGTAAACTTTGAGTTTGTCATTTATATGTATGTATATGTAGAGTTGTTGAGCTCAGTGGTGGCTGCCATGTTGTGCTGCATTTTTGAGACTACAGGCACCAACAGTGGACAATACAGCTTTTGTGTTTCTCATTGTGATATACAACTTCACCACTAGATGGGAGAAAGTCTTACACAGGATAGCTTTAAAGGTTAATTCTTCTTACCTGCCTCCACCTAACTTCAGCGGCAGGTATGCCTTCTGGTGTTACTACTACATTAAAGAAATTCTTTGAATCACAACTTGGGCATAACATTTTGGCTAAATCAAACTTGACAAATTTGGGGGTGCATTTTTAGAGGTTCCTTTTGACCCGCCTCCACCTTACCTCAGCGGCAGGTATCCCTTCCGGTGGGCGGCACTGGAGGAGCACTTCCTGTTCCAGAGAGACTTCCTTCCCCAGCGGCTCCTGCTCGAACGTCTTCCTGAGATCTGCAACACAGAATAAAAAAAAAACCTTAGTCAATATAATGGGTGCAGGAGGTGAGCAAAGCAAACACTATCATTTTCTGTGCGACAACAATGGTCAAAAACGGAGTAGTGTATTTGTCTGTGATTGTGCAATTGTGGTTTACGATTCAACATCTGTAATCTTGGGCCGGGATCTGAGCATAACCTAGGGAACACAGTTGGAAGTTGGGTCTGCAGGAGTAAAAATGTGTAAGGGTTGCTTAGGGAACTGCCTACTTCCCTTTTCTTTACATTTTAATGTGCACGGATCAGCTAAATCCAAGGTGTTAGAAACCAGAACACAGAACACAACACTCTGTGACCAGCGGGAGAGAGAGGGAAAAAAAAACAAAAAAAAACAGGCCATGACACAGAATACCTAGGGTACACCGGCTGTGAGATCTATGCAGGTCCTCCAAAAAACACTCATGATCTAGGTCAGGGAACTTTTCACCAGCTCTGTTGGATTTAACAAGGTCATAAGACCACCTAGCAGCAGCCATGCCACAGTAGGAGTCCTGTGTGTCCCTGTCGTCCCCGCCCCAGGCCCCCCTCTCTTTCTTCCATCATTCTCCTTCTCTTTCATGGCACGGCAAATTGCTAGCACACTGATTTACATGGGCAATGGAAGGGATCTGCAGCGTAAG
>CM059275.1:22219562-22227062 GCA_030347295.1 Setipinna tenuifilis
GTTGGAGCAGTCTCAGTGCCTTAACCAAGGAGAGAGACCAGTTACTGCATGATAACAGCATCTTAACCCAAGAAAGAGACCAGTTACTTAAAAGTAAGTCAAGCATTTCCAGGGAGAGGAACCAATTACTTATCCTGGTAAACCAGCCCCTCATCCCTTGGGTCTGGCGCTGATATCATTCTGATCGCCAGTTGTAAGGCAGACTCCATACTAGCCAATCAGACAGAGGGAGTGTTCGTGAGTGATGATGTCATTGTGTGTGTGCGCTACATTTGACTTGTAGTCTATCTGTGGATGTAGCTCGGTGGAGAACAGCAGAGAACAATGTAAGCAAGGCCATTCAGTGTGTTGTGGCAACGCTTCGGAATATTAAAGAACTGCTCTGGCACGGAGCAAGAAGAATGTTTGAGGAGTTTAATTTGTGGAAGAGACGTTGTGGCCCTACTCCCCATGGGGTTCGGGAAAAAGTTTAATCTTCCAGCTTGTTCCATTAGTTGTTAGTCTGTATCTCGACTAACAACTAACGTCACGATTACACACTAATGACTGGCATAAAGGCAGATCCAATCGTTTTTAAATTTCAGCACCGCCAGACCCTCTGTACAAAACGAAGTGGAGTATGAGGGGCTAGTTCATCAGGCTATCAATTATTGTCTGCCTCAACTGAATGATACTCAATAGACTTTATAGAACTATTTTACCAACAGGAACTTAACAAGTGGATAAATACAACTTTTTGTTCAGAGATTTTTGCTGTAAAATAGTATTTACCTAAAACTAAATTGCACTACAAATTATGTTATATTCTTGCCAGAATTACCATGTCCAGAAAGATGGAAGTCCCACAGCAAGTGTTACTACTCCATTTTATCAAAGCAAAGCTGGACTGAGGCTCGAAAAGCCTGTCAAGATATGGGGGCTGATCTGGTGACTATTGAGAGCAAGGAGGAACAAGTAAGTGTGTGTGTGTGTGTGTGTGTGTGTGTGTGTGTGTGTGTGTGTGTGTGTGTGTGTGTGTGTGTGACTTACCTGTGCCCTATGTGTGACCTGATGGTAAGAGTCTATACCACAGGTTTTCGTCAGTCAGCTGAAGACATATGGTTGGATTGGACTACAAAAACATGGGAGCAGCTGGAAGTGGGTGGATAGTACACCACTCTCTACAAGGTCAGTTTTAAGTAAGAGATAATGGGCGACACTGCGTTCATATATCAGAAAGTTAATGCACGTTCAAGGTGGTAATGCAGCCATGATGCAAAGTGGAGTGTCCGTTACACCTCGAAGTGCATTAACTTTCTGTGAAATCCATTAGTGAAGTCCATTATCTAGACTATATCATGGTTACCACACTGTCATTGTGTTAATTCAATATTATAATTTACATGTTTTAATCACTAAAACAAACTTGTTAGTAAAATTACTTTGCCTGCCACAAGATGTGTCTTTTGATAACATTCACATTAGGTCGTATTTTCCCACCTCCAAAGCGCGAGAAGCAGTTACATATGGTCCTGCATTTTTTTTACTGGTAATATTTTAAACTCTGCTGTCGGAAAGTCTATGCAATGATCCATTGTAGAAAAAAAAACACGTTTTAAAGGCTGAACAGATTTGAACTTTGAGCGCCTCACGTTTTTTAGAAGCCTCACTGTTTTTTGAACCAGGCACAGGCAGAAAAAGCAGCAAGGCATGTCACAATGGTCAAACTGCTTGTCAGCCACAGCATTTTATTGGAAAACAATTTAATTCGAGTGCCTGGCTGTTAAAAAAGCGTCACAGTCTGAATGGTCCCTTACTGGACAAACTACTGTTACTAATTCCAAACTGGAGGTAGCTGTGGCCATGACACAGTGGTTAGTTTCATGCCTTTGTCTTGTCAAGCCAGCGATTCCAAAGTTCTGTAAAGCCTAACGTAGCAAAATCATGTTGGTTCAGAGTCTAAATGCAGTGTGACAGCAATAAAAAATCGATCTCAGAGTTCACAGTTCACCACAAATTTGGTACATTGACACACAAGCATAATAGAGATTTGAATGCATCAAAATGGGAAAGATTTTTATATGTTATGGTTATTACAATTATTATTATTGAGCTATTAATGTAGTGGATTGAGTATTTATTTAAAATGGTTGAGATTATTATTACTGTACTACAAATTGAGACACTTTTGCTGGTATTTGACACACTAACGACATCATGTCAGAACATTGAAGGACCATCACCTTTTGCTCTTTTCTCACAGTAAAAAAATTTTCTTTTTCAAGTACTCAATACTACACACTATCTTATTCAAATGTAAATGTTACTCTTAGGTACTGGAGGCCTGGACAGCCCAATGGCGTTAACGAGAACTGTGCTATGATTCTCCCAACTCCTGAAGATCCCATCCTTAACTGGCATGACTATCCATGTAGCAATAACTACAATGCCATATGTGAAAAAAACAAATAACCAACCCACAGTGCAGGCAAACATTACTTGTACATTTAGACAAATTGTATAAAGGGGAAATGATATTGTGAATATTAAGGAAAGAATTTAAAAACTGTTTTAAGACCATAACAGATATGTATTATAACAAATATTGGCCATTGCTACAGTACATATTCCCTCAGGATAAAAACCTCAAGCACCCTGCAAAATTGTGTTAAAGTTTTCCTCACCAAGAAGCCAATTTGTCAGTGTACAAATAATTTTGGCTACACTGTAGGACTAGAGCACTGTAGGACTTGAAATATTCCAACTACCACTTTGATTTTGCTTGGTGCTTATGTTCCTCATTGATCATCATCTATGTATTATGCTTCTCCGTTTTCTTATCATTGTTAGACACCAAACATAAAACATCGCTGGGTTCCCCAGTCAAGTAGAGGTCATGCTGTGACCATAAATTAACATAATTAAAAAAGAATAATTAAACAGACACACGATCCATGGATTAATTAATTATCTAGAAGAGCGAAACAGACTCAATATTGAAACATTTTTTTATCCAACACAATAAGCGAATGAATAATAATATGACCTTATTAGAGAATATGGAAAGCGTAATGTTTACTTTTGCCTTGAAGCGATATCAGCGTGATGCTGACAAAAGGCAAAACAGCTTTATGAAAAGAGGAACATTTTTACTACAAAAGGGTGCAGTAGGGTGATGATGAACACGACACATCACTTTGGCCTTAAAGAAATACCAGTGTGCTGCCCCATACAAGCATGGACACCAGTGTGGTAAAAGCACAGAAGTTTCTAGAAAGGGATATTACAGTGATATGAAGACATGATTGGGATACACTAGATCATCTTTATGAGTACAGGGATTGACTTTGTACTGAGCCCTTTTCACAGTGGCCAAAATAAAGTCTTAAATTTCACCTGGCACTTTCTGCGAAGTTTTTTTTTCCTCCAACACATTTGTAAATGAAAAAAACTAAACAACATCACAAATGGGAATCCCATTAGACATTATACACATATATGCTGACACACAACCACACACACAAATGTACACGTCTATGCTGACACACACACTCACACACACAAATGTACACGTGTACGCTAACACACACACACACACACACACACACACACACACACACACACACACACACACACACACAAATGTAGATGTCTATGCTGACACACACACACACACACAAATGTAGTTGTCTATGCTGACACACAACCACACACACACACACACACACACACACACAAAAGAAGGCAGTGAAAATGTGCTGAGTGATAGCGCCAACTGAAGCCGGCAGGACTCTGAGGCTGATCCCACCAGTCATGCTCCGTAACCCCCAGTAACTCTCTGACATGGCGTCTAATCCCTGGTCCTGCTCCGGCGAACCCATTGCTACTGACACACACACACCGCACCACACCACACCACATCACGGCACACCACAGCACACCACCGTCCCTCTACCACTTCCCACTGCCTCTACTTGCTGCCGCCAACAAGCCAGGCGAGCAGGACTGACACAAACCGACTCTGACTCGCACCCCCGCCCCCCACCACCCACCACCCACCACCCCCAAGCCAGGCAGCTAGCCGAGCGTGGAAACCGCAGCGGCGTTAAAGAGAGAAGGAGCGCTGAGGAAGTGCAAAGCGTGAGCTAAAGACTCCCGCCGCCTCCACCACCAGCACTACCACCACCACCAGCACCACCCGACGCGGCCGCCACCATCCGACAGGCCTCTCAGCACAGCTCTCACTCACTCTCACCGCCCTCTGCACTCCACTCTCACTCTCTCCGCCCTCTGCACTCCACTCTCACTCTCTCCGCCCTCTGCACTCCACTTGCGGCCTGATAGCGCAGCGAACGATACCCTTGTGAGGCTGTGAGAGTGTGTGAGAGTGTGTGGGTTTGTGGTTTTCTTTTTCTGTGTGAGAGTGTGTGTGTTTGTGTCTGTGTGTGTTTGTGTCTGTGTGTACGTGTGTGTGTGTGTGTGTGTTTGTGTGTGTGTGCGCATGTATGAAGATGACTTCATAGAAGCCCGTAGACATGATCCCTTCTATACTTTATTGCTTGTGTGTGTGTGTGTGTGTGTGTGTGTGTGTGTGTGTGTGTGTGTGGTTGTGTATGTGTGTGGGAGCATGCATCCACCCTTAATAAAGGTGTATAGGTTTGTCTAAGGTAGGATGCCTGATTGAAACTGTTTGAAAAAATTAACAGCTGGTGGAATGTTCACACATTTCACTGTGAACATTTCACTCTTCTCCGTGCATGCTATCTTAAGAACTGACAGACATGTTAGTACTTTAGACCGGTAACTGTAAAATTTAAACTGTAAAATACTGCAGGAAAAGCTAGCACAGTGTTGCAGTGGTACTGGTAGGATACAGAGGATGCCAAGATGGCGATCTCAAGTACAGATGTGATTAATGGAAAGGCCTTTAGCAGCAGAGACAAAATAGAAGCCACTCTGTCTCCTCCATTCCCTCTTCTCTTCCAGGTCTCACTTACTTACTTCATCCCACTTCATGACTCTCTGTCAGCCCTCTCTCTCTCTCTCTCTCTCTTTCTCTCTCCCTCTCTCTCTGTCAGCTCTCTTGCTCTCTCGCCACACTGCCCTCCATCCACTTCCTTTGCTCTTCCTCAGTGATTTTATCCTTCCTTACCACTCTCTCTCCCTTCTTCCCTCTCTCTCTCTCACTCACTGACAGACACACACACGCTCTCTCTCTCTCTGCTTCTCTCTCTTTCTCTTGCCCTTTATTGCTCTCTCTCCCTGATCTCTTTTTCTTTCTCTATCCCTCTCTTTCTCACTCTTTCTTGAATGTTAAAATTCAATTCACTCTTTCTTTCTTTCTTTCTTTCTCTCTCGGTCACTCTATTGCTCGTGTCTCGTGTTCATATCTGTCTTTCTCTTTCTCTCTCCCTCTCTTTCTCTCTTTCTTTCCCTCTCTCTCTGTCTCTATTTCCCTCTATTGCTCTGTTCTGTTCTTCTCCCTCTCTCTCTCTCCCTCTCTCTTTCTCTCTCTCTCTCTCTCTCTCTCCTCCTGATGGGGTACTTGTCTGCGTAGCTGCATTTGTTCCGCTCGGCTCTCCGTGGATGGAGAGAGGGTCCCAGCAGGGCGCCTCAGAGACCCGCCTTCCTCCGAGCAGCTCCATGGCTCCTCTTAAGCTCTCATACACTACACCAGATATGGCACTGGGGATTTTACTCAGTGTGTGTGTGTATGTGTGTGTGTATGTGTGTGTGTGTGTGTGTGTGTGTGTGTGTGTGTGTGTGTGTGTACGGTGTGTGTGCTTGCGTGTGTATGTGTGTGTGTGTGTGTGTGTGTGTGTGCTTTTTAAATGGGCTTATGTGTAAGAATTTCATGCTGTGCACCAATCTTCTGGCATGATTTATAACGGTTTTATCATTTTATTCATTTACTTCTGACCCCCTCCTCTCTCTCTCTCTCTCTCTCTCTCTCTCTCTCGCTCTCTCTCTGTCCCTCCTTCTCTCTAGCTGTATATGGAAATGATAGGCATCATTATCTACATTCTTGCATCTGTAGCATAAGCTCATGACCAGGAGCACTCTCTGTTTATCTCTAATAAATAAGCGTGTAAATGGCACACTGTGTTCATTTCACGATGTGTGAAACCATGTAACATTTACTACGGCAGTGTCCAAAAAGTCACACTGTCCTACAGTAATCATCGCCAAAGACCCACAAACACTCCCGAAAAGACTTCTTACTGAACGGCAGAGAGCTCAGGCCTAATTGTTGCCATGGTAATGGGCTTGTGAGATACAGGCGTCCTTCCTGTATAGAGCTGAGATGGCTGCCACAGCTGTTTCCATTGGTGATGCACAAACACACCTGAAAGGGCCACAGAGCTACACTTGTCTACTCACTGTGTAATCACAACCTATCTGCCTCACTGTTACATAAGACACACTCACCCACACTCATTCACTCTCACTCAGTCACTCACTCAGTCACTCAGTCACTCACACACTCACTCATTCACTTACTCAACCACCCACCCACTCACTCACTCACTCACTCACTTACTCACTCACTCACTCACATTCTCTGTCTCACTCCATGGGCAATGCACAAACATCAGCATCTAGAAGTGCACAGGCACTACATTCATCTACCCATCTGGATAACCACAATCCATCTGCTTCACTGCTATAAAAGACACTCAACCACACAAATCGACCACAAATCTCTTGCTTAAAACTCACTACTTACTCATTCAGTCACTCGTTACTTTAGTCACTCACTTTCTCTCACTCACTCACTCGCTTACTCACTCACTCACATTCCCACTCACTCACTCACTCACTCACTTACTCAACCAATCTCTCTCTCTCTCTCTCTCTCCTGCACATACTCTCACTCTATCACTCCCTTACTCTCTCCTTTATTCACTCCATCCTTTGGATGTATTGTGTGGTTGGGTTAAAGGGATTCTTGCTGCTATTGTATTTTATAGAGATGTTGGCTTGTGTGGGTGTGCCAAATGCTTAGCTTTTTAATTCCTTTACCCTTTTCCAGAAGGAGCCTGGCACTGTGCTCAGGTATGTTATGTGTTTGCTTGCAAAAAAAGAAAGAAAGCCATCTTTATGACTCATGGCTTAGCGATGAATCGATTCAAGGCATTTTGAGGCAGTTTATACCCAAGCTTGGGCATTCTTTTTCAGTCTAAAATAGCTTCCTTTCCCCCCTCTTTTTTCAAAGAGAGACTACCACCACCAGTGACATTTGAGCAATTTCACATGGGCTCACTCTTTGACTCCCGCTAAACCTAATTGGTTTTGTCTTATGGCTGCCCCCCCCCCACCACCACCCCTCAGATTGTGACTCCCTCACCTCGTATGATAATCAAGAAATGTTTCATAATGCCACAAGAAATGACTTACCTAACAGGGGCTGACAGTCTGACTTGCCGTGGAGTTATTCAAATTGACACATTTTTGTCCTCGATTTAAACTCCTACTCTACTACCATCTGGGTTTTTTTGAGAGATGGGTTGAGAGGGTTGC
>CM059275.1:22232062-22242062 GCA_030347295.1 Setipinna tenuifilis
TACTGCCCGCAAATTGAATAAAATGCTTCATATTTAGAGTAATTGAGCGCACACCACACATGACTGTGACAGTGTTGCACTCTGTATGGTTTGTTTCACTTATTTCAGCAAATGCTATTGTGGGCTATCCCACTTATATTCTGGTGATTTTACTGTATGTTTTATGTTATATTCATGTGTATTTCAATGTCGAAAGTAAAGATACTGGGCTCAGGGAAGCTTCATTCGTCTGCTTGCCTCCAACCCCAAGTGCTAACGTGACTCTACCCCTTTAACGACCCCCATCCCCACTGCCACTCTCATCTCCTCTGTCCTTTCTCTCCTCCTCTAATTCCTTTTTTCCTCTAAACGCTCTCAGTCCTCCTCTTTCCCTAAACACTCTCATTCCTCCTCTTCATGCACACACATATCGCACACCTCATACTCCACACTTTTATTCCTCCCCTCTTCCTCCTCACTCACATGCCTCCTCTTCCTCCTTACTACACTCCCACTCCTCTCCCACACCTATTTCTTTTCTTCCTCCACACTCACTTACAATACAATACAATACGATTCAGTATGATGCAATATGACAGGGTGCTATATGATACAATACGATACGATACGATACGATACGATACGATACGATACAATACAATACAATAAGATGCAGTACAATTTATTGTCTCAAAGGAAAATTTCTCTTGAACTCCTTTTGCAGCCCACATAATGCTCCACACACACACTAAGAACAGACAATAGACACTCTCAGATGAATAACACTTAGCAGACTGTGACATTGCGAACTATAAAACACAACAACAATAACAACAGTACAGAAAAAAATATCGCTCCTCTTCCTCCTCACTCTCGTCCCTCATTTTTTGTCCTCACTCTCATTCTTCCTCTGTCTCGGCACTCTCATTCTTACTCTTCCTCTCCACTCTCATCCCTCCTCTTCCTCCTCCTCGTTCAAGGCCTAATACAGTGAGTGCCTGTGTCTGTGTTTGGGGCTACTTGTTGCACTAAATTATAAAGGGCTACAGAATTCTGTTGAATCACCCCTCTCTTATCATCGTTTTTCATCTCAAACTACTCTGTCGCTACCCCATGTTGTTCTACCAAAAAAGAAGTGACAGAGTGGTTTGACAGTAACAACAAAAAAAGCAAATCTGAAATTGTCGAATTGCCAGAAAACAACAACAGCACCCTGCTGAATGTTTGTGTGATTCAGACGCTTTCAACATTTCTTCCTCAGTTATGTTTATGACATTGAAGAACAGAATGATAGAAACATGGAATTAGATGCCTTTTACAAGCACACACATACACATACACATACACACACACACACACACACACACACACACACACACACACACACACACACATGAGCATACATACACACACACACACACACGAGCACACATACACACACACACACACACACACACACACACACACACACACACACACACACACACACACACAATCAATGCTGATTGTTGTGTTCCACACAACTGTGGCTAATGGACATGCTGAGGTGCTAGAGAGAGTGGGGCGGTGAGTGTGTGTGTGTGTGTGTGTGTGTGTGTGTGTGTGTGTGTGTGTGTGTGCGGGGGGGACTGAGTCATCGTCAGCATGAGAAAAGGCTCCTTCCCGTCCCTGCAGTGTGATTTACTCCACAATCATGCCATTTGTGCTGCTCACTTCAAGTACACACACACACACACACACACACACACACACATACACAATACTGAGATATATACAAACATACCCGCACACAAACACATGCACACGCTCTCTCACACACATACAAACATACATACACACTCACACACAGACTACAAAGACTCAAACTTGTATAGACATACATACACACACGCACACACACACACACTCAAACTCCAAACTCTCTGTCACACACACATACACACACACAATTTCAAACAATTTTCCGACGCTTAGCGTTTCCTCCTGAGAGAGAGGTAAAGCGCAGGTAAATCACGGCGCCATCTCTTAGTGTGTGAACCTCACACACGTCTCCTCTCTTTACTGCCCGATCGATCCCACCATCCATTCACCAGCGTCTGGGGGGGACAGAGGGGGTTTAACACACACTGCCCTCACTACTCATCCCCCTACCACCCACCCACCCCCCACCTCACACACACACATACACACACACACACACTGCCCTCACTACTCATCCCCCCGCACCTCCACCCACACCCCACCTCACACACACACACACACACACACATACACACACACACACACACACTGCCCTCACTACTCACCCCCCATCCTCACCTCACACACACACATACACACACACACACACACACACACACACACTACTCCACTCCACCCCCCAACCCATTCAACCTCCCACCTTACCAACAAATCACCCACCCGCCCACACACCACCACCCCCCCACCCCCACCCACACCCCCACACACTCACACTCACTCACTCACAATTAAGAGCCTCAATGGCCGAGCGCTGGGGACTTTTACTCCGTCTGCCTCTTTATGGCTTTAACATTGATCACCGCTCAGCCTACACGGAAAAAAGCCACTCTCATTTATCGCTCCGAGGTGCGACCGGGACAATGATTAAAATGTCTGTTGGAGAGCAAAGAGAGGGAGAGAGAGAGAGAGAGAGAAAGAGACAGAGAGAGTGAGAGAGAGGGGGGGGGAGAGAGAGAGAGAGAAAGGGAGAGAGAGAGAGGGGGGAGAGAGAGAGAGAAAGGGGTAGGAGGAGGGGGGGGTGGAAGGGGAGACCAAGAAACGGAAACCATCACAGGTTTTCCATTAGCCTCCCAGGAGGAGAGGAGGAGGAGGAGAAAGAGAGGATGAGGAGGAGAGGAGGAGGAGAGCAGTGCTGCAGGTCACCTGCTGAGGAGAGAAAGAGGGCAGAATCCCTTACGGCGGATTTTAATGGGCAAGGAAGGGGAAATTATTCTAATGCGGGAGAGAAAGGTTATGGGTGTTAGAAAGGTAGCCGATCGGCGCTGATTAAGGCCAGTGTGTTTGGAGAACACACAACACACATAACACACACACACACACACACACAAACGCACACGCACACACACACGCGCACGCACACACACACACACACACACACACACACACACACACACACAGGAGCATATAGTGACACAGACATAGAAAAAAAGAAAGAAAGAAAGAAAGAAAGAAAGAAAGAAAGAAAGAAACAGACATTCAGATTGATAGATAGATAGATAGATAGATAGATAGATAGATAGATAGATAGATAGATAGATAGATAGATAGATAGATAGATAGAAAAAGCAAAAACATACACATATAGACCAACACATGCAAACAAATTCAAACACACACACACACACACACACACACTGACAAACCGCATCAGTGATACCATTAGTACTGGGTGGGTGGGTGGGGGAGGTATTCTATTCTGAAGTAAATAAATATGGAAACCACAGTGACATGACTGACAATGCAGCTGTTTCTCCCAGTCCATCCAGTAAATTAAGACCTGCAGTGTTTAGGCAACTGAAGACTTCGCTTCTAGACACCTGTCATACAACTGACATCCAGTCAAAAGTTGTGATAGAAGGGGTGGTGGGGGTGGAGGGGTTGTGATAGTGGTGGTGGAGGTGGAGGTGCGATAGTGGAATATATGCAGGAGCTGTTTCCACATCGTATCATTAGCGCCCAAAGTATGCACCCAAGAATATACACGTCAAAGAAAGTGGGCAAAGCAGTGACAGAGGAGAATCGGCATCGACAAAAAAGTACACCTGCATGGCAGAGCCGAGTTTTCACTTTCTCGACAGCCCGTGCCCTATTTATAACTAACACACACACACACACACACACACACACCGAGGCAAACTAGGGATTACCTGATTCCCAACAAACTGTGATGACCCAAGACAGTCAGAAGACAGGAATCACAAGATTATAGTCATACGTAAGTTTAAAAAAAAAAAAAAAAAAGTCACGACTTGTAAAGCTGCGTAAAGTGCAGGGTAATTAATGCAACAAAACACACATGCATCAATACCTCAGGGTTTGAAAAAACTCCTAGTTTAAAAAAAGTGGTTTTCTTTTTTTCCACAAAAGACAGCAAGGTGTTGGGTTACTTACAGTAAGACAGTGGGTCTGACAAACCACCATTCATTGTACTACGGTAAGCCATAATAATCTGAAATGAACATTACTCCAAACCTTCCCCAAGGCCAAAACCAAAGACGAGACACACTGGCAGGGGCTCTAACAGTGTCAAATACCCCAACAAACGTAAATAAATGAATGGGCCTAATCCTGGCAGTCAGTACTGGGCTGCTCATTCTCTGGTCATCACTGTAGTCAGGCAGCGCTCATCTGAAGGTGATTGGCCAGGCCCGTCCAGCTCACACAGCAGCTCATTAGTGACCGACAGACAGACTGGACTACACCACCTGCCCCCGACCTTTCCACAGTGGTTGTGTGGTCACTACCCACACACACACACACACACACACACACACACACACACACACATATGCGCGCACACACACTTACATACTGTGTATGCGTGCACACACAAACACACACAAACACACACACGCACACATACACACATATATGTGTGCATTCACACAAAAACATATGCACACACACACATACACACATACATACACATAGAGGTCAGAGGGCACACTCCTGTCTCACAGTATTCCTTCACTCAACCATCAAACTAGCCGCCTCCATGGGAGTTAAAGGTAGAGGGGGGGAATATGGGTTGCAGCTGGGCGAGTGAATACAATGAACAACAGCAAAGAAAACAAACAATGAGGGCCAATTTGGCTGGCTGACATGGTTGGGACTGATTGGAGGGACTACACAGATATGGCATATTAAAGAAATACAATACTGCACAAACAATCAGCCAAAGGTGTATTTCGAATTTCGGTAACTATGCCAGAGTATTGTGCAAGGAAGTGGTATGAAGAGGCGCCAAAATGACGGCCATCTTGTTCATTAAATGAGCCGGTTTAAATAACTTAATGCTTTGCCACTTGCGTAAATATTAAAAATAAAATGAGGGCATAAGACAGCTGCCAACTCACTGATAACCAAAAATAAATGTGATTATAAACATGAAGTTGTAGTCATTGTCTCGGTTCAATGGGGTTTACAAGACACTGTTATGACCCCTTTAAAACACAATGGCTTATGAAAACAATGAGTGAAGTCGTGGGAGGTACAGATATACTGTGAATAACAGACAGATACTGGGGCAGCTGACATGATGAAGAGAGTATGTGTGTCAGAGTGTGTGTGTCAGAGTGTGTGTGAGAGACAATCACTGTACACTATAGAAGAAAATGAAACACAAAAAAACTACAGATGAAAAGTCTACCATGACATGACCAAATAAGGACATAAAAAAGAGATGGCAACCAAAAGAAAATGGAGGGAAAAAAAGTGAGAAGCAAAGAGCTGAGAAGTGAGAGCCATGTAACTGGACAGAATAGAAAATAAATCAGAGAAAACTTCAGAAAAAGAAATGGACAGAGAGTGGCTCTGCTCAAAATCTCTAACTGTTAACTATATAGTGAAGTAACTTGCGTGTCATTGCATTGGCTGATTCGGTACACAAGGCAAGCACTGTGTATAGTGAACGAGGGAACATTTCAGATTTAGCCAGAGAGTGCGTCCTGTGTCCTTGTCGGCACAGTTAGATGGCTCAAGCTGTGGCAGAGGCTCTTGTGGCTCCACACGTCCACTATATAGTGTCAGTTGTATTGGCTCATTCGCTACACACTGTACTGTATGCAGTGGACATTTCTGGACCTCTCTGGTCCAGAGAACGCGTCCTGTGCCTCGTGTCGTGGGCGCAGTTAGATGCATGTGTGGTGTGTTGCGGCAGCAGAGAGATGAGGATGATGACTCACAGTCGATGTGCACGTGGGCCTTGAGACTCTGTCCTGAAGCGGCCACTCGTTCACTATGTACAGTGTCAGTTGTATTGGCTAATTGACTAGGGAGTGTACTGTATATAGCAGTGTTTCTCCAGGTTTTTCCACTTCAAGGACCTCTCCCACTCGTCTGAGGCCAACAGGGCTATGTAAATGCATAAATTGGTGCAGCATTACAGCCCTAACTAGAGAATGTCATGAAGATGATATACAGTACATATTGTTTAAAAACACACTGTGCATAACACAGATAGCTAAAGAAACATGAAAAAACATACTATGTTAACACACATGCTCACGGACCACTTGAGGTTTCTTGGACCACATGGACCACACTTCAAGAAACACTGGTATATAAAAATAAACAGAGCCCAACAGAGAATGTGTCCTGTGTGTGTGTGTTGTGGGCGCAGTGTGAGATGTGTTCGTGTTGTGTGTTGTGTGTTGTGTGTGTGTGTTGCGGCAGCAGCAGCCACAGTGAGGGGAGAGGAGATGATGATAGTGATGAGGACGAGGACGAGGATGACTCACAGGCGATGCGCACGTGGGCTTTGCGGCTCTTGGTCGTCCCGGCCGAGCTCCAGGCCACGCACTGGCACCAGAAGTCCTCCAGGCCGAATAGCTCCTCCACCTGCTGCCGCGTGATCTCGATGCTGGCCTCACGCACCACCAGACCTGCAGATAAGAAGGGGGTGGAGCAGAGCGGAGCGTGGGGGTAAGTGGAGGGTGGAGAAAGAGAGAGGGAAAGAAAGAGGAAGATAGAGACAGAGAGAGAGACAGAGAGAGAGAGGTGCAGAGAAAGAGGAAATGGGAGAGAGAGAGGTGCAGAGAAAGAGGGAGAGAAGAAAAGAGAGAGAGAGGGAGATAGAGAGAGAGGGGGTGCAGAGAGAGAGGGAGAGAGAGGAAAAGAGAGACAGAGACAGAGAGAGAGAGAAGTGCAGAAAAAGAGTGTGAGAGGTTGGTCATTGCAGTCAGTGACAGCGTGAAGCGTCAGGATCACACAGCAGTGTAACACAGCACAGAATCTGCAGGCAGGAAAGGCAATAAAGCAGCAACATCTGCAATGATGTACAGTGAAGCACACACACACACACACACACACGCACACACACACACACACACACACACACACACACACGCACACACACACGCACACACACACGCACACACACACACACACACACACACACACACACACACACACACACACACACACACACACACTTGCACAAAGGACACACAAGACACAAGACAGACAGTGGAATGCACTGACTTCAATCAACTTCAGCCTCAAGAAACACTAGAACTTGTTGAGAGAAATGCTAGATTTGCTACCACTCAGTTGTGCACACACACACACATGTGCACACACACACACACACACACATACACACACACACACAGCAAAGAGATATGATCATCCATTTTGGAGGGTTTACTTTTTTTGAAGAGGATTACAGTAAGTGGTACCACAGGGAACAGCCATTTTGGAAAACAAAGAAACAAAGGATTGATAAATCAATGAATATACAAATCTCCAATCTTTGCATCAGTGGCAAAGGAAAAGAAAAGCACTGTGAACTAAAACCAGCTTAGCTGGATGTGAGCCGCACTTACTCTCTGGAATCAATGACACAGTACAGTACTCCTCCCATCCCAGGGTTCAATGTAAAAGCACAACTCTTTACTGGTTTACAGCACAACTGTATACTTGTCTATAATACTATAATCTGTTTATATTCCTAATCTATATTAATACCTAATTATTCCCACCTGTTCTTACTGCTCTATGTATTTGTACATGAGTTACTACAAACTACATTGTATAATACACTATATCTATATCGTACATCTTCTATACTGTTTTTTACTCTATATAGGCCTACTGTATATATCACACTTGCTGCTCTTTGCACTTCTGATTAAATGCTAAACCACATTTCGTTACCCTGTACAGTTGAATCCAATCTATATAATCTAAAACTACAGTTGAAGTACAGATCTTGGCTTTAAAAAACAAAAAAAAAAAACCCTGCCATGTATTCTTTCTGCCTATGAACCTAACATGGATGATTTCACTAGTTAAGCTCATCTCCCTGTTAGATGATTTGTGTTCATTAACATCTGCTGGTTAAGAAAGGGGTCAGTTCAACCAAATATGTGGCAATATGTGTTTTTTCTCCACTTCTGAAAGACAGGATATGCATGCACAAGGCAAGCATTTCCAGTGCATGGTTCATACAAAGCAGTGTCCCGATAGAAATGATGTTTCAATATCACCGCAGACCAGAGTAGCTTGCCAAGTAAGCCATACACGGGAAACGTGGGTTTAAGCACCATCAATCATCAAGCCCAACAAAAGCCATGCTGCTGTCAATGCATGACAATAATGCATGGATTAATTACTGTGTGTGGACATGAGAAAATGAAATGATAATGTACTGTACGTTTACACTTGGATCGCACCCCCCCTCTCTCATAGAACTACCTACCCACTTCCTGTATGCATCATGAGGGACAACACAACAATGAAAAGTACTTTATAATAGGATTTCACTCCACGCGCTTCTTTGCTCTGCGCCGTGTTCACTGATTTCCCTTGGTCAGCAGTGGCGGCTTTGAATGAAAAAAAAAAAAAAAAAACAAGGGGTCTGTCTTTTTGCTTTGTTGCCTCCTGGCCTCTGCGAGTTAACCAACACATCCTTGATTAAATATGTAAGACTCCGACAAATGTCAACAAAAAGTGCGGCGGCGGAGAGATAAATTAACACGGGACAGTGGCATGGCGTGATAGTAAGCGTTTCTCTTTATTATGCTGTGGGGAGGCTGCCAGGTGCTGTGTTGTGCTGGGCTGGGCTGGACTGGGCTGGGCTGGACTGGGCTGGGCTGGACTGGGCTGGGCTGGGCTGGGCAGTGGCGGCGACTCGCCTGGCGCCAAGAGATGGACCCGAGCAGCATGCCAGCCTGCAAATCCTGTTCGCTAACTCCGCTGATTACATTTGTTTGTTTCTCTTTCTCCCTCTCATCATTTAGTGTGTGTGTGTGTGTGTGTGTGTGTGTGTGTGTGTGTGTGTGTGTGTGTATGTGTATAATCATATTTTTATACTAACTCATCACTATGTAGTGCTGTCAATAAATATACAGAGAAGCACACACACACACACACACACACACACACACACACACACACACACACACACACACACACACACACACACACACACAAATGTAGATGTCTATGCTGACACACACACACACACACAAATGTAGTTGTCTATGCTGACACACAACCACACACACACACACACACACACACACACACAAGAAGGCAGTGAAAATGTGCTGAGTGATAGCGCCAACTGAAGCCGGCTGGCCTCTGAGGCTGATCCCACCAGTCATGCTCCGTAACCCCCAGTAACTCTCTGACATGGCGTCTAATCCCTGGTCCTGCTCCGGCGAACCCACTACTACTGACACACACACACCACACCACACCACACCACACCACACCACACCACCGTCCCTCTACCACTTGCCACTGCCTCTACTTGCTGCCGCCAACAAGCAGGACTGACACAAACCGACTCTGACTCGCACCCCCCCCACCCCCAAGCCAGGCAGCTAGCCGAGCGTGGAAACCGCAGCGGCGTTAAAGAGAGAAGGAGAGCTGAGGAAGTGCAAAGCGTGAGCTAAAGACTCCCGCCGCCTCCACCACCAGCACCACCCGACGCGGCCTCTCAGCACAGCACTCACTCTCACCCTCACCGCCCTCTGCACTCCACTTGCAGCCTGATAGCGCAGCGAACGATACCCTTGTGAGGCTGTGAGAGTGTGTGAGAGTGTGTGGGTTTGTGGTTTTCTTTTTCTGTGTGACAGTGTGTGTGTGTGTGTGTGTGTGTGTGTGTATGTGTGTGTTTGTGTGTGTGTGTACGTGTGTGTGTGTGTGTTTGTGTGTGACTCGCCTGGCGCCAAGAGATGGACCCGAGCAGCATGCCAGCCTGCAAATCCTGTTCGCTAACTCCGCTGATTACATTTGTTTGTTTCTCTTTCTC
>CM059275.1:22244562-22247062 GCA_030347295.1 Setipinna tenuifilis
TGATTCACTAACACGAAAAGCAAAGACAGCTGTTCAAATTACACTTTTTTTTTTTTTTACTACGGATGTCCATGGAGAAATTGTTAGTATCTAAGATCCAATTAAAAAATAAATAAATAAAACTAAGAAAGAATAGCAGTGGAGAGTCCAGTACATTCTCATTGCCTGACAGCGTCTTGTTTGAACTGGCCACTGAAGACAGCATTTAGTGCCATAAAATATACAAAAATTACAGTATGACCCCCTTTTAGTCATAACACAAAAACCACTCAGTCTTCCTGAAGGCGGTCAGATCAAGAACGAGTCTCCTTTGAGGACAGACTACCTCAAGTAGGAAAGGGATCAAAAGAACACAATGCTCGGCACACTCTGAACTGCTCTAGAATTAATTCATAAGTGATAAATCATTCATAAATCACCTTTTTGTCAGTGTCGGACAGACAAAAAGGTGAGGCAGCGGCTATTGAAAAGCTTGCCATGTTTTGCTTTCTTTCCCATACCTGCTAATAATGATGTTTAGGTAAGAGGGATAGAGTAGACTCAGTGAAAGAACACTCTTCACGGTTCAGAGATCTCCATGGTTCCCAGAAAAGTGTTTTAGACAGCTCTATAGCAACTCTCCAGAAACAACTCTATCGCATCTCTCCAGGAACAACAAAATAATCACTAATTCCACAAACTATGGGAACATTTGAAAAAAATGTTCCACTCCAACTTCAGCAAACTGTGAAAAGAGCCTATTTGAACTTTCCCAAGATGGAGGCCAATGGAGCTTTGAGCCAATTGCAACTCCAGCAGAAGATGGAGAACCACCACACGCTTCCCAAGGGAGGTGGCTCCTCAACAACCAGCCAACACAACATACCCTTCTCTCTCTCTCCCAGTCTTTTCCTCCTTCACCCTGATACTCTTGCTTTCTCTCTCTCTCTCTCTCTCTCTCTCTCTCTCAAATCTCTCTCTCTCCCTCACTATCTCTGCTCACTGACACGGAAGAATCTGACCTTGTTTGTGAACCGCCATGGCCATAAATAATTAAAGCGTTTGTGATTCTCCCCACTGCTCCCCACGCTGGCTTGCCTCCAAATTACTGTAAGGGGAGGCAGGAGGAGGAGGAGGAGGAGGAGGAGGAGGAGGAGGAGGAGGCTTTAGCGGGAAAGGAGTGAAACTGAGAGAGGGAGCAGCAGTGGGAACACTCACTGGGAACCAGCAAGGAGGAGAGAAGAGAGAGGAGAGAAGAGAGAAGGTAAGCATGCGCCTCAGAGAAGAAGAGAGAGCGCCATCTTGCATCACCTTACATCATCATATGCTCCTTTGATGCCACACCTTCTTTTTTAAGCTAAGGGCTAATCACAAGAGGGCTCCACAAGAGGTGGAGATGATGCTAGAAGCGTGATGCTGCTAGAAAACCTGAGGTCAGAGATTTTGTCTCCTGGGAGTTCAAGAGATGATATTGCACATAGATAACTCTACTGCTATCATCTTCTGCCTACCTCATGAACACATGAACACACGCAATTACTGACACCTTTCAATCTGAAAATGAAGATACTGTTGATACATTGTTGATGTTGATATGGCTTGATTAAAATCTATTTTCCCCATTTAATGTTCTAATTACACAGCATTGTTTTTTTAGCAGGTGAAAAGCAGTGAAAGAGATGTAGAAACACAAAACCACCTCATTTGATTTAATATGTTTCACCTGACTGGCAGCTTTTTAATCATTCGGTTGGTCATTCATGAACATGAGCTAATCAGGTCAGCCAGCTTAAGTAAATAGATGCAATAACTCATGCCTTGTTCCGGTAAATACAGATCCCGTCATACAGGATAGACCTCTCCAGTAACCATCATTGTGGGGTCACATACAAACCACGAGCATGAGTAAGTAGTGGTGACATTAACTAATTGCATTATACAATACGCACTGTCTTAAGACACTGCCGTGGCAGCCATGCTGTCACTTACATTTATGAATAATTAATGCCATCATCATTGTAAGCCTTAACATTGCTATTGATCATCCCTTGCTGACGGTGTTGTGAAAATGGCAGCCGGGGGAAGTGTTAGCATGTTGATTAAATTCCCGAAATGAAGAGCACTCCCTTCCAATGCACAAAGTCATCACTCATATGGACCAGGTTGTACATTACACCAGTGCGTCTACTACACATAATTAACTCTGGCTCATCTGGAGAAATCAATGGGCAGCTCACCAGAGATTAGTGAAGACGATCCCTCACTGTTAGGGAGCGTCTACAAAGAGCTTCCTTGCTTCCTCTCAGACGTTCCTGCCTGCCTGGGTGGGTGGGTGGCGGCAGGACAGTGACCAGAAATCAATAGCATATTGTTTTAGCTGTGTTGTCATCTGGCTGACAAACAGAGAGATTTAATCTCAGCATTTCCTCTCTCAGGCTAAATAGAGAGAGGGGGTATATTTTAGCAATCTGGTAAGTGTTGCGGTATCGGAGACTGTGGGGGGATCTGAAAGCCAGCGAGT
>CM059275.1:22262062-22264562 GCA_030347295.1 Setipinna tenuifilis
CCAGGGGTCCCTGTAGGGCCTGTTTAACTGAGGGGGTGTCTGCTTTCCATCAGTGGCGGCCCCTTAAATCACGGCGGGGCCCTTTCATCTGGGGCCTAATCGGCTGTTAATTGAAGAGGAGCCGTAAACTCGCCGTGAACCTTTGGCCCCCCGACCGCCTTACAGGTGTGCCAGCACACTCACACTCACTACAGCAGCCTAGACTACACCAGTCACCCTGCAGCGCACAGCCTGAGAGAGGGATAGAGGGATAGAGAGAGAGAGAGAGAGAGAGAGAGGGATAGAGAGTGAGAGAGAGAGAGGGATAGAGTGTGAGAGAGAGGGGGATAGAAGGATAGAGCAAAAGACAGGGATAGAAAGAGGGGGAACAGAGAGGGAGAGAGATAGAAAGAGAGAGGGATAGAAATAAGTTGGGCAGAGAGAGAGGGAGAGAGAGAGAGAGAAACGGGGAGGCAGAGAGGGACAGAGAGAGAGAGGGATGTAGAGAGAAGGGCAGAGAGAGGGACAGAGAGAGAGAAGGAGAGAGAGAGAGAGGGATAGCAAGAGAGTGGGACAGAAAGCAAGAGAGAGAGAGAGCATGAGAGACTGAAACAAAGGGAGAGAAAGAAAGAGAAAAAAAGAAATAGAAAGAAAGAAAGAGAGGCAGCCAGTGCCAACCCTGTGGTTAGAGGGGCCCTGTTTCGGAGGCCACAGGCTCCTTAGCCCTCTCTGCGGAGCCAGATAACAATGACATTACTGAGGGAGCACTGAGAGTGATGGGGAGGGAGAGACGCCCACTGTCACACCACACACACACACACACACACACACACACACACGCCCACTGTCACTCCCCTTCACCCCGCCACTGTACTCACCCCCCCTCACCCCTTGCCCCCACTTCACACCCCCACTCCACACCCCCACTCCACCCCCCCACTCCACCCCCACTCCACCCCCCCACTCCACACCCCCACTCCACCCCCAGGTTGAGACCACTAATCTGCAGAGCCAGCATTAGGGCTACTGTTACACACACACAACATCTGGAGTTCTGTGTGTGTGTGTGTGTGTATGTGTGTCGGTGTGTGTGTGTGTGTGTGTGTGTGTGTGTGTGTGTCAGTGTGCGTGTCAGTGTGTGTGTGTGTTTTGGTGAGTGTGTGTGTGTGTGTGTGTGTGTGTGTGTGTGTGTGTGTGTGTGTGTGTGTATGGTGTGTGTCTACAAAATGTAAGTGTTTTCAGATACTATGATAAGTGGTCCAAAGGCTAAGAACACAAATAGCTCTCTGGAATCCAGAAAGTAGCTGGTAAAATATCAGCAGGAACTCAGAACAAAAACCCTTTAATCTTACCGGAGCCTTTTAACTAAGATTGGCAACAATTAGTAGAAGCGGTGCAAAGTAAAAATAGCACCGAACCCTTTTTGAGTTTTAAAAATTGTGCAGTCCCTACATCAGATAGTGCATTAAGACTTGTGTACTTAAGAGATGGATAAGAGACAGAGACAGACAGACAAAAAGGCAGACAGACAGACAGCCAGGCACGAAGGCAGACAGACAGATAGACAGACAGGACACACAGACATGTAACAAAGTGCAATAACACTTTGTTGTGCTATTACATTGGACTCTGTGCCATATAATAACTCCATCATGCCCACCACTTTTCCTACTGACACATTCTGCACCTTATTTGTTCATTTATTTATTTATCCATAGCTCTTTTATAGTCTTATTTGTATGTATTGTTGTACAATATCTCAGCACTTATTCTTTTTTAATTGTACTTAGCTTGTTATTTATTTCCATTCTTATTCTTATCTACTGCTTCTCTTTGTGCACGCGCATGCTCAAGTCAAAACAGAGACAGGGAGGTGGAAAAGGAACACAGCGACAATAATTCTTTTAAACAAACAAACAAACAAATAACAAAATAAAAAAACAGCGCAACAGCAATACTCATTATGTAGTGACAGAGTTAGAGTGATCTAAACATTAATTTGAGGCAAAGCACCTTGAAATGAAGGCAGGCTTGCTAGTTATAAGTCCACCCCTGACAAAGAAAGTGTAGAAAGAGAAAGAAAGAGAAAGAGAAAGACAGAGAGAACAAAGAAAGTGGGGAAAAGAAAGGGCGAAAGAGGGAGAGAGAGAGAGAGAAAGAGAAAGAGAAAGAGGGAGGAAAGGTAGAGAGAGAGGAACAGAACGAAAAAAGGAGAGAGGGGCAGAGAGGGACAAAGAAAGAGAGAGAAAGAAAAAGAGAAAGACAGAGAGAGCGTGAGAGAGACACACACACAGAGACAGAGAGAACAAAAGGGAGAGGGAAAAAGAAAGAGTGTGGGAGGGAGAGAGAGAAAAGAGAAGAAGGAAAGGGTGAGAGGGAGGGGTGGAGGAGTGGAGGGGTTGGTGGGGGGCGCTGCGGGGTGGGGGGGGGGGTGCCTGGGGAACCTGAGGCAAGTTTTATCAGCCCCCTCTCCTCTCCCTCTCCTCTCCCTCTCCTCTCCTCTCCTCTCCTCTCCTCTCCT
>CM059275.1:22274562-22282062 GCA_030347295.1 Setipinna tenuifilis
TCCTTTTAAAGACGCAGTAATGAGGGCCCGTATGTCTTGTGTCAGTCTGAGGAATAAATTCAGACTGAAGCAGATATTTATTAGTTTCCATTAGTGGCTCAATGACCCCTCCCCACGCTAAAATTTAGCTGTGCGTACACAGGAACGCACACAAATACACACACACACACACACACACACACACACACACACACACACCACACGCACACATCCTTTAATGCTCTCACCTGCTCTCCTCTCTTCACAGCTCAACTCCCCCATCCCTCTCACCTCTCTCTCACACCTCCGTCTCACCTCTCTCTTTCACTCCCTCTCTCGTTTTTTTTTCTCACACTCACTCTCACTCCTCTCGTTTTCTTTCTCACTCCCTTTCACTTACAGAAAGCACTTACATCAATAGACATATGATCTTTTAACACATACACATATTCATACTCACACGAACACACACACACAGTCACACGCCCACACACACACACACACACACACACACACACACACACACATGCACATGCATATACACAAACACAGTCACGTATAGGCACAGTCACGGCATGACATGCAACACAACACAACACAATGCAAAACAACACAAAACAACACGACACAACACAACACAGCACGACACAACACAATCCTCCAACACACATTCCTTTGTCACATGGCCTCCAAAATTCCAGGCGTCCAGGCATCCAGGCGTCCAGCTTTTAGCAACTACAGTGGCCCAGACAGGACACACTTCATGAAGTCTCAAAGACAACATGCCCGAGGCAATATCATGCCACTGCAGTCGTGACAGGGACAAAGACCGTCAGGGACAGAGATGGATACGGACAGCCCAGGTCTGTCTGTGACGGAGTCACTCCACTTACTGCTGACCAGACTCGGTCAGGAGCTCTGGCTCCAAAATATTGGCACATAAAATCACATAAAAAAACAAATGAATTATTCACAACCCTAAAAAAAAAAACCTGGTGGTCCTTGAGGGGGAGGAGAGCTTTTAGGCCGGTCCCAACCGATGGCCCCCTTATCGAGACCAGCAAGTGATGTAATTGCAAAAAAATGAACGTGTGCAAATTGATTTAGTTCTCCATCTTACACAGACACACACACACACACACACACACACACACACACACACACACACATACATATATAAAGACACACACACACACACATACATATATAAAGACACACACACACACACACACACACACACACATAGGCCCTGCAGATGAGGTTATAAAAATTGCTAAATGAAAAAAAGACCCGTTCCAGATAAGGCAGACTTTATGTTTCCCTCCCTGAATTTCTCCATATATAGGTCCTTTTTTCACTTTGCCCCCCCGCCCACCACCACGCCAGCCCACATATCTTTCTCTCTCTCTCTCTCTCTCTTTCTCTCTCTCTCTCTTTCTCTCTCTCTTTCTCTCTCTCTGTCATCTCTTTCTTCACCCCCTCCACCATCCCACCCCACGTATCTTTCTCTCTCTCTCTCTCTCTCTCTCTCTCTCTCTCTCTCTTTCTCTCTCTCTGTCATCTCTTTCTTTACCCCCTCCACCATCCCACCCCACATATCTTTCTCTCTCTCTTTCTCTCTCTCTCTCTCTCTCTTTCTCTCTCTCTCTGTCATCTCTTTCTTCATCTCATGGAGCAAACTGCTGCCACACTATCAGCTGGGATCTCCCGGATTGGCTGGCTGGCTGTGTGAGAATCAGGGGAAGCCTGCAAAATAGGGCACAGAGGGCCTGCCAAGTGACACTGCGAGGCTCAGCAAGACAAGGAGGAGGAGAAAGAGAGAAAGAGAGGGAAAGAGAGAGAGACAGAAAGAAAGAGAGAGAGAAAAGAGAGAGAAACTGGAAGGTCAGGTGAGCTTGGTAGATCTTCCTCAGAGAAGGGGTGGGTCTACACCAAGAGCTCACACTTCACTGCCAAAGACAGCCCCCCCGCGCCCCCCCCCCCCCCCCCCACACACACACACACACACACCCGCCATTACAGATGCTCAGAAATCTGATTTGAAATATTTGATTACAGCGGTAATAAAATCACCCATGGATTATGACAATGAGTGTTCCGCAAAGGAGGTTACGTCAGAGCGAAAAGGGCTATCTTGGTCGCATTGCATCTCTTGGAATATCGAGTCGGGAATCACAATCACATCGGGAGCTCTAATTGGAAAAATGGGCACAGAGAGAGAGAGAAAACCAAATGCCATCCCAGCGGGCCCTCTACACGCAAAATGACCGGGAGCGGAGACATGCAAGCACAGACACACATAGCGTCTGGCCGCCCTCCAACGCAACATTTTTCTAAGAATGGGAGCTTGGCGAAGCGTGGCATCCTGCTCAGCTTGGCGCGAAGCGTCCGGTCCCGCGGGGCCGATCTCTCTGGCCCGGTCCACAGCCGCCGTCTCGGAACCGCCCATGGTGGTGGTGGTTGTGGTGGTGGTAGTGGTGGGCTCCTGTTAGCCAGGGCTGGCCCGACCCAGCCCAGCCTGCCCGGTCTGTCCTGGCCTCAAGCCCTGCCAGCGCCGTCACACAGACAGGTTGGGGTGGGGCGGGGGTGTTACTGGACTGGGCGGAAGGACACCACACACACACACACACACACACACACACACACACACACACACACACACACACACCGCTCTGTGGCAGCCTGTGGCAAAGTTCATCAAGTGGCACTTCTCCTGACCCGCTGGGTCCAGATGGCATCAGTACATACGGAGCGGAGCGAACGAAGAAAAAAAAAAAACGAATGAAACGAGAGACGGAAAGGGGAAGTGCGGGTTTGAGGGAAAGGCAAGTGAGCGAAACGACGCCAAGTTGGGCGAATGATGCTGAAATATACAAATAAATTCACTTTTTTCCCCCCTCTCCATCTCTCTAATCTGTGTTCTGGCGATGGCTGTTTTGTGTGCAGAGACGTGCGTTCCTTAGCGGTGTGTGTCTATGAGGAAGTCACACACACACACCCACACACACACACACACACACACACACACACTGCGCCAGAAGAAATTGTATTCCGCCGGGTGGTGGTGTGGAAACCCAAGCGTGTGATGGCTCGCATTCAAAAAAGCTGAGTGTGTGTGCCTCAGTGAAAACGTTGCACAGTTGCAAACCCAAGCCAAAAATCACCTAAGACATCCGAGGGGCCCGCGTCAGACCTTAACACAATTACGCCTCGACTGCTCGAGTTGGCCAAAAAGCATTACAATGGAGGACATTTTCATTTGGAAGTGTTTAGCGATGTTAGAGGGAGGAAAACAGGAGGCTTGCAAATACCTCGGGGGGAAAGCTGTGCTGGCACCTGTTTTAGATGACTCCCTTTCTCTCTCTCTCTCTCTTTCCCTCTCTCTCTCTCCCTCTCTCTCTCTCTCCCTCCCTCTTTCGCTCTCTAAGGCTCTTTATAGTTCTATTCCGCTCCGCTCCTGCTTCTGTCTTTTCCTTTATCTTTTATCTTCTCTCCTCCCATCTTAACTGTCTCTCCTGTCCCTCCCCATCTCTGCCTGTCACTCTTCTTTTACTCCCCTTCCCTCTTCTCTCTCTCTGTCTATCTTTCTCTCTCTCTCTCCACCTCTCCCCTCTTCACTGCACCTCTAAAAGCCTCCAGCCCTCTCTCTCTCTCCCTCTCTACACCTCTCCCCTCTTCACTGCACCTTTAAAAGCCCCCAGCCCCCCTCCACCCTCCTCTCTTTCTTCACCTCTCCCCTCTTCACTGCACCTCTAAAAGCCCTCAGCCACCCTCCCCACCGTCTCTCTCTCTCTCTCTTTCCCTCCCTCTCTCTCTCCCTCTGACTCAGGATGAAAAGCCACTTTCTGAGCTTGATTGGAGAATGATGCTGCCACTTAGGGAGCAGTTCCATCAGTGGGAGACAGGGAGGAGGAGGAGGAGGAGGAGGAGAAGAGAGGGAATAAGAAGGGAAGGGGGGAAGGGGGAGGCGGGAGAAAGAGGGAGCAAGAGAAGGAGAGAAAGAGAAGAGAGAGAAGCCCTGGATGAGCGGTCGCTCCCCAGGGTGCCGTTGCGGTGATGGGTGAGCTGTCAAATGCCCCATTGTCCAAATTACCCAGCATGCACGGTGTCACCGCCTGGGACTAATTTATGGCCCCGGCGCCACCATCGCTCTTCGCGCTCAGCCCCGGATCTCTGGACTAACTACTGCGCCCGCCAGCAGAGTAGACCCTTCACCAGAAAGGGGGGGATGGGGGTGGGAGAGGTGGGAGTGGGGGGTGTGGTTCTGTCCGCAGCATGCTTCACCCCTGCGCCTCACACCCCTGACACACACACACACACACTGACACACACACTGACACACTGGCACTAAAGCAGAACAAATAGGATTTGGAAGCAGCTGCTTGCTACTTGTAACCACACCCAAGCAAAGGCACTTACTTACTTACTTACGTACGTACTTACTTATTGACGCGCCATCTGAACCCAAACCCAAACCCAAACCCACAGTGGGACAGGAGTGGGGGAGTACCCTGGCATGGGTCACTGAACATGGCACTCTGTGGTGACATGCCAGCCAAACAGAGCGGCGGGCCCATGACGTATGTACAGTATGTGCTACCCATTACTCATCTCGTGCCCTGACACACGTCATGTAAGGGCAGGTTTATCGTGTGTAACGTGAAACATATCGCCACATATTTCTCGGCCGTGAGTTTACAAGGTGACTAGCCCCTAATTGAAAAAAAATAGCAGGGCTGTCTTTCTAAGCTGGACAGGGCGCTGTCAGAGTGTGATGCTGGCAGATGTTGGTTGGTTGTGGGGGAGGGGGGTAATGGACGTGTGTTTTGATTCATCTCGGTGGGTGGGGGTGGGGGTCTGGTGAAGAGTGGCGTCCAGACAGCCACACGTCCTGGTATTGCCCTGCTCTTGCCCTGCCCCGTCAGCCCCCAGTGGGGTGTGTGGTGATGGGGGCAGGGGGCAGGGGTGGGTCACTGTGGTGGGCTGCATGCAGAGCCGGCCTGCTGTGAGGTGTAGGAGCATATCGAGCTAACGCAGAGGGCACTTAACAACTGACACAGCTACTTTATTCTGGGCCCTGCACACACGCACACACACACACAGACACATACAGGCACACACATGCACACATACAGACATGCACACAAAAACACACACACACACACACACACACACACACGCACACACACACAAACACACACACACACACACACACACAGGCACACGCACATGTACACATACAAACATGCATACGAACAGACAGATAGACAGACAGACACACACACACACACACACGGTGGTGCACCACACACACAAACACACAAACACACATGCACACCTAGCAGACACACACACAGACATAGGGTAGACTAATTGGCAAAAAACAGCATGGAACCAGCCCTTCCATCTGGGAACAGCAAGCAGACAGAGGCATTGTGGGTAAAAATGAGGCCCCACCACCATATTCGAAACATTTTCTGTCTCCACTCATTACGTGTGTACTGGACCTCATCTCCTGAGGTGCTAGCAACAGAGGGTGGAGAAGGGCGTGTGTGTGTGTGTGTGTATGTGTGTGTGTGTGTGTGTGTGTGTGTGTGTGTGTGTGTGACGGGTAGTGTTGGTGGTGGGGGTGACAGAGCCGGGAGGAGTGGCTGGGACATTTATGGACATGCGTCATAAAACCAGACCCATTAAAAAATGGGCGCTGTAAAATAAAAGGTATAAAACATACAGCCATTTTCCTCCATTTTCAAAACTCATTTACAGCCGGTACGTTTCGGTGAAGGAAGGAAGGCACGGCCTCCCTGGAAGGCAGTAGAAACGCCACAATAACTCACGCTTTCTTTCATTTTCCCGCCATCGTAAAGAAAGTGATTACCAATTGTGTGCTTTATTATTAAGACCGAGGCCATTTCCCTAAAGGCTGTCTGTATCCTCTTCACACGCGTGTAAAAAAAATTCTGTTTTCCAATAAATGTCCCTGTGTATGGATTCTCCAGATTTATAATCACACGCACGTTATTGAAGCATATTTTCATGCCAATCCCTACCTATGTTTTCTTAGGATATTAAATTATTACGAATATTTTTACTGAGGTAACTGAAAAGTTCCAGCTCTGCATCACTGACAAGACCTGCACACCCCCCCAACCCCACGCACACACACACACACACACACACACACACACACACACACGCGCACACACACACACACACTGCAAAAGAGAGAGTAGGCACTACATCCTCGAAGCAGTCGGTTAATTAATCAGGTCTGAATTTATTGTGATTGCTGGATAGCGCTGTGGAAATCCTCCTAGTGTCAATGCAATACCCTCCTAGTTAATAGGCAGCCTGCTCAGAAGGGGATGGGGAAAGTTTCATTAGCACATCTGAAGTAGTAGGGGCTCAACATCACTCTAAATGAGCTAAAGGACCTGTTCACGCGCACACACACACACACACACACAGGCATGGCATATACACACACTAGCACACACACAGCATCAGCGAAGGATTGTGGGGTGGTGGTCAGTAAAACCATTGCCACTCACACACACACACACACACACACACACACACACACACACACACACACACACACACACACACACAATCACCAGATGGTGTGAATGAATGGGTGTGTTTCCTTGGGTGTGTATAACTGTCTGGTCCACTGGCTGTCAAAGACTGTCAGAGGATGTGAGACAAGCACGATAGCCAAGACTCTCTGCTGCAACACTCACGCCTTATCCAGCAGCATCCTAAATAGGACACCCCCAAATATAACACGCAATGGAGGACTACGCTGCTGTGCTAACAGATATGAATAATAATAACACACACACTCATGTGTGTGTGTGTTTGTGTGTGTGTGTGTGTGCAAACACTAAATACTTCCTATCTGTAACACCTTTGTCCTTGTTTTTGCTTGTGTGTGTGTGTGTGTGTGTGTGTGTGTGTGTGTGTGTGTGTGTGTGTGTGTGTGTGTGTGTGTGTGTGTGTGTGTACGTGCTTTTATTTTACAGTTTTTCTGAATTGCTAAAGCACAAAAACCAATTGGCTGGCCCAATTGCCCAATTGCTTTAGCTACTTCTCACAACTGCTCACTCTTTTGTCAATACCTTAAACCATTTTAGGTAGTAAAACACAATTTGCAAAACTCACTGACTCCTCTTTGCAAAACTCTAAACACATTCTCATTGTCAAAACACACTTTGCAAAACTCATGCCTCCTCTTTGCAACACATTCTCATTGTCAAAACACACTTTGCAGTGTAGGACACATGTGGTTCAAAATGTTGAACATTCTTCTCCCCATTTGATCATCAATAAAGCACACATGGCAGTAGCTAAGCACAATGAGTCAAAACTTTATTATTTCATTTCAAATGACCTGACACCACCAATGTAAGCCAATTGAGAGCCACAAGAAGGTTGCAGCTTGAAAATGGCTGCCAACCAGAGACAAGAGAGGGAGGGACATAGCAAGGAAGAGGAGGTAGAGGAAGAACAAGAGGAAGA
>CM059275.1:22292062-22309562 GCA_030347295.1 Setipinna tenuifilis
CATCCTATTCTGTTCTACACATCAGCTCCACATGAAGAAGCATCTGCAGAATAAAGATGGCTCAACAGAGCAAAAGAAAAAAAAACAAAATTCAAAATTAAAGACAGGAGAAGAAAACTGCTGTGTGTGTGTGTGGGGGGGGGGGGCGCTTGGGGGGGTTGACCACTGAACAATCATCATTGCATCACTTCCTCATTCGGGCCAAATGGCGGGGCGTTCTGTGGGCCGTTACGTGAGATGCGCATTAGCAGAAGGATTCTATTTCACTGTAATAGCCTTCACATGAGATTACAAAGACTGTTATGCAGTCCATTTTTTTGACAAATGGGTTATTTTTCGTTTCAAGCGGGGAAGGAGGGTTGAGTGAGGTTTGGGGGGGATGGTGGAATGGGGGGGATGGGGATTGGGAGGGGTCTCCCCCCCCCCCCCCACATGCTGCCGTCCTCACACGCTGGCCTGGATCTCCCACCATGGCATTAAACAGTCGTTGAACGCAAACGGAAGGGAGGGGGGTGGGGGCTGGGGGGGGGGGGGGGGGGGTTACCCGCCATAATTGTCTCCATTCCACCACCAGGATTCATAACTGTTTATGCTGCATATACTGCCACAGTGCCATCATGACTGCGCGTCCGCACGCCTGCACACACACACACACACACACACACACACACACACACATCAGAGAGTTGCTGGAGTGTTCCCATCTGCAGTCAGTCTATAACTGAGCCAATGGTGAGAAGGAGCCAGGCTGTGTGTGTTTGTGTGTGTTTGTGTGTCTGTGTGTGTCTGTGTGTGTGTGTGTGTGTGTGTGTGAGTGTGTGTGTGTGTGTGCACGCATAAGTGCACACCAAAACACTTTTTTTTCCATATTACCCTTCCTGAATAGATGCACTGTGCATTTATTGCAATGGAGGGAAATCGCTTCCACACACAAATACATCTCCAGCCGCTCTACGGCGAAGAAACCAGGCTGTCTTTGTGTGTGTGTGTGTATGTGTGTGTGTGTGTGTGTGTGTGTGTGTGTGTGTGTGTGTGGGTGTGTGTGGATGTGTGTGTGTGTGTGTGTGTGGGGGAGGTTCCATATTTCCCCTCTGCAATAAACGTACCGTGCATTTATCGCAATAGAGTGAAATCGTTTTTCCCACACAAAAGCGTCTCCACATGACCTTTGGAGCGCAGGGAGACCGTGGGGGGGAGCTTCTAATCAGCAAGGCAAAGAGACACCGACACCGACTGCAGCCCGAGGACATTACACCTAATAACCAACTCATCTCCTCTGGGTGAAGTAGCCATGTACTTCCCCCACCTCTCCCCTGCCTCCCCCACCTCCTCCAGGTCCACTGGGCTTCAACTGCAATCTGGGAACCACATCTAATCAGCCACCACCCACCCCATTTCACCCCACCCCCATCTCTGTCCCCAATCCCTGTCCCCATCCCCTGGGCATCATGCCTGGCCTCGCTCGCACAGCCTGTCTCAGTGGACACCGCTGCCAAGCACCCCCCTGAGGGTGTGTGTGTGGCGGGGACCATGCTTCCAAGTGTCCACTGAGGACTGGACTCGGTGCCTAGCCACCTCCATCACCGCGGGGGAATCGTAGCCAGACACACTCCCCTGCCCACCCCCTCCTTCGCTGGGCAGCACATCTAAGCACGTCTGTCCCCCTGCGTCTGTCCTGGAGGTTAGAGGCACCTCCGAGGCCACCTCTACCCCTCTAGTGTCCCCCAGCGCTCTGCAGCAAGACTCAGGGACGGGGGACACTAGAGGGGCTAGAGGCATAGCGTGATGGAGAGAAGAGGAGGGAAAGTGCCGACCCAGACAGGAAGTAAATGAAAGGAGGAAGGCTATTAGGCAGGGTAGGACAGATGAAGAAAGATCAAATAGGCCTATAAGTTTGGTGAGTGAGGTGAAAGAGAGCAAGAAAGAAAGAAAGAAAGAAAGAAAGAAAGACAAGGAAAAAGAGAGAGGAACACACACAGAGAAAGGAAGAGAGGAAGCAAGTGCTTGTGTGTGGTATAAAGAAAGAGAGACAAAGAGAGAAAGAAAGACAGAAGAAGACAGAGAGAGACAGAGAGGCAGAGCGAGCGAGAGAGAGAGAGAGAGAGAAAGAGAAAACTAGACAGGCATGAACAGCCATGGGTGGGACGGAGACAAAAAGCAAAAGAGAGAAGCCATGAGGAAAAGCAGGAAGCAGGCCATAACCAATGGAGATTCTCCCATAAATATGCACTGACAAAGTGCCCTGAACTCCAAAAGTGCCTTTTGAAACACTTTCCCACATCTTTTTGGAGGGGAGAGGAGGGGAGGGGAGGGGCATGCATTTATGCATGCATTCTTGGCTGGTTTATATTTCGCCAAAGTGAACCGACCAAGGCTCTCCTCTCTTAAGCACCCCGTGGAAAAAAAAAAACTTTGCATTGGAGTTGTTTTTCAAATGGCGGATCAGCTTCATATAAAAAAAAAAAACTCCTCCATGCCTGAGCCACATAAAACACTTCAAACATCGAGTTCTGTGAAGCCTCCTCCCTTCTCCTCCTTGCGCAGATGAAGCCTGTCTGTGCAAATGAAAGTAGCACGAGAAATGACCACTTGCTTGTTTGAGGTTGGCATATTATCATAATCTGGCTCATAAGCCACATCACAGATAAAGAGGAAATGAATCTGTGTGTATGAGTGTGTGTGTGTAGGAGTGAGAAAGAGAGAAAGAGAGAGAGAGAGAGAGAGAGATGTGTGTGTGTGTGTTTGTGTGTGTGTGTGTGTGTGTGTGTGTGTGTGTGTGTGTGTGTGTGTGTGTGTGTGTGCTCTTATGTGTGGTTGTCTGTATCTGTTTATGCATGTATGTGTTTATGAAGAACCTGTGGGTGTGTCTCTGGGTTTGCACACACACACACACACACACACACACAAATGTGTCTGTTTTTTAAATGCGTGGTCTTGTCTGTGGGTGTCTGGAGAAAGTTCAAGGCCTTTTTTCACGCATTTTAAAAAAAACTTGTAGCTAAACATTTATACATTCAGGAGTCGTGCAGCTTGCTTGCCTTCCCCTTACCCTATCCAAATTCATCACCACAAGTCGGAGGCGGCGGTGATAATTACACAGCTGATTTGGTTCATTCTGCCCGCGTTGCGGCGCATTCGTCACTCCGAGAAAAACACTCATCGCACACATCTGTTAGCCCCGCCGTCAAAACGAAGTGCTGTCGGGGGAATGACAAATTTAAGAAGAAGAAGAAGTGAAAACGGTGAAACGGTGAACAATTTGTCCGCTTTTGAAGCTCCCTGTGGTACTTCATTAGGGAATCTGTTATGTTATGTGACATTAGTGGGACATGATGGGTGGAGTGTGTGTGTGTGTGTGTGTGTGTGTGTGTGTGTGTGTGTCTGTGTGTCTGTGTGTCTGTGTGTGTCTGTGTGTGTCTGTGTGTGTGTGTGCTTGCACTAAACTGACAAGGCACTAAAAATATAAACTCAAACACGATTATGCATCTCACTTTCCTGAGGTGGGAGCGTAAAAACCTTTGAGATACGTCTTTTTCAGCTCAGCTCTGTTCCCTCCCTCCCTCCCTCCCTGACTGCTGGGCCGTATGAGAGAACAGAGACGTCTGGGGTCAGGGGTTAAACTCACTGTAGTCAGGACCGCCTCCTCTCCATGGAGCGACAGGGGGCTCTCACAACGCACCCCCCCCCCCCAACCCCCCCACCGCCCCCGCCCCCCCGTACTGCCTGCCTGTACTTTCCTCTCCTTCTCCTTCTGCCATTCTCCCTTTTACCATCTCTCTCTTTTTCTTTTGTTTTTTACTCTCCTTCCTCCCTCCCTCTCTTCCTCCCTTCCTCCTTTTTCACTCTCTCACTCTCTCTCTCTGTCGCCACAGTGATGGCCATGGCTTTAATATTTTATTACAGTCGGGCGATAACACAGACGACTATTCCCGGTCCTCCCCCATGCCTGGCGGCTACATGCCCTCATACCCCAGTGCTCGGGGCAGCTAGAGGCCTGGGGAGAGCAGGTGTCATTTGCAAATGCTAATTGAACTCCAGCATGGGTCAGCGAGCCTTTCCTGTCTCCTCAAAACCATGGAGCATCACCATTCCCTGCCCCTGTGTGTGTGTGGGTGTGTCCGTCTGTGTGTCTGCGTGTGACAATACTGCTTTTTGCTATGTTCTCCAGTGACCGCCAAAGACATGGCAACCTAACTATTTGTGTATGTGTGTATGTGTGTGTGTGTGTGGAAGACACACAAGGTCAGTGTGCATTATACGATGGACGAGAAGCCCATCACTGACCCACTAATAGTTTCCCCTCTCTCTCTCTCTCTCTCTTTCTCCCTCTCTCTCTCTCTCTCTCTCCCTCCCTCCCTCTCTCTCTCTCTCTCTCTCTCTCTCTCTCTCTCTCTCTCTCTCTCTCTCTCTCTCTCTCTCTCTGAGAGCCCTTAGGCCAGCAGAGGAGGCAGGACTCAGCGGCATCACCATATGGGCTTCATCAGCGCACCATAAAGGGAAATATGGCCTGTTGATCCTCTGCCAAAAAACCTCCCATTAGCCGTGCATACAGAACCAGCAGGAGGTGTGTGTGTGGGTGTGTGGGAGTGTGTGTGTGTGTGTGTGTGTGTGTGTGTGTGTGTGTGTGTGTGTGTGTGTGTGGGTGTGTGTGTGTGAGTGTGGGTGTGTGAGTGTGTGGGTGTCTGTGTGTGTCAGTTGAAGGGGCATCCAAGTAAAAAGTCACTCCCAAATATGCAAATTATCTCTTCTGGTGCCAGAATATGGGGCCTACGTGTGTGTGTGAGAGAGAGAGTGTGTATGAGTGTGTGTGAGTGTGTATGTGAGGCCGTTACTCTGTCCAAAGAGCGTTCGTGCGCCGTAGCATTTAAGGCTCCTTCACCTTATTACACAACTAGCCACGTTCTTGGCCTACAGCACTTGGGCACGTACGCGTGACTCCATTTTAATTTAGTGTCCTGAGCTCATCAGCATTTTGCCAACCATGCATGAGAGAGGAGGAGAGTAAGAGTCAGAGAGATAGTGAGAAATAGAGAGAAAGAGACAGAGAGACAGAGAGAGACAGAGAGAGAGGGGGATTGTATGCAAGTGAGTATCTCAAAGCAGGGAAGAGAGAGTGATAAAGAGAAAAAGAGAGAGAGGAAGAAAAAGGAAGAGAGACAGCGAGGGACAGAGAGAGAGAGAGAGGCAGAGAGAGAGCTTGTATGCATGTGAGTGTGTCTGAGGAGAAAAGAGAAAGAGAGCGATAAAGAGAAAAAGACAGAGAGAGGAAGAGAGAGAGACAGAGAGAGAGAGAGACAGAGAGAGAAAGCTTGTATGCATGTGAATGTGTCTGAGCAGTAAAGAGAGAGAGAGCGATAAAGAGAGAAAAAAAGAGAGAGAGCGTGAAGGGGAAAAAGAGAGTCGAAGTCCTTTGGCCAGGCCCTGAGTTGGACACCCCGAGTTGCGAGCAGTTAATTAGGGGGCGTCGGCGGTGGTGGTGGATGTTGGGGGGGGGGGGGCATGGGCCTGCAGATCAGCCGTTTAAACGGCAAATTAATTCATCCGCCTGCAAATTCTTCTGACTTAATTGGATTTCCATTTCCCCCCACCTTAGCACAGTCTATTTGCCTGTAACTGTCAGCAATCACTCCTGACTTATGGAGGACCCAGGAATAAATCGCTTGGCAGAGCTGAGGAGAAAAGAAAGAAAGAAAGAAAGAAAGAAAGAAAGAAAGAAAGGTCTCATTTCTTCAGGTCCTGCTCGAGTTTAAAAATGCTGGATGGATTATAAACATTTAAAAGAAAAAAACACACACCCTGAGTGAATTTGGGGGTTATTAATACTCCAAGTGGGTGTACCGGAGGTCAGGGATGGAAAAAAAAAAGAGAAACACAAAGCAGCCATATGTAAAAATGTGTATAAAGAGAGGAGAGCTGTAGATCAAGTACAGTCTCCCCCTCTGGCTTTGTGTACAATTGTATCGTGTTGCCTGTCCAACATGTGCTTGGTGAACCTCTTTTAATGGGGGTCAGTGGGAGAGGGCTCCATTTGTTTTCATTTGTGTGATTTATGCCCTTTCATTTAGCACAGCTGGCTAACGCACACCAGACACGCACCTTCACTTAATTGTACAAAGGAAGCTGCTGCCATTTTTTTTTTTTTTTTTACTGTTGGTTGAATTTCTCTTGGGCAGACTCGACTCACACATGAACATGACAGACTGCCTTCATGTATCCAGTCAGTGTGTGTGTGTGTGTGTGTGTGTGTGTGTGTGTGTGTGTGTGTGTGTGTGTGTGTGTGTGTGTGTGTCTGTGCATTTGTGCATAGCCATGGCTGTGATCATAGCTATCAAGCTGGCTGTCAGTTCTGACCAGCTCCCAACATCTGCCTGTCTCTAGTAAGTCACTCAAAGATGCAATGTGCACCACTGACCTGCAACTGAAGAGGGGGTAGCATTCCCGAGCTCCGGCTCCTACAGCTCCTACTGCTTCCACAAGCGCTGATGCCTATTGATCCCGCCGCTACGATATACGTTTGGTCGGCTCTCAAAAGAAATGCCACATCATTAGCACCTGCCATAGATGGGGAGGGAGCTCAGCCAAATGTCAGGATTTATTCTCCCGCTCCTCCAGCAGGCAGTCAAAGCACTCCGCACTCCGCACTTCGCTTTTCTGCTCCACTTTGCAACGGATTTCTGTCATCCCCTCTCTCTCTCGAAACGAGGGAATAAAATAAGGCCTCTGGAGCTGAAAATACATTTCTCCTCCTAAGTTTTTGACGGTGACGATGACAGGGGTGCTGAAATGACAAAGCTGGGCAGAGAGACACTGGCCCTCATACACAACCAAGGGCCAGTAGGGCTACTGCCTATGGTGTGTGTCAGCAAAGGTGATAAGATTTCTAGCAAAATGGCCAATTAGGTCAAGACAAGAGTGACTCTTCTGATGTGACAAGTCATGTCCGTCCAATTTCTTTCCCTAGCCATTCTACTCACCAAGGGGAGATAGCGGCTATTAGCATGGCCCTTCTGACTAGCTGTGTGGCTAGTCAAACTGTTAGGTGGCTTAAGTGGGCCATTTACATTACTATGCTTTTTTGACCATTGCAATGTTTTTTGTGCCTGCACCTTGTTTGGAAAGGTATTCAGCAAAGCCCACAGGGTTACAAATTTAGTTTGGATACTTAAATCATAGCAAAGCATCTGAAAAACGTAAAATCTGTTCAACTTTTGAAATGGCCCCTAAGATGTTCAGCCACACTGAACAGCTAAGCAAGGACACAGGAGAGGAGAGGGGGAGGACAGGAAATGAGGGAGGAAAGGATGAAAGCTTCCTTCATAAAATTTGGGCACCATGAATAATTTAGTAAATGATTTCTATAGTGCATACTGGGCTTTATGAACTGGCAAGAAGGGTAATAAAAGACTTAAAGTGTTGTTATTTTCACTTTACCCGAAATACTTGACCTTTCACAATGTGCATTAAATGTGCGCCTAACAGCTTTTATGCTGTTACAGACCTTTTTACGTCCTATAGCACTGCAATTCTATAACTTTCAGGCAACAGGCTCAGTTCTGGGGGAACTCATAAATTCATGTTCTAATTGTATGGTGAGTTGGAGTTGTTCATCTGTTAATACTTATCTGTTAATACTAATACTTCTTCTGTCTACAACTTTTTACCCTAACTTCACCCCATGGTTTTTTAACGCCATTCCTGTAGCCCTGACTACATATGTTCTAGCCTCTGGACACTTAACGTTAAAAGGGTGATAAATAGAGATTAAAATGAATAACTGACTCCATGTGATTTCATCTAAAGTGGCAGGAATCCTCAGCACCTAATAATCCTCACAGTCAACACATCCCCCAAGCGCCGGACAGCTAAGCAGCAGGGAGCGTACATGAAGAAGGAAAAAAAATTGGATTCTCAGCACAGGAAATTAAAGCAAAGACTAGAGGGCCTTTTTTTTTTCTTCTTCCACGCTCAACATCACTCAGAGAGCAAAACATATGAATTCTATAAAGCTTCCCCGGACTTCAGTTTTGGCCCACCAGGTTGATGCCTTCTGGCAAGTTATCAATTTGTTGACAAGCGTGCTGGGTCTCACATCAGCCCTCACCTTCTGTTCCCCCCACCCCACCCCAGCCCCCACCCCACCCCACCCCACCCCCAGCGAACCCCACTCCACTCCACTCCACTCCACTCCACTCCACTCCATCCTCCTACACCCAGGCCTTGCTAGCAAAGGCCGCTGCTGCTGCTGCTGCTGCTCGCCTGAGGGTGAAGATCGCTAATGAAATCCATGTGAGGGGGTCCGGAAGCGGCCGTCCAGAGCTCTGGGCCTCTGTTAGCACTCACTCAGGGCTGCTGACTGGTGCTCTCATCTCCAGGCCTGTCAACTCAGCCCCTACCACCCCCACCAACACCACCCACCCCCTACCCCCACTGCCCACCTCCATCCTTGTGCTGAGCTGTGCTGTGCTGTGCTGTGCTGCACCCAGCCTGTCATTAGCACCTCTTCAGGTCTGCTGGTGCCTGCTATGCTAACGGTGACCTTCTGACCCACAGTGGTTCGCCCACTTAAAACCCACTCGACACATGCTCACACACACACACACACACACACATACACACACACGCACACACACACACACACACACATACACACACACACACACACACTCTTAGTAAACTATACTAATGAAAGACACACATGAGCTGTGCTCTGACCACCATCACAAAAGCATACTGACACACCAAAATACACACACACACACACACACACACAGATGTGAGCGATGTATCCGTTGCTTATTATCCTGTCGCACTCACTCCCAAACACACACACACACACACACACACACTCCAGAACATATAAACAGTGACCTACCGGTGGACCCCAACACGTGTCCGCTGGTGTGTGTGCCTTTGAGTTTGACGAGCGTACTGACAGGTTCTGGGAGCGCTGGGTGATGAGGAACACATGCTGTACAGGATACCCCTGAACATCTCCAAATCCTCAACACCAGCGCCAAGGCATAACTCCATAACAGCCCTGTATCCAAACCTACTGTCTCTCCTGTGCTACTCTTTTTTTTTTGGGAAAATACACTCGAGCTGTCAGAAATATAGCTGGGCAAATTTTTTGAATGGCATAAGAAAAAATCTTTCACTATCTTTAGTATGGACCATTGAGGTGTATGCAATGTCTATTTCAGTCTAGGCGTAATCGATATAGTAGTGAACAAACCGATAGGACCATGAATTGGAATGTTAGAAAAATCCATGCGGTTAATACATTGTACAGCTTAATGTATAATGCATCAAACATAACAGAAGAATTTTGAGAAGAGCTTTGTGGTATGTCAATTCTCCCGCCTGCCCTCAACTTCATTCCCCAGTGAAGGTAGGTATAGGCAAGAGTGTATATACTGTCTATCGCTAAAGCATTGGCATCTCATATATCTATGGCCCTAGCCCTTCTCCCCTCAGCTGACTACAGACTCAGAGAAAAACTGCAGTATGAGGGCTGTTTGTTTGAAGCTCAGCTGTGCAAGGGAATACCTGCAATGACTCAGGCGATGGAGTGAAAGATATGCTCAGAGGATGTGCGGTGTGAGAAGAGAGGGTGTCTCACAGGGACACACACTCCGATGGGGTGTGTGTCGAGGGTGTCTGAAGGGAACCTATACTTCTGTCACCCTTCTTTTTCACCTTTCTTTTTCTTTCAAAACTCACTCTCTCTACATGCCTGCCCACCCTGACCTCCTGTTGTGCTGAAGTTGTTGCTTAAGAAAATACTGTATGAACACTTACAACCCCAAAACACCTGTTTGCTTTAAGAAGCTACTGTTTTTTGAGAGGTCCGGTGATAAAATCATTTGTTTTTTTGCTTGCTTGCGCTGTCGTCAAACCTGCCACTTTTTAGCACACTGTTACTTCTGCATTCTTAGGAGTGTATTTAGGCAGGGAAACATCTGCTAACTTTGTGTTGACTCCTTTAGAGAGGCTAATAGCTCTGTGCACAGCCTTAACCAATTGACTCTACTAAAAGAAACAGATGAGCAAGAGCAAGAGAGTGAGAGTGAGAGAGAGAGAGAGAGAGAGAGAAAGAGAGAGAGAATGAGAGGGAGTGAGTCCCTGTTTGGGATGTAGAATAGAGCTACCATCTGCTTTCTTCCTCTCCTAAGCTGTGAACCTTAACATCTCTGCGTGACGTGCCGTTGATGCACGTTAAGGCAGCACAAAAACCATCTCCATCTAATTACCGGATCGGGTTTCAATTTCAGCTCTTGGCCTGCTGTGAACACCGCAGCACTTCACCCCCGGACTCTTTCAGCATAGTTTGGGCCTATTAATAAGGCACGTCTCGATTCATTGCCTTAATAAATGTGTTAATCCTGAGATCGCCAAGCATTTTTTAAAGGGAGGCGGGCAAAGAAGAAGACATCTGTGAAACATTTTCTGATGATTTCGGATCTTTTTCAGGTTGGCTGGCTCCTCACGTGCTGGAGCGAGTGGAATCCACATTAATTAAAATATTTCACCCTGTTTGTGTGTGTGTGTGTGTGTGTGTGTGTGTGTGTGTGTGTGTGTGTGTGTGTGTGTGTGTATGTGTGTGCCTGTGTCTGTGTGTGTATGTATGTGTGTGTGTGTGTGTGTGTGTGTGTGTGTGTGTGTGTGTGTGTGTGTGTGTGTGTGTGTGGTGTGTGTCTGTGTGTGTGTGTCTGTGCTGTGCTATTTGGCTGTGGTTTTCCTGCCAATGACTGCGCACCGAGTCTGGCAAAGACTTTTTTTCAGCTATTACTAAACCAAAAAATCCCTGTACCCTTCCTTGGAAACGCTCACGCTAATGAACCTGAACGATTCCATTATTAACTCACCACACAAAAAATCCTCAAGGAAAACGCTCTCCTCGCTCTGTGAAGGAAAAACATCTTTACAAGATAATAGCCCTTCCCCCTAATTACAATATGTCTCATCGCATTCTCCATTCCTGTACACACACGTGGGAGCGGTTTTTCCTTTGAAGAGGAGGAAGAGCAGGACCTCCTCCTCAGAGACACCAAAAGGCTGAACTCTCTCTTTGCTGATTCCCTGCTTTGGACTTGGCACATCATGGCTGCTCTTCTGATGTAGTGGACTGGCATGGGCCACCGTAGGCTAGCGCTTCACCACACGGGGAAAATGTGCAATATGCGATAACACTGCTGAATGTTGTGATAATGATGACTTGTGACACATAAATACTTTAATATGCATTTTTAAATGTCTTTGAGCCTTTCAGTTGGCACTGCTGGGTCCTTGACAGAGAGCAGCCAATGCTAATGGCAAGGGTGTTAAAGTCTCCATCTGATTTGCCAAATAGTGGGATGCGTGGAGTGTAAAAGCACTGCTTATAAAAATGTACCATTTATCATAGCAAAGCTGAGTGCTGTGATCTGTGTACTTACTGCAATGTTTCATGTTGAGATATTGCAGTTGTGATATATTCTACATATTATACAGTCTTATTATAGACAGACAGACTTGTTAGGTGTGTCACTGAATTCTGTCCAACATACACACTTTTGCTTGAGCATATTGTGCCTACTGTGCAATGTTACTTTACAGTAATGAAGGTAAATGGTCTGCCTTGCTGTGTTGTTGTATACATTTCATGGAAAGCTTGCTTAGTAAGGACCGTACCTGCTCTATCTTGGTCTCCTGATTGGTTTGCAAAGGAGGGACACACATCACCTTTTATATTTCAAGTGGAATTGTTGATTATCATCCACATTAAATACAATTGATTTCAGATGAAAAGGAAAAAGAACTTCTGATGCCGTTTTATGTTCGATTGGCTAGAGTATGCCTAAGGTGTTGCATCTTCACACCGCCATGCCTGGAGGCAAAAAAGTTCGAAAAATCAAAGCTTTGTAAAAGAAAAATTCAGAGTATTCAGGTATTCAGAGAGCTCTAGAAAAAGAAGACAGAGGGGTTGCTGGTGCAGCAGACAGGGAGTTTAGTAGTCAAAGGACAGCGGTATGTTCTTTGCAAAGATGTGGCTGACACATTTATCAGAGAGGAGCTCTTCCTTCACTCATGCCCCCCCCCCCACTCCCCCACCGTGTGATCCTTCTTACATAACGGTCATTATAAGGTTGTTCTGTGCAGACATATTCAAAGATCAAGCCGTTAAATGAAGTACATGGTGCTGCCCTCCCCCTTGTGAGGCTACGTGAATGCGAGCGCGAGGGAGGCCATTGAGTAAGAGGGGAGGGGGGGGGGGGCTGTACAGACAGGCAGAGCATTGAGACTGGATTTCATTTAATTCCACGGCAGCGACATCAGAACAGCTGGTGGCTCAAGTCTTGCCTCTGGGCCCTGCTGGGCAACTTCATTGTCTCCACAGAATAAAATAAAATATGATTCCTACAGGAGGAGCGGAGTGCCTGTCTTCACTTCTGTAATGTCTCTTAAGATAAATGTGCATTTTTTAGATCATGGAGATGTGAGATTGCGTAACCTTGTCTGAGCAAACCATGCTGTGGGAGAACTTTTTGAATTGCCAAGCCTAGATCCCATCTGTACATTAAGCCATGCCCAACAAAAAAACTGAACATGTACTAAAGGTATAGAGAAACAAAGGACACAGTATATGAGGAAAAAAAATCATAAAGACTGCATGAAAGACACATCAGAAAATCAAAGGAGAACATCCGAATGACGTCTTTCCTTTAAAAAAAAACGCAAGTGGAAGCTACAACCCTATAAATATTACAGCTTATTGCAAGGCTGTATCACCTCAGTATTATCCATTTGTGTTAAACACAACAAAGTCTGCAAATTTTCCTGTGTGATCCAGCACGTGTTCCTATTTGCTCCTGGAGACTATGGAGGCAGCGGGAGAGAGGGAAGCAAGGAAATGACACTAAATGGACTGAAGGTGAAAAGGGTAATCACCGCTTAAGCGTTTACAGCCAAATGATTACACGTGATGAATCGCACAGAAAATCGAGTGGATGCTTGTATATGAAATCTAATGGACCAAAAACCAAACAGCACTTGTAAGAAAATATGAGACTGATTGCAAGTGTGTTTGTTCTTTTTTTTCTTTCTCTCTCTCTCTCTCTCTCTCTCTCTTTCTCCATCTCTGTCTCTCTCCCCTTGAAGCAACCGTGATACTGAAACCTTCTGCTGCTTCTTTGCCACCCACATTGTTTTTAACCCTCCCCTGACTGTTAAGCCCACCCCCCCCCCCCCCTCTACTCTGACTCCTACCACTCACATCTGACCCCATCACTCCCTGTGCAGTAAACACTAAAGATTGGGACTCTATTGCCGCGGGGTGAAAGGTCACCTTGTCAAAGTCTGGGATTGCTCACAAAGCTCCCTGCTCCTGACAGAGGCTCCACCTCAGACAGGCTATAATCTCCACCATGGCACCAGTGCCCTCAGTCACACATGCGTTCATGCGTGCGCGTGCACACACACACACACACACACACACACACACACACACACACACACACACACACACACACAAACACATACACACACACACAAACACAGACGTCCGTGCACACACACACACACAAACACAACACACAATCTGTACACAATCTGGCTCTCGTCCATCACCCTCCACCTCCAACCCAAACCAACCCAACCCCAGCCCTTACCCACCCCCATTATCCACCCCCACCACCTCACCCCACCCCCCCAAGTGCTCCTCCCCACTTCCCGATAATGGCTCTTTAAACAGGGGCACACTGAAAGCTTCCCTCCTTCCTCTTGTCGAGTTTGTTTAAACAAGTTAATTAGGACAAGTCCTCAGGTCTCCCTCCCTTTGCCCTGTCAGCTCCCTTCCTCCCTCCCTTTCTCTCTCTCTCTCTCTCTCTCTCTCTCCATCCATCCCTCCCTTCCTCCTCCCTCCCTTTATCCACCCTTTTCCCCCAAAGCACTCTCTGGGCTCTTAAGGGACAATAGCCACAGCATGCCTCGCGAAGCAGGAAGGGACAATTGGCCATGCTGACTGAGCACAACAAAGATTAGACTTGCAACAGGCAAGGCACACAACACATTTACATCTGGGTTATAAGGGGGTGGATGGGGTTGTTTTTTGTGTGTGTGTGTGTGTGTGTGTGTGGGGGGGGGGGTGTTAGGGGGTGGCAGAGAATGTCGCACTCCACACCCAAGTGCAATTACATTGTGGCTTTTTTGTGCAGTTATCACTTTTTATGTAAAGTGCAAAAATGCGTACGAAGGCTTTCTTCAGTAAATTGATAGGGGTGTTGTGAGGAGAGAGAGAGAGAGATGAAAAGGTTTTCTCAACGGGGGCCCCGAAAAAATGTTTTGCATTTTTAATGTGCTTTCCGAAAGAGAAGAACTTGTTTACAGCAAAAAGTAGTAGCGGGAAAGAACTTGTTTGCGAAACAAAAAAGATGTCCACGAAACCTTAAGACTGAGATAAAACCTACAGGATTTCTCAAGTTGCTGTTTGTCACAAAGTTCAGCCAATCACTGCAGGTTTAGAGAAAAAAAATACTACCCTAACACCCTTCATCTATTGTGTTAGCCAACAAACGAGCAAATGCTATTTAGCCAGCAAAACACATCAGCCTCCTCAGCGAAGGAGCACAAAAGGCATGTTTTCGCACAGCAGTGCTATTCCACTGTGGCTTTCCTCCTCCAACGCCGGCGACTGACTGGACTGGGCTTGGACATGAAAAGGCAGCGTGGGCTGGCCAGGGTCGATAGCAGGAGGAGAGGAGAGCAGAGGCCATTACAGTCGCTTTCTGGAACACTCACACTCCGCTGCCTCTTCTTCTCATGGATCAAACGGCTAATTAGCATGCATGTGTTACAGCCGCGTGCGGAAATCAATAAATCACCCGCAAGCAACGGCCCTCTTCTCTAACGCAAGTGCTGATTATTGATCATAAATGAGCCCCAACCTGCCCCCCCCCCCCAAAAAAAAAAAAAAATGGATCCTTGCTTTGCCAACTCTGTTCTGTTCTAAGGAGAGAGACAGACCATGGCAGAGAAAGACAAACATATAAAGTCAAAGAGAGAAAGAAAGAGAGAGCGAGAAAGAGAAAGAGAGAGAGAGAGAATGAAAAAGAGAGGTACTTTAGCCTTAGACGATTCTGTCGCATCTGGCCTGATAAAAGTCATGGAAATCTTGTGCTGAGGGTTTTTTTTTCCCTGACAATGTAATATTCTTGTCACCAGGCCCCCCTCATTACTACATTCTTTTATAAATATATGTGAAGATGAATCCCGCCACAAAAAAGAAGCGTCTTGTGACAGGACAGGGAGTGTGTGTGTGTGTGTGTGTGTGTGTGTGTGTGTGTGTGTGTTTTTGTTCTTCTTTCTTCTTCCTCTTTCTCCTTCTTCTTGCCAGTGCTGGAATCTTACAGCTCAAGGGACCATCTCCTCCCTCACAAATTGCCACGTTGCAAGCTGAGCCGACTGTGAGAGGCTGCTGTGTGGTGGTGGTGGTGGTGGTTGGGGGGGGGGGGGGCTGGGGTTGGAGGGTGGTTGTGGTGGTGCGGTGGGGAGGGGAGGGGACGGGGACGGGGGTGGGGGTGGGGGGGGGGTGAATGTCTCCTTTAGGGCCTGTGCCTTCTTATTCTCAGTTAAAAAAACAAAGTGGCTAGAAGAAAGTTGCTATCCACTCCAAAGAGACACAACAGACTGGATGTGGCCAGCCCTGGGGGGGGGGGGTGGGATAGGATGGGACAGACACAAAGACAGGAAAAGAGAGGAAGAGAGAGAGAGAGAGAGAGAAAGAGAGGAAAAGAGAGATGTGAAGAAAACGAAAGGACAGAGGGAGAGTAGGGTGGTGGCCGGCAGCTGTCTCCAACAAAAGCCTACTGCGGCTCACGAAAAATAAAAACTCTGCGAGACAGAGACTTTGAGGGAGCACTACCAAATCCAACACCATCCTTCCCATCGTCCTCCTTCTCTCCCTTATTCATCTCCTATTAAGTCTTTTACTTCCTCCTCCTTCTCTGGAATGCTTCATTCTTCTGTAGGCAACCCTTCTCCTCTCCTCCAGCTCTCTTTACTTCCTTTCCTCCCTGTCTCCTTTCTTCCTCTTCCTCAGTGACGTATTTGTGTCTTTTCGTCCCTTCCCTTTTCCTTTCTTCCCTTCTGCTCTGGTCTCCTCTCCTCCTGTCACCCTCTCTTTTGTCTCTTCATTTCTCCTCCCTCATATCCTCCCTCTCTCGCTTTGTGTCTTTCTCTCTCTTCTCTCCCTGCACCCACCCTCTTCCATCGCCTCCATGAAGGGACATGCTCTGAAATGAGTTGTGACTCTCATTAGGGCTGTACCAGGGTTGTAGCCAGAGATCATAAAGTGAGTGTGCCCAGAAAAAAATAGATGATCTTATTAAACAGTCAATCAAACGCGTAGAGCCTTCTGATTGGGTGGGCCTGATTGACAAGTGGGTGGGCACAGGCCCCACCCACAGCTACGCCTATGGGATGTGCATATACATACAGGGGGGTGGGTCTGGTTTGACCCCGCCATCACACAAGCCAGCCTCCCAACAGCTTCTGCCCACATTGAAGACTCTTTAAAGCCTTGTGCCTTTTGATTTCTCTGTCTTCTCCCTCTGTCTGGCTCTGCCTCTGTCTCTCTCTCGCTCTCTGGCTCTCCCTCCCTCCCTCCCTCCCTCCCTCGCTCTCCCTCCCTCCCTCTCTGTTTTTTATCTCTTCTTTGAGTCGCTAGTGGAGATCTGTCATCCGTTGTCGGTAAATTTACAATTCCCCATCGGACTGGCAGCCCAGCGCTTGTGCCTTAGCACAGAGAGTGTGTGTCTCAATATTGCCTTCCACTGGACCTCCTCGTCCTCTCTCTCCTTTCATACTCTCCTCTCTCTCCTCCTCCTCCGCTCTCCTCTCCTCTCCTCCGCTCTCCTCTCCTCTCCTCTTCTCTTTTCTTCTCACTCCATTTGCTTTTTCTGGCCCTCCGTGCCACAAAACTTGTCAGCTGGCTCATGCATTATCCCGGCGTAATGAGCGGGATTAACATATGATGTTAATATCGGTGAGAGGCCTATTCTGTTGTTATTAAATAAAGTGTTTAGGAAATTAATACGGCTGAGGAGACATTAGCACGGACGGAAATGAAGCATGGAGAGAACGAGAGCGCGAGCCAGAGAGAGGGGGGGGGGGGGGGGGGAGAAATCAGGGAGAGAGAGAATGATGGAGAGAGAGATAGAGTGAGAGAGCAATAAGGGAGAGAGAGAATGATAGAGAGATAGAGCGAGAGAGAGAAATAAGGAAGAGAGAGAATGATAGAGAGAGAGAAATCAGGGAGAGTGAGAAAATGATAGAGAGAGAGAAACCAGGAAGAGTGACAGAGAATGATAGAGAGAGAGAGTGAGAGAGAGAAATAAGGGAGAGAGAGAATGATAGAAAGAGAAAAAAGAAGGAGAGAGATAGAGAGAGATAGAGAGAGAGAGAGAGAGATATGGAGTGGGGCAGCTGTGCAGTCTGTAATTGTTGTTTCAAGATCATGAGGATG
>CM059275.1:22324562-22347062 GCA_030347295.1 Setipinna tenuifilis
TTCCCTTCTTTCTTTTTTCATCCTCCCCTCTGTCTGGTCACCCCCTCCCTCGCTCCCCCCCCCCCTCAAACACCCTTTATCGTCTGAGGGGCCAGGCGGACACCCCCACCGAGAAAAGCAGCTTCCCTGTGGTGAGGGCTCAAAGTAGTCTTATTACTCCTCCTGTCATCAGAGCCTATTTAAGAGCAATCTCAATAAAGCCAACAACGAGGCCGGAGACACCCCCTGCCCCACCAGCCCCCTCGCACCACCCACACAACCACCACCCACTGGCACCTCCCACCCTCCCTACCACACACACACACACACACACACACACACACATACACATACACATATATACACACATACACACATGCTGGCATTTTCACGGGCACACACAAAAATATACAGACACCACACATACACACACACACACACACACACACACACACACACACACACACACACACACACACACACACACACACACACACAGGCGTGTTCACAGGCACTCACAAAAATATACAGACACAGAGACACAGACACACACACATATAAACACACACAAACAGACACACACACACACATTCACACAGCCTGCTTTCTCCCACTGATTTGATGAATTGTGCCCATCGGGTAGGCCAGCTGTCCCGGAGGTTCCCCGCCTGACCCCGCTGTGCTTCGGGAATGAGCTGAAGGAAACTGGCAGGGAGGAGGGGAGAGGAGGGGACGGGGGGGGGGGGCTGAGGGGGGGGGGGGGGGGGGCCCTACATGCCAGAACCCACACTGGGCCCGTTACAACCAGCCAACCAGCCAGCCAGTGGCAGCAGCAGCAGCAACAGCAGCAGTGGAAGCCTACGCCCACCGGCCACCCTGGAGCCAACACTGGGGACCGACGTGGCAAACCCCCGTGGCAAACAACCGTGCCCGCAAAATGCCCCGAGAGTCAACATCATCATCACTGACGGATGAAGGCGGATAGAGGCAAATGCCAGTGACAGGGCTACGGCTACCGCCAGCGCAGTGCTGCCAACTGCCAAGATCACGGCTTAGCCCGAGAGGCAAATAACACAGGTACAGAGAGGCTGAGCCAAGCTAGCACTCACAGCCGGGCAGTCAGAGTGACCGCCGTGACCACAGCCCCACCCGAGCTAGACTCCATCATCAAGCCAGCCTCACCTCCCACAGTCACACTCCCATCCACCCAAGCCCACTTATATCTTTCCCCCAGTTACACCACTATATCCACCCACCACCACCACCAGCCACAAGCCTGCTAGCGGCATGCCTTCAAAACAAGCCTTGGGGAAGGGGCTCACACACAGAGCAAAGTCCAAAAGCAAGCAAGCCCAAAACCCATCAACAGCAAGATCACTCTATCTCCGGTGTAGAGTTCAGTGACACCAAAACTAATCTGAGAGCAGTTTCCAATACCGTCTGTCTGTAATGGGAGGGGGATTTCTTTTTTCTTTTTTAGAAGGCAATTAACAGTCAATTGGGAAATTTCTGGGTGTGACACGTTTTTAGCTGGTGGTGTCTGGGCAGAGCCGTGAGGGTAAAGGGAGGAGGATAATCTGGCGGATGGAGGGTAATTTTACCGTGGCATCTTAAGTGGCTGCTTTGAGCTGCTGAGGGAAATCACAGGCATGGCACACAGGAGCGCCAGTGTCAGAGCGGCGGCAGCAGAGAGAGGCATCATGGGAGAAGCGTGGGTATCGTACATATATATATATACCTTTTCATATTACGGCTCAGTTTCATATAGCTCACAGTTCCTGTTTGATATTCAGGCTATATCTGGTCGGCTTATATTATGGATAAAGGGAAATGATAATGGAAAGACGGCGCTTTTTTTTTTTCGTTTTTCAAACCGGTCACACCCCCGAGACAAAATATTAGCTTTTTATTAAAAAATATGTTGAAGATGAATATTCTCCCAAGGCTGCGATCTCGAGCCTTTCGAAGAGGGTTTTTTTTCTCTGGTCCTCCATCTCATCTCTCCAATCATGCAGTTATGAAGAAAAATAATCACCTCTTCATCTGATCTGTGAGCTGTGTGCTCTTTTCTCTCTGGATGCTGTCTAAATCACTAGGCAAGCTTGCACACCCAAGTCATGGAAAAACACAAAGTTAAAAAACTTTGTGAGTGAGAAACCAGGGCTTTTCCACCAACACTTTCTGCCGTTTTCTCAAATTACTCGCAAAAAAAGGCGCTCTGCTTCGCCTTTAAGAGCTGGTGATCAGACGTATCAAAAAGGCATTCCCATGCTGAGCGGTGACCTTGTTTCCAAGCAGCCTACAGTGCTGTCAGGCCCCAGACATGTGTGATCTGGGCTGGCTCTCCCTTTGCCAAGCTGCCATTCCAGGCCCCCGTGTCTCCTGACCACAGTTATCCTCTCAGCCTCTTACAGCAAAGCAACGGTTTTACAACTGCTGACAAAGACAGAAAGAGCGACAGAAGGAAAGGGCAATAGAGGAGAGAGAGGGAGGGACAGAGAGAGAGAGAAAGAGAGAGAGGGACAGAGAGAGCGAAAGGGACAGAGAAAGAGATAAAGCGATACAGTGGTACACTTGTTAAGGGATATTTCGCTGTGTTTGCAGTAAAGAGCATTTTCATCATGTCATGGATTCCATTTTAGTTTTAACAGAGAAACAAAAAAGCAAAGAAGGCAAATTGAGAGAAAAAAAACAGATCAGAGTTCTCAAACTCAAAATTAAGTTTATCCACACACACTACTGCTTCTTGCTCAGTCAATTACAATAATGTAAGTATTTTCATCTAAGCATTTAGTTGAAAGGTCAATAATTACTTAGGTACAAATCACCGACCTTTGTTTGTAAATCGTTTCTTTCGTTTCTTTCTTCGTCAAGCAAGTGCAGAGCCTAAATCTATAAAATAGACCTCTGCTCAGAACTCAACCTTCACCACCATATACCACTACCACTATCTGGTACTAATGGCCTGAGGTTTGAAGAAAATAAATGTAATAAAGATCATATCAACAAGATGTGTTGTTGATAAAGTCAATCCTGCAGCAATAACAAAAATACATCAACTCGCCTCGAAAAAGCTCTAATCAGATTCCAGTGGAGATCACATACATTAAATATCTCCCTCACTGGTCAGTTCGTTTTGGGCCTGATCAAAGTCTGGCCACCCTGGAGGCCTCTGATAGCCAGTAAACAGGTCGGAGCATCAAAGGAATGCCCCCCCCCACCCCCAATCTCCCCCAATCCCCCCCTCCAACCCCTCCCCAAATTCAGAGGGACTCTAATATAAGAGCCTCCCCCCAGGCGATGGAGTTTGTGGCTACAGCTGGACGGGGTTCAAGCCTGATCGGGCCCCCAAAGGATCCCCCCGGCTTTCGCATGGTATCTTTACAGCCCGCTATGAATTAAAGAGGCCACCCGCGAGACATGGGCCAGCTACGCCTGTTAGTGCAGGAACTGTGTAATAAAACGCTATAATCTACTTTAGAGTTCGTCCTCTTTACGCAACATAACATACGATAACATATGATAACATAACGCAATGTGACATATCACAATACTGACTAACCTACTAACTATCTAAACAATAAAAAAGCTATAATCTACTTTAGCGTTTGTTCTCTTTACACAACATAAGCACAACATAACATACGATAACATACAGTATGATACCATAACATAACATCATGTGACATAACATATCACAATACTAACTAACCTACTAACTATGTAAACAATAAAAAAGCTATAATCTACTTTAGAGTTGGATCTCTTTACACAACATAAGCGCAACATAACATACGATAATATATGATAACAGTATAACGTCATGTGACATAACATATCACAATACTAACTAACCTTCTAACTATCTAAACAACAAAAACAACGTTTTTTTTTTTTCAAACAAAGAAACTGGTTTGTCAAGGTCTCGATCGGTATTCATAGGACACTGCAGCTGATATTAGTATGGTGTCTACACGGTGGGCTGTGGGCGGATTGTTTGAAGTGTAAGGAAGGGCCATCAGCGAGAGAGAGACCCACCGCTAAAGAACGCCCAGCAGGTGTATGTAACATTCAGCCCAGCCAGATGACAGAGCAGACAATGAATGGAGTTGAACCTTGACCCCCGGGGTCTCTGGGCAACCACAAAAACTTTCCCCCCTGCCCTCGCCATCCTGCAGTGATTGACACTGGCGGTGGGGTGGACAGGAGTGTGTTTGTGTAGTATGTGTGTGTGTGTGTGTGCATGTGTGTGTGTGTGTGTGTGTATGTGTGTGTGTGTGTGTTCTAAGGTAAGCTGGTGGGGGTAGCTGCTCGACCTCGCTGAGAAAAGAGGTGAAATGCTCACAGACTCTCTCTCATTTACAGAAGGCCTTCGAATGGCAGGGCCCGAGCTGCTGAATCATTTAGAGGGGGGAATGTTTAAAGTGGGGTCCACACTCTTCAAGTTGCCTGCACTTCTGAGCAAGAGCCAAGGGAGCAGGAGAGAAGAGGAGAAGAGGGGGGGCAGAGGTGGAGGTGGCGGGGGGGCAGCGGTGGCAGAGGCTGAGTGGGGTTAAGTAGTTGCTCGTTCTAATGACTCCATCTTTGGCTCAGCCCGGCGCTCAGCATTTCATGGCTCTGGAATTTTCTAAATTACACAGAGACATTGTGGTGAGTACAGAGGTGCAATTTCACGTCCTAAAAAAACCACTGGGGCTATTTTGTTGAGAGAGGGCCCCTTCCCGTCTTGAAAAAGGTGGTGTTGGAAAGGGTAAATAAGAAAACCATATTTTGTTTTCACTCCATTCCCAGTTACTGCATCCCCACTTCTATGTACACATGAAAACATTTGAGGGAAAAAGGTTATTTTACCTACATTGTTCTTAATCTTTTTAGCTTTCTGATTTAGATGTGTACACTGCGAATGCTACAAGTGTAACTGTTATGGTTTCTGTCTTTGCCAATGCTGTCCAAACTTCAGTGAAGCTAGAAAGGCTAAAGGGGAGGTGATGTATGAAGGATGTGCAAAGGATTTTGACCGTGGGTGTGCAATGTTTATCTTGTGGTGAGGACACACTTTCCAGCGTGGTCATTCATTTCTTCCTTCTTGCCTCCTCTTGCTTCAGAGGCTGCCGTGAAGTGCGACCTTGCCTTTGGGTATTCCATTCCACTCCCTGCTCTCGACCACAGCGCTAAGGGCTAGCTTTGGCTGAGCATTAGCCACACACAGATGCCAGCAAACTCGATCAGGTTAGCCTTTAACAACAGAAAAATGCGGTATCTGCTGTGCCATTAACCACAAGACGAAAGATAGAACAGACGAAAGAAAAGAAGACGAAGGAACGAGCTAAGGGCTAGCTTGGCTGAGCATTAGCCACACACAGATGCCAGCAAACTCGATCAGGTTAGCCTTTAACAACAGAAAAATGCTGTATCTGCTGTGCCATTAACCACAAGACGAAAGATAGAACAAACGAAAGAAAGGAAACGAAGGAAAAAAAGGAAAGAAAGAAAGAAAAAAATGAGATCGACAGAGAGAGAGAGAGAAAGAAAAAAAAGAGACTAAGGAGCATGAGAAATGGACAGGATAAAAGCGAGGGGTTTGGGTGGGCTGAAGAATTAGAGCCCTGTCGAGTATAATCCATCAGCACTGGGCTCTTGTCGCTGGAGTCATCTTGTGTTACACCAGAGAAGATCCAGGGCATGGTGGGAGGCCAGAGGAAGAAGGAGAGAAAGGCAAGACAGAGGAGAGAGGGATGGAGAGAGAGAGAGAAAGACAGAGAGAGAGAGGCTTATCAGAGGAAAACCTCCAAGGATCGTTCACTCCCTCTCCCTCTTACACACACGTTCCTCACCCCCACCCCCCCCAACACCATTACTCCCATGTCCGTCTCTGTGTCCCGAAGATTATGATATGCTCCATTTTTACCACAGAGCTGTTTATTGCATAAATGCAGGGAGCAGCCGAGGCATGACTCTTTCCATCCGCCTACCCGGTGACGCTGCTACTGCCGCTGTGGTCTATTTAGACCCTTCGTTCGTTCGTGTGAAAGCGGGATTGAGCTGCTGCGATGCCGCTGCTAATGTATGGCAATCATGGCACGCCAGTCGGGTTGAAAAGGTCTCGCATAGCTCGAGGAAAAAAACAAACCCATGTAAGGAAGACCCCCCCACCACACACACACACTCTTTCTCTGCTTGTGTCATATGCAGTTTGTGAGGTGCACATCACCGTCGAGATTTAGAGATAAGTCCGATGTAGTTACTGTGATTTGTGAAATATTTAAACTCCACGGGTCTCAGAGGGCCTCCCTTGATTGGGATCACCTGTATGCCAGGACCCAAAGCCCTTCTCATTCCGTCCCACCGCAGCGGAAAATGGCCTGACAAAGCAGGCGTTAAATATCGACCCTGGCATGGTGAGTTGCACAGGCGTGCCAGGACATGTGCTATAATGTTACCGTGCCCCTGCCTGTTGTTTAAGGCACAAGTGGAAACGACAGGTAAAAATTTTTAGCGCTAACCAGCCAACCGCGAGCTCATCGCCCGCGAAGCAGAGATCGCTGAAGCAGAGGAGAGCGAAAGGTCACGCGTAGGAACACAAACACGCAGACGGAGGACGGAGGAGGAGGAGTGAGCAAGCTACTGCTCAGTGGGGTGGGGGTGGTAGAGGTATGGGAGGGGAGGGGAGGGAGGGAGGGGAACAAGTAGATGTACCCAAACCAACAGATCACCCACAGTCATTTTTTCACCCTCAGCTTTGGTTTGGAGTCCTAAAGCTGTCACTCACACTACACAGCTGTTTCTTCAGAGGGTCGGGAAACAAAAGAAAGGATCGGTTTTTTTTTGGATTATGGAGTATAATAAGGCCATTAGTCACTCTCTCTCTCTCTCTGAGACTCAAAAAGAGACAGCGGTTGTTTTTTAAACTGACTTTTGTAAACACTGCAATGGTGAAGCACGTTCGTGAAAAACAACTTTAATACTCTAGAACAGGGGCTCCGACATGGTTTAGCCCTGTGCTTAACCCACGCAAAAAATGTGAAGGTGCTGTATCGTGCCATGCGACGGTATTTAGTTACCCCCGCACTAAACACACCTGGTTCTGCTGCTGGAGGGTCTTATCAACTGAATCATATTACTCAGATAGCGTTATTAATAGTGATGTAACTAAACTCGCAAGGCGGGGGAATTCCTCAGGAGGATTACAAGGGCCTTGCCGGATGACAAAACTCACGACATTATTTGCTGGTGTAAAAAGATAAGCCAGGTAGGGAGCTGTGTGTCATAGACCAGGTTTTGCCTTAAGGGGCATACCAAGTAATAAAGCCAGCAACTGTGGCTTTTAACCTCCTTGGTGGCACTGTATGCACTTTTTTTTTTTTCGTAGGACCAGGCTCATTAGGGGATGATGACGCAATGCTTCCCTCTCGCTTTTTCACCAAATGACAAAATGGCTGCCACATGCTTGCCATAATCCTCTAAAGGGGCAACTGAGGGTAAAGGAGGCAGGGGTGGCGGGAGGTGGGAGGGTGGGGTGTTTCTCACAGGAAACTAAGTTAAAAAGTATAACAAACCTCTTCTCACAGTCAACTTGCTGTAACAGGCTGGGAATTATAATATTCGGATGTCAGTTAGAAGTATCGACATGAGCCCCATGCTGTGTTGTGAGCTGTCGACAGTCCTACCCCCCACGTGTTCAAATGACACACCAACAACTCTTGAGTGCTCTAACATTTCAGTTATGGCTGCCTCAGGAAGAAGTTTCGTAAGCACACTGCACACACACTTTCTTTTCTTACCCAATGATTCTTTTTTTTGTGTGGTGCCATGGGTTTGCAATCATTAAAACTGACAGACATAACGCGTTGACTTCCATGCTCAACAGTGTTCTCTTTTTCATTCCTTCATACCTACAAGTGCAACCCAGCTGTTTTTCTCCCCTTCAAAAAGATGAGAGACTCATGGTGGTGTGGTGGTGGAAGGTGTCAGACATCGAACGGAATAGAATAGAACACGACGCCGAAGGTTCACACACCCAGCGACACTTCACCCCATGTCAAAGTTTTAGGGAGGGAACAAAAAAAAAAAAAAAAACATCAAACTCCTGTCAGCGCTGAAACTCTGTGACACACTTTAGGGTGGTGTGACTCACAGTAAAAAAAAAGAAAGAAAAAAAAAAAAGAAATTCATGTATGTGATGTATTTTGACATTTGTGGTAATACATTGCATCATAGCAAGTTTCCCAGCAAATGAGAAAGCGGTGAGGTCATATGTTATGAGTTACACAGAATTCTGAAAATGCGTATGACCGATCTGTGCTATCACTTCTCTCTCTTTCTCATAACCCACAACAGTCTCAATCTCACACATCTCTTCTCGGCAGCTAAATGTTTACTGCTTCACTGGAACCGGACTTTTTGCTCTTTTATTATTCTGCTACGTCTCTCGATAGCGTTTGCCAACTCTCTCTCTCTCTTTCTCGTCTCGCTCAGACCACTGGTCCTTTAGAATAGGCCATAGAGGAGAGCGGTCTGGAAAAATAAACAGTGGAAAAGGTTTTCAGTGAGTTAATTAGGACTGGGCAAGAGTGCTGTGAAAGGACACATTGTTTATGTCAAGGGCAGTCAGCATCAAAGACTCGATTCAGAGAGAGAGAGTGTGTGTGTGTGTCTGTGTGTGTGTGCTTGTGTGTGTAGATATGTTTGTATGTGTGAGTGTGTCTGTGTGAGTGTGTGTGTGTATGTGTGTGTGTGTGTTTGTCTGTGGGCCAGTGTGTATACAAGCATATTTAAATGCAACGCTATCAGTGAGCCTCTGTGCATGCTTGTATATAAAGCAAGACTCCCTCGCATTTTTGTGCATGTGTGTGTACGGGTGTATGTATTAATACTTGTGTAGGTGTGTGTTTGTGTGTGTGTGTGTGTGTGTGTGTGTGTGTGTGTGTGTGTGTGTGTGTGTGTACATATTTATATGTGTGTGTGTTTGTGTGTGTGTGTGTGTGTGTGTGTGCCTAAGTGTATACGTCTCCATGTGTGTGTCTGTGTGTGTGTGTCCGAGGGTGTGTGTGTGTGTCTGCGAGTGTGGCTCTCTGACCCGCTGTGGCCCACGCCACACGACTCCGGGCACCACCCCTCTCTGCTGTTAGCTGCTTTCCCTCAGAGCGATGAAACAATATTTTGAATGGCAGGATAAACACCACAGGGGGGGGGAGGGGCGCTGGGGGGTGGACGAGGCGAAGGGGGGGTGCAGTTTGCCTCTGAAGGCTGAAGGCTGTGTTTGTTGTCGGGCTGTTTACAGAGTTAGGGAGGGCGGTAAGGAAGGAGGAAGGGAGGAGGGAGGGGAGGGGAGGAGAGGCGCACAGTCAAGGGGAGGGGAGGGGAGGAGGGCAGATACATGACCTTTGACCCTGACAAAGACTGCCCTTCAGTCGGCAGGCGATGGACGCACCTCGCTTCTGCAGCCAGGCATAGAGGGAAATGGGCGGTGTGCACAGCAGAACATACTTCTACACACACATACACACACACGCCCCAACAAAGCAAACTGAGAAGCGCACATGTGCAAACATGTGTATAACCATCTATGGATACACAAGGTCATGGAAACACACACACACACACACGCACACACACTTCAATAATCACTCTACCACACACACAGATACACACACACAAACTCACAGACAAACACACAGTCACAGTCTCTACCAAAGGTAGACACACATTAATGCACACGTACATACACTTAAACAGTCTCTCTACTACCACCCCCACCACACACACACACACACACACACACAAACACACACACACACACACAGAAATACACACTAACTCAGCCACAGCTATGTGGCAGGATGACATCAGAGCCTGTGTTGACCTCCAGGAGTGCTGCCTGTCTTGAGAGAGAGAGAGAGCGGGCCCTTGTTTTCTCAGGGACTCCTGCGGTCGCACCCGATCCCAGCCCTCGCAGGAAGGTCTGTGGGGGAAAGGAGTGAAATGGAGACCCGCGTCGCGTACGGAGAAAAACGATACAAATGGAGCGAGTGGGAGCAGGAGCGGGAGCAAGAGCAGGGTCGAAAAAAGCGGAAGGCCAGCCTGTTTTTTACGAGGGCCCCCGTGTGTGTGTGTGTGTGTGTGTGTGTGTGTGTGTGTGTGTGTGTGTGTGTGTGTGTGTGTGTGTGTGTGTGTGTGTGAATGTGCATGCGTGTGTTTGTGTGTTTATGTGCAGATGTGAGTGCATTTGCATTCGTGTGTACGTGTGTATGTGCACATGCATACGTAACATGTGCCTGTGTGTGTGTGTGTGTGTGTGTGTGTGTGTGTGTGTGTGTGTGTGTGTGCACGTGCATGGAATAAATCCTGAACGCAGGGCTGTTTATTTTGCCGTAACTCAATGCAACTCCCTATAAGACGTGCACACTGAAATGTTTAAACTGTGCTTAATGAATTGATCCACTCCTGTGTCCTCTTACAGGGAGCCTTTAAACAAGTGCAGTCTTAAAGTGCATGAAAAAGGGCCATTAAAGTTTATTCGCAAGCTGTAGAGGCCATTGTTGTTGCATACACACACACACACACACACACACACCACACACACACACACACACACACACACACACACACACACACACACACACACACACACACACACACACAAAGAGTCAGCAGATAAACTTTAATGTTAATGTAGTAAGACCCAAACACCGTGTTCACTGTATTTACTTTTACTACTCCTGCTATGTTTTCTCAGGGCCTACTCAGACTATGCCATCCGTACCATACCCAAGTACGCTTGACCGTCAAAGTCCAGTTCGCTTGACCAGTGTGACTCTGGTTCAGTGGGACTCAGCCACAGTACACATGTAGTGTGATCGCAAACGTGCCTGAGCACAGTTATGAGCTCTATTTAACCATCACACAGTTCGTAAGGAGCTTTGTTGTTATGGTAATAAAACATGAACAATATCATGAAACAACATCAACATAAAGTTTGATATTATACAGTGTGAGTGCAGACCAGGGACCAAAGACAGCCGTACTCCAGTACATCCACACCTAGTGTGAGTACGCCCTTAAATGCAGCTTGAATAAGATGCCCACACACACACACACACACACACACACTCAGCATGTGCCAAACACAACACACACCCCACCACATGAGAGGGTGTTGATTGGCCCAGATAACTCTGACAAGAGGACAGTGCAGGGTGATGATTGTCTGGCTGAGAGTCAGACATGCCAGACTATTTTGTAGACCTGGGAGATTATCACATGAATGCACAGTAGAATCCCTCAGAAGCGCAGGCTGAAACCTTTACACCACAACAAATGTCACACTGAGCTTCTCTCCGCTCCCAAAAAAAGTCCCTTGCATTTTCTCCCTCTCTGTACCCACCCCGCTCCGTCTGAGGTACAGGTGCTGCTGTGATCTCGTGTGGCTGGGGGGGGGGGGGGACTGTGGGGGGGTGGCTGTGGCGTGCGTGACAGTGTAATTAGGAGAGATATGAAGAGCCAGATGAGAAGCAAAGAGAGGCGAGCGAGAGTCAGGTAATGTATCAAGTCCCCGGCCAGCATGCCTCTCTGATGCCGTAATCAAAGGGACAGATGATGAAGCCTTCTTTCTTTCTTTTTTTCTTTCTTTCTCTCTCTCTTCCTTTCTTTCTTTCTTTCTTTCTTTCTCTCTGTCTCTCTTTCCCTCTCTATTTCTTTCTCCCATCCCCTCCCAGTCCTCCTGCGTGCTGGGTGAGAAAGCCCAGGCCGTAGGCATGCAGTCTGGGGCTTAATTGCGCCGCCGCGGTCTGGGGGAAAAGGGCCCAACTCAGTGGAAGAGCCCCGCCACACACACCATTATCCCCCCCACCAGCCCCTACTCCTCCACCCAACACCCCCCCCCCCCCCCCACACACACACACACACACACACACACACCACCACCCAACCGCACCAGTGTTCACCTGCAGCACATTAGCAGGATAAAAACACACTGACGGAGGGAAATGAAACTGTTTACCCAAGAGTCTCTCATCAGTAAATCAATGCCGGGGGTTTGAGGGGTCGGTGGGGGGTGGAGGGTAGGGAGGGAGGGAGGGATGGTGGGGGGTGTATGGGGGGGTGGGATGTAACAGGAGGTAAAGGGGGCAGGATATCCTGACTTAGTGGCCTCATGACCTCCAGTGTCCTGTGTTACTGAGAAGGTGGACGGGTGTGTGGGATAGGGGTGTGTATGTGTGTGTGTGTGTGTGTGTGTGTTTGTGTGTGTGTGTGTTGGGGGGGGGTTGTAGGTGTGTGTGTGTGGGTGGTGTAGTCAGAAAGCAGAAGAGCTAGAGTGATACACTGACAACAGGGAATGAAAGAGAGACTGACAAGTGAGAGCGAGAAAGAGGAGCGCAAACACAAATAGAGAGAAATGGAGAGACAAAGAGAAACTAAGCGAAAGCCAAGAGGGGTAATAGCAAAAAAAGAGACAGAGACAAAAATAGGGACGGAGACAGTGACAAAGATGGTGACAAAGGACTTGAGAGAGTGAGACAATGGGACAAAAGAGAGGACACAAAAGAGTTCTGGCTCCTCGAAAGCCACCGACGTCTGAACACACAAAAGCCACTGCTCACTGAGTCTATGGAAGCCACAACCACTTGGGGACTTCCCTGGAAGATTACAATGGAATATCATTTAATGAGCCTAATTAGACCTCTGTTTAATCTCCGAAAACACGTCCCCTAGGCTCACACAATGGATCACACATTTTTTGGGGGGATGATCTGGCTCAAAGACACCAAAATAAACTGACAGAGATTTCTCGTCAATTGTTTGACTTTGGGGCAGAGAAATGTGATGTACCAGAAAGAGAGTTGTGACAGATATAGAGAAAAAGAGAGAGAACGAGAGAGAGAAAAAGAGCGACAGACAGAGAGACAGAGAGAGATTAAAATCAAATGATTTGTATTTTCTATTTTATTGTTTATGACTAGAATGAGATAAGAGACAGGTTCCAAAAAGCCATCCATTCTTTCCTGTAACATCTTGACAGTAAAAGCTATTAAAGGTACATGTTGAGTTGTTGCTGTTTCCTGTTTTTGTGAGGAAGGCAGGAAGGCAAAAGCACACACTGAGGACAATGGCACTCCCACTATTCATTGAACACAGCCACCCCGCCCGCTCCACCACCACCTCCACCTCCCCCCACAGGAGGGGGCACAAGCTGTGCCTTGATAAAGAGATGTTGTCCAGGCAAGGTGCTGAGTTCCTCTGGCCCCCCCAGGCATGCTGGGTCCCCTGACTGACTGTCTGACAGACGCTCCACTCGCTCACCTGACACAGACCAGAGGTAGGGGTCTAGACACCACATACACAGCAGGATTAATGTCCTTCTGGGGAGATTTCTCACCACGGCTGCCCACCCCACCACCACCACCACCACCGCTACCACCACCACACCCTACCCTACTCCTTTTCTTCTCTGTCTGTCCCTCTCTCTCTCTCTCCCTCTCTCTCTTCCACTCTGAGGGATTATCTGTCAAGACCTGGTTGAATCACTGTACCTCACACACTGACACTAGTCCCACCAAACCCCAGCACAACCTTAAGTGCCTCTTTCCCCTACTCCTTCCCTCTATCTATCTCTCTCTCTCTCTCTCTGTGTCTGTCAGACTCTCCCTCTATCTCTCCTTTCTTTCTCTCTCCTCCGCCTCTTCTCTTTCTCTGTGGCTCACTCCCTCCCTACTCCCCCTTCAGGTGGCTGTGGTCAGTTCATCATTAACTGGGCAGCACAGCAGGTGAGTTATGCGCCGTGGACAAGGACAATGACAGAGCGACCTTCTGTCTCAGCGTGAGACGGCTGACCACCCCTGCACTTCCGTCCCAGTGCCTACACACAAGCCTATCTGATGACCCCCGCGGCCCCTACCCCCCCTGACCCCCCTCCCCTTCAAAACCACCACCACCACCCCACCACCAACACCACAAGCGCTATCCACCAACCACCCACCCGACCCCCTTACACTCACCACACAACACCCAACCTCCACTCCGTCAACCACCCCCACTACCCCCACCCCACTCTCTGACAAATGCTCCCCCAGGGAGCTTCCTAGACACAGATACCCCTGTCTGGTGTCATTGATCATGGCTGCTGTCAGCTGGCAGGTAGGACAGCAGTGCTCCCTGGGACCTGGGAACCAGGGGAGAGAGAGAGTGAGTGAGAGAGACAGAGGGAGAGCGAAAGAGAGCGAAAGAGAGGGAGCGGGGGTGTAGAGAGAAAGGCAGAGAAGGAGAGAGGCTGGGGAGATAATGACTTAAGTGACTTTGCAGAGGTCAAAGGGGCACAGCAGAGGAGAAGGGGGCACGGAGGAGAGAGGCCTGAGCCGCCCGTGTGGCTTTTTCGCTTTTTTATGCCACTGATTTGCTTTTAGAGGAGAAAAGGGAAAGGTCACAGGGCTCGGCCTAATACATGAACCTTTAATGGATGGACTTAGAGCTCTCTCTCTCTCAAAATGAAAGCTTCTTTGTTGCCCAGCGAGGGAGCGAGCGAGCTAGCTTTGGCTATCAGCCTCCCTGCACTCCTGAGCCCTGCCTAACTCTTTCCAACCATACGAAATTAACTTTTTTTCCCCTTGAAAAGGTTCCACTGAAACGGTTCCATTTCTTTCTTTCTTTCTTTCTTTCTTTTTAATTTTCTTTGAGTCAGTGGTGTACGCTTTTTAAACGGCCTACCTGTAATCAAGCCTGTTAATCCTTGAGCTACAATGTTTTTTTTTGTGTGGGTGTGTGGAGGCTGAACGCACCCTCTTTCTTTCTCTCTCTCTCTATCTCTCTATCTCTCTTTCTCTCTCTCTCTCTCTCAATGCTCCCCACAGGAATCTGCATCTGACCTGCCTTCAGAGCCTCACCCTCCTTGGATACAACACACACACACACACGCACACCCACACACACGCACACCCACACACACACACACACCCACGCACACACACACACACACACACACACACGTACACACACACACAAGCAACCCGTCGCCCTAAAAATGAGGTTGAGGCCCATCATTATAAATCAGGCCGTTAGGAGGAATTAAAGTTTAACGAGCCCCTTCCCCGGCATTGGCGACGGGCTCCTCCATTAGCTGAGCGTGGGGAGAGCTGGGGAAGTGGTGGCGTGGCAGCCTAAAGCGTATCAGGAGTCCTCGGTGAGCAATACCGTGTCAGGGGGGCTGTACAACAAGTGCTGGGGCTAAGGATGGAGTGAGTGGAGAAGTCCGTGATTACAGAATAGAAACGAGCACGAAATAAGAAAACACACACACACACAGACACACAACGCACACAGACACACCTATGCACACAACACACACACACACACACACACACACACACACACACACACACACACACACACACACACACACAGAACTATACACACACACAAAATATAAAAAAGCACACACACACACACCTATGCATACACACACACACACACACACACACACACACACACACAGACACACACATACATACACACATACAATCGCAAATGTACATGTGCTGGTGTACTGTACACACAGCACAAATGCTTCATTTATTTATGTAGGAGAAGAAACCATGCTCCAGCAAACAGACACACAAACACACCCACACATACAGACAAAAGATCCAAAGCCATTCATACACATTGCACATACTCTTGCACACACAATATAAACACACACACACACACACCTTCACACACCTTCACACACACAAAAGCACACACACACACTCACACTCACACATGCACTCAAACCCTTGCACACAGACACACACACATACACACACACACACATACTGAAAAGTTGGAATGCTCTGTGAAACGTAAGCAGATCTGTTACCACAAACCTGTCTAGCTGTGCCAGAGTGCTCATTTTCCCCAGCAGAATGCATGGTGGTGGGGGTGGTGGTGGTGGTGGTGGAGCTGGTGTGGGTGGTGGTGGGGGTGTTGGAGGGGTGCATGGGAGCCGAGGCCCACGCAAGCTGGTGATTATGGTGAAGAGTTACAGCAGCCTTCCCCAGCTCACAGCACTCTCACCAGCACCAGCCCCAGCACCAGCACCCCCCCACCAGCACCATCTAAAACCACTCCGCTCCTCCACTCCACCATTATCCAACAACTCTCACCCCATGCTCAACCCCCCCCCCCCAACACTTTGTGGCCAAATCAGGAGAGAGAAATGCGAGAGTGTACACAGCAGTGAGGAGAAACAACAACAAGAAAACGAGACAACAACAAGAAAATGAGAAAAACGAGAAAAACGAGAAAGAAAAATAGCGACAGCCAATGCAGCCAGCAAAGTAGCGCCTTACTGCCTAGTGCTTCATTTTAAGTATGAAGTGGAACTTGTCGTTCGCAGTGCAACGCCGAGACTGACTTATTTATTGCTATTGTCGCTAGGGATTTAAATCAAATTAATTGTACTGTTCCGAAGAGCAAGTAAACAAAAGCAAAAAAAAAAAAACACATGAGGAGGAGAAAAAAAAGGGAAGAAAAAAAATGTCTTTCATTCCCTCATCCGTTCTCTATCCTTCTCTCTCTCCACCAAGAGCCAAGAGTCATTTGTGCTTCAGAGACAGGGAGAGATTACAGACCCGGTGCGGTCTCCGGAATATTCTTGGCTGTGGAATGAAGACAGATAGCAGGCGTGGAGCCGAGGTTAGCACAGAAGAGAAGAAACTTGAAAAGGAGGAGGAGGAGAAAGAGACAGAGAGAAAGACAGAAAGAGAGAGAGGGAGACAGAGACAGACAGAGAGAAAGGAGGATAGCAGAGAAGAAACTTAAAAAGGAGGAGGAGGAGAAAGAGACAGAGAGAAAGAGAAAGAAAGAAAGAGAGAGAGAGAGACAGAGACAGACAGACGGAGAGAACGGAGGATAAAAAGAAGTAAAAAGGAAAGAAAGAATTAGGCCACACAGTGGTGGAAGGACCACAAAAAAGGGGATGAAAAATGGCAGCGAACGAGGGGGGAGAGATAGTCGATTAGTGGACAGCTTCCCGGAAAGAACTATGGACCCATCTGACAATACTGTTGACTCCCCTTAGCCCTCACTGAAACACAAACAAAACAAAACAAAACAAAGAAAACAAATAAATGTAGAGGGGGGGGGGGGGGCTTCTCATCTCCTGTCCTCATCTCCGGAAGTAAGGGGAAAAGAGAGAGAGGGGGGAGCGCTTTCATTCAACCCTCCTCCGTCCACGTCACACTAATCTGGGTGTCCACTCAGACCAGAGGTCCCTGGTGAGGGAGATTAACGAGCACACAGTCAGGAGATTGTGTGTGTGTGTGTGTGTGTGTGTTTGTAAGTGTGTGTGTGTGCGGGGGGGGGTGTAAGTTCCTCGCGGTTACAGGCCTCGGCACGGTGTAACACAATTAAGGCGGCCGCGGAGAAGCAGATAATGGTCACGCTCGGTGCTCGTGCGTATAGATCAGGTATTGAGCTTTCTGCATTTTAATTCACTTTCCAGCACAAACAGGGTGCATTAGTTAGATTACTGGAGCTGGAGGGAGGGTATAGGATGGTGGGCTGGGGGGGGGGGGGGTGTGCGGCGTGTGTGTGTGTGTGTGTGTGTGTATGTGTGTGTGTGTTTGCTGTGGTGGGGGCAGGAGTGTGGCGAGACGGATGAGGGGGCTTGGGAAGATTTGTCCAGGGCGGCCTGTCAATTTGGGTCCTGGGCGGGACCCGGAGTGGTCATTCATCGTTTTGGGAGCTCAAACAGGCTAAATAAATCTAAATTACGCAGACACCCATTTAAGGATCACAAGAAGGCTTTCAAGCACCAGCCCTTACACACACACAGATACACACACACACACACACACACACACACACATACACACAAACACACACAAGAAAGTGGAACACCGTCTTGGGCCTCCCGACATTCCCGCTCATGATAAATGGAGAGGCTGATTTGGCGCTCGGAGTTAAATCTCGTCTCAGATAAGTCACGACCTCCAGAAAGACAATGCGGCGAGTGTGTGTTTTTATCAGAAGCACACAGACAAGCATAGCATACATTGGGGTGAGGTACATATCCTTACAGTCTTACAAGACAGACTGCCGCAACATCCACATCCACATCCACATAACACATGACAAATTTGCATATGGCCTACATTTTCAGGCTCTCATACGTTGTTACAAAGGGGACGATGGGAAAAAAAATGCTTCTGATTTACACAAAATTTGAAATTGTGTGCAATTATTTTGTGGAGTTGTGGGTTTGAGGGACCCACTAGAATGTTATGCATACCCTTGTGTCTGTGTAAAAGCAATTACTGATGTTTTACTACAAAGCTGGAGACATCTACCTCTAGGGAACCCGCTCTCTGGATGGAAAGTACAGAGCATGGCGCTACTTAGCAAATCATTACCAACTCTGCTTCCTGCCAAACAGGAAGTAAAAACAGCAGGTTAGCCATCTCACACAGCGCAAAGTCTCCACTGCAAACGTTCCACTCAGTGGCTGAGCTCGACAGAAAATGAGGACACTGTTTTCTCTGCAAATAAATAAATGACTAAATGAAAAGCCACACACCCACAACGTGGAATGTCGGCAAATCTAAACAAACAAATTCAGAAACGCTCATTTGGTGATTGGTGGTTTTGTATATTTAATACATGTCATGTATACTCACCCCCTTAAATACATCAACTCTACAAGTGTTGTAAGAAAATAGTATTGATTAATTCTTGCACTGCAGCTTAGTCTTCAACACTAAATTCAGCAGACACACAAACAGATAACAAAGACTGCTAGCTACAGCTAGGTAGGACTGGCTAATTGAGGTTAGAGGACATCAATCAAAATGACTCATCTTTGGTCTACCAATGGCCTGTGGCCTTATGACCTATGCTGTCTCCTCTGGTGCCATCAGTGGCTGCCTTTGTCCTGAAGATGGACTAAGATGAACAGCCTGGCTACGGAGAGTAGAAGTATTTGATCCAAGCATTCACTAAACCAACTGATTCTAATTAGCAGAGCTCTTTGGTCAAGTATGACCCAATTTAGTAGAATCTCCTGTTTTGAGCAGGTAGAATACAAAAAAGGGTAGAACTTTCTGAATCCAGATAGACAGTCATGCAATTCCGTATGGTTCAGTTATGGAGGTGATAGGGGAGAGCATTAGAACACCTTGTTACTAGCTGGATATTTCCAGCTCATGGTAGAGAAGCCACTGGTAAGAGAACTTGGTCTGAATGTTCACACTGGCTTCACTGTCAACAGTAGTCACACAGTCATTTCATCTATTTTCGACCCAGCGCCATTACAGAGGCAACATGTCGTTGGAAAGTGCCCTTGCTGCTGTGTGAATCGCCATCTTACATTAAAAATGAAAGAAAGCTGGTCACTTTGACAATCTCCTCTTGTTATGTTATGTGTGACCATAGCAACGTTCTCCTCAATCTCTGTCACTACTGTTGTCCTCAACAGGATGGAAGTTGACACAGTCTAAACAGCAGCACTCAAAAGCATACTGCTCTGCATTCTGTTGAACACTCACTAAAACAAACAAGAAAGAGGGGGGTGGGGGAGAGGGGGGCAGCAAAAAATATGTAAGCCAAAATGTAAATACACACACTCATATTTCCCCTGCCCTTCCGTCTCCAATTCAAATCAATCTGCAAACAACTGTCAGGCAGACGAATCACCTCCAAAACAGAAACAGACCATTCTGGTGTTTCTGGCTTCCATGAAGGAGGACAAAAGCTGGGATTTCCATAACAAAAATCTTTGCTCAGGACAAGGGAAACTGAGCAGCAAGTAAGAAGCAGACATGCTTGGCTGACTAAATGAGAGCCCTTCGCATCCCTGAAAAGATTACTCGGGTTCGACATTGTTTTGCTTGTTTACCAGACTTAGGGTTCTTATCCGGCGAACAAAAGAGGGAGCGCAAAGTCGCTACGAATAGCTGCAGTTAATGTATCTGAATCCTCCTATTCTCCTCGGGATTAGTGAAAGACGAGAGGAGAGGAAAGGAGAGAAGAGGAGAGGAGAGCACAGCACACACTGGCCTATCTCTGCCTCCTCCTTCCTCTCTATCTCGTTCTCCTCGTTTCTCCACACCTATCCGCCTCCCTCACCCCCCCACCCATCCACCTCTCCACCCCTCCACCCCACCCCAAGCCCCAGTGATTTTCCTGCTTGTGTTGGCCGAGCAGCACAGGCCTAGAGTAAGGGCTAGGCAATAAAACATCACTAGATTTCATAATAACACAGATGGAACCGAAAAGAAATGCAGACTTGAAGTTGGGAAAAGAGAACAAAACAAACAATGCAATGATTTAGAGATGTGTTTTCACACAAATGAGAGGGCTGTGAGTGTTTGAGTTTGTATGTGTGTGTGTTTGAGCAGGCGCGGGTGTGTGTGTGTGTGTATGTGTGTGTCGCCGAGAATTTACAGTGGCTACTGGCAGGAGAACCTTTTACAGGGTTCATAATTCACATCCGACGACTCTTTCAGCAATGGCGTGCACCCTTTTTTTCACAGTTTACATTCATGAATGGAGCGAACGCTTTTGTGTTGCCTTTCTTTAAAATGAAAGGGCCAGTTCAGACCTCGAACTAGTGCCAGGTAGATCAGCTTTCAGCTCATCAGGAATCCATATGTTTCATACGCCAGAGTTGAATCATTGCTTTCCGGGCCCAGACGTAGGGGGAGAATGTTTAATGTACAGCATAATGGTATATCGGTTTACATCTGGAGGCTGGATCTGATTTGGGCCCCGGCAGTTGGGACGGAGTGCAGCAGAGCCCACCACCCCTGCTGACCCCCAGACTCAGACACGTCGCATTTCTTTTGGCAACCAAAATGAGAAAACAGAACCCCCCCACACCCCACACCCCCCACCCGATCCATTTCCGAGCAAAAAAATAACTTTCTTAATATCGCGCGAAAAATAGCATCTGTGGGACATAAGACACATCCGCAGTGTATAAAACTCACTGGGACCCCTGAGAGCCCTGGAGTAATAGACCATTTCTTTAGGCAGGCAGAAGGTGGGTGGAAAGAATTGCTCCGGTGATCACAAACGGTGGCTTTTCAAAGCAACCCCCATCAACCTGTTCGGAGCATTCTGTGCCACTGTCAATAAAAATAGACTCACACACACACTCTCTCTCTCTCTTTCTCCCTCTCTCTCTCTGTTTCTCCCGTTCCCTCTCTCCGCTCACAGATAGGGCACAGTGCTGACTCTCCACTTTGCTGTCTAACTGTTCCGCACCTTCCATTAGGTTCCGATCACACCAGAACAGAATTCATTATTTATCCAGGCCCCCCGTGCTCTGTTTGGATGTCCTACTGAAAGGAGAGGCCAGTCAAGGGGCATTCAGCATGGTACTCACACTCTCTCTCTCTCCTTTCCTGGGTGCACCTCTTGTCTTCCTCTCTCCGCCTCTTCCACCTCCGCCTCTTCCACCTTCTTGCTTTATCTTTTCCTTACTTAGAGTTGGAGGTCCTGGCTTCACAAAGTAAAATATACTCTTTGCCATGTATTCTTTTTCCTGTGTACTGAACACAAGTGATTTCACAAATTAGTCGTTCTAACAGTCTATGGATTTCTGTGCTCATCAGGATCAGCTGGTTCGAAAAAATAGTTGGATCAAATATGTGGCAGCGTTTTTCGCTTTCTTAAGCTGAGATCTCCACCCTCTGTTGTTTTTTTTTTTTTAACCATCATTTTTTCCCCCGCCTTGTTTGACTTTAAGACAACACAAGGGGGGTTTGCTTTAACAGCAGTCTGGCTCTCGAACAAGCACCCTTACCCATCATGCTGTAGAGGAGCCTTTATTACACCTACTCGTGATTAATGGCGTTTTAACTCCTGCTGTACATCCCGCGCTCGGTCCCACCATCGCTTCTGCCGGCCCTTTAGCCCTCGCAGTGCTAAATTCTTGGTGGCTTTATGGCGGAGCTGAGGATTTGCCACAGCGTGCAATATAACAATGTCTCCGATGACGCCGTGTAATGATGGGGGTAGAAGCAGCAGCAGCAGCAGCAGCAGTGCCGGCGGTGGTGGTGGTGGTGCTGGAGTTGGAGGCGGTCCGTGGCTCCGTGGTGAGAAGCAGAAGCCTTCATTAGGATGGACGGCTCTGCCTCTGCCTTTAGCGACCGAACCGGGGCTCCCAGCGAAAAAATTAGCCCCAGCGAGTGTGCCCCAGTTAGGCTGCTCTGGCTGCATGCAGGGGCCCCCTGGAGAATACGGCAGGAGAGATGCAATGGCATGCCGCAGCAACGTGCTGACGCTGCACTACTTTGCTGTTCGAGCGCGTCGACCCGTGACAGCACGCACGCAGCAAAAAAGTCATCATTTAAGAATTACAATTACTCTATATATGTGCTCACATAAGCAAAAGGCAAAGGGGGGGCAAGGGATCAGGATTTTTTTTTTTGGGTGGGGTGGGGGGGTTGAGAATGGCTGGTGAAACGAGGTACAATATGGTCAGATTTTATGGAGCTGAACAAGCCAGTGTTATCCATTCTCATTCCAGGGAAACACAGCTCTGGA
>CM059275.1:22352062-22367062 GCA_030347295.1 Setipinna tenuifilis
GGTAAGGGTGGGGAAGGTGTGTGTGTGTGTGTGTGGGGTGGGGAGGTGCACACACAACTCTGATGATACAGCAACAACGCCTGACCTTTCTGTTCCACCTGCCTATGACCACATACAGACAACAGCATGCACCGACACACACACACACACACACACACACACACACACACACACACACACACACACACACACAAACACACACACAAACACACACACACACACACACACACACACACACAAACACACACACACACACACACAAACACACACAAACACACGCACACACACACACACTCGTGCTGCTACTGCAGGAAAAACGAAAGAACAAAAAAAAAAACAAAAAAAAAAAAAAAAAGTCGAAGAAAGAGCGGTCCTCTGTGAAAGTGGCCTAGCTCGCCGCCATTCCCCGGGGAGTTACCGACACATTTAAGCACTAGGTCATTCTACAGTACCCCTCACCTCGCACAATGTGGGCCTTTGTGTGCCGGGAGCGCATTCGCGGGACGACCGTGATGACTGAAACTTTAGCACCCCCCCGGGGAGCTGGCAGAGAGGCCGGGCGGGGGGGAAGCGGTTAGAGTAATGATGATAGTAATAGCATTCTCGCTTACATGGATTTCTTACACGTCCACGTCTAAGACGACACTTTAGACAGCATGTGCGAAAACGTTATATGTGTGTGTGTGTGTGTGTGTGTGTGTGTGTGTGTGTCTGTGTGTGTGTCTCACAGTATGTATGTGTTAGGGCAGTTGTAAGAGTCATACTATACCGTGTGTGAGAAAACAGTATATGTTGTTGGACACAGTATGTGTGTGTGTGTGTGTGTGTGTGTGTGTGTGTGTGTGTGTGTGTGTGTGTGTGTGTGTGTGTGTGTGTGTGTGTGCGTGTGTGCCTGTAGGAGGGGGACAAGCAAAAGAGACTTTTTCCTGCTTTTCTTTCACTTTAAACAAATTCTCCAAAGTGCTCACCGGTCAGTCGTTTATGTCGATAATGAAAATATTTTCTTACAGATCCATTAGTTTGGGAGTTAGTAAACACAGCTAAGAGGACACACAATGAAGACAGAGAGATAGCAAGAGAGAGAGAGCGAAAAAAGAGAGAGAAAGAGAGAAAGAGAGAGAGAGAGAGAGACAGAGGGAAGAGAGAGAGGAAGAATGAAACTGAGAAGGAGAGGGAGGGAGGTGGAAAAAGTGAACTAATCTTACAACCCCAACTCTGTGGGCGCCCAGACTTTTTGCTTTGCTTCGGTTTTTACAGTCATTATAAGTGAATAGACAAACAGGCACGCTTTGTTTCTCTCTCTCTCTCTCTCTTCCTCTCTCTCTCTCTCTCCTCCTGTTTTTTCTATCTCTCTCTTTATATTTCATCACTCTCTCTCTCCATCTGAAGTCCATGGCCATCATTTTTCAAAAGAAAAGAACCTCTTGTTGTTCAACCGGGTTGACAGTGCCTACAGACATTTCTTTAAAAAAAAAAAGAACTTAGAAATCCAAGGAGGAGAAAAAAACTCTTCTTCTTTTTTTATTTCTGGCATCCCTCTGTCTTCCATCAACAAAGGGATCTGCATATTCAAACAGACAGACGGCCCCGCGCCTCACCCACAAATCCCCACACCCATCTGCTGCTCAATGGGCTGACAAGGACCCATGTCTGCCCCGGCATTGTCCTGGGCTCACCGGGCACCGCAAGACACCACACACTCCTCACTCCTCATCCCCGCTCGCTCCCTTGACACCCTCCAGTGCCTATCCCTGCCAGCTCTGCTCATGACACACACACACACACCTAGTCAAACACGCCCACACACACACACACACACACACACACCTATTCAAACACGCCCACACAACCACACAAACACAGAGACGCAGTGGAAGTCCATCTCCAGCATGGTGGCATTCGCTACCATCCTCTGCCCACAGGGGAGTGATGTGAATTGGGGGTAGCATTGCTCTCTATCTCCTCCTCCCCTTTCCACGTCAGCATCGCTGTCTCTACATTCTCTCGCCTTCCTTCACTTCTCCACCTCTCCTCCTCTCCCTTGTCTTCTCTCATTTCCTCTGCCCTCACCGCTCCTCTCTCCCTCTCTTCCTCTCCTCCTCTCATGCCCTTACCCGTCCTGACATCTCCTCTCCTCTCCTCTCCTCTGTTTTCCTGAAACCCGTATTTGTGTCTCAGTCTCATCATGTTCACTTCACTCTGTCTGTTCTCGGAGCTTTCCATCACCATCATCCGAACTGTGAAAGTGAAGAATCCCATCTTGCCGTGCGCAGCCCATGCCTGGGCGATAGAGTGGCAGACAGAGGGGCTATGCTATGCGATAGGTTGCCATCGGCGTCGGGGCTAGTGTTTTAAAACGCCCGCACTTGTCTCTCGTGATGAGGCGAGAACGTGAGCAACTCCTTCACTCGGAAGCACAAAAACAGACATAAGAGAGAGACAGAGAGAGATAGAGATAGAGAGAGATAGAGACAAAGAGAGAGGAAGAAAAACTCTGGGCCATTAATTAGTCGCCAACAATGTTGTCCCCCGAATATCGACTTCTTAATGGACACGGAACGACCTGGTTCATGTTCCCATTACTGCCTGCGACACGGGGCCTCAGTGGAGTTCTGGAATGGAAGGGGAGGATTATGTCATCCCGAGATGCCCTTCAGAAACCAGACCTGGGTTGTATTTCTCTTGTCTTTTCTTTTCCTCCCGTTTCCCCTCGTTTCCTCATTAACTATGCAGTAGTGTGATTGAGGGAGGGGGGGATCGAGGTGGTGGTGGGAGAGGAGTGGGTGGGATAGTGAACCAGGATACTGTGTGTGTGTGTGTGTGTGTGTGTGTGTGTGTGTGTCAGGGATACGTGTGTGTGTGTGTGTGTGTGTTTTTTTTTGGGGGGGGGGGGGGTTGGCAGCCTGGCTCCCTATCTCCCCTGTGGAGCATTAACTGTAGAGGCGGTGTGTAGCTCATGGTGCATATTTAGCATGAGGGTCTTGTTGGTGCATGCGTAAGAGCTGATTCACTCTCACTCACACCCATAATTTATACAGGTGACGGAGAAGCCACCAGCCATGACCCACATCAGTACTGGGTCATAAAAAAAGAGGTCAACGACATTTACAACAAAATAACATAACATTTAACTACATGACACTATCGATTTTATTTTCCAATGGATATTTAGTAAATCGAACATGTTTTACACTGGGTGGCTGGGTATAGAGGTGACATATGTATTTAAATTTGAGGTCAGTCCTTTTTCACTTTATGCAGTGAACAAAATATTCACCTGCATGTGACTGTGCATCAGCGTGTAATGGAAGTGCTTTGTGTTAGTGGACCATTTGTGAGATCATGGCAAGAGGAAGACAATGATCAACACCCAATGGGCCCATGCAGGCACACCAAAAATGTACTATTTAGGGGTCTGAATAGCACCTCACATGGAAACCTCGGCTATACAACTGCGTTCATGTAAGTCATTACTTCACTGTAGCTTTAATCTCAGCGCACTAAAAACCTGCATGTTTTAGATGAAGAGGATTTGCCTTGTTCGATTCAAATGAATGTAAAAGAACCCAGCTGGAGGGGAGACATGTCTGCTGTTAGTAATTTTGAACAGTCTGCTTGGTTGGCAGAGGTCTCCCCCACTGCGCCCATACACTCTCCCAGCAAACTGCACACTCGGACCGCGTCCATCCAGCCCCAAACCCCACTGTCTGTCGCTGTCTAAACACCGCTCAACGACAACAAACATGAGACCACGCAAACACGTGTCACGCAAAAGACGTTAGTCTTAATAGGCAAGGGCACAACCATGCCATATAGTTACTACTACTGCCATATGACATTATTTTTAAGCAGCTAGCAAAAACACAGACACTACCATCACCCCATTGGAAAAAGAAATATTGAACACATAGCTATTAGAGCTCATTGCATTCACATACAAAATGGGACCAGTATACTGATATTTGTAACAAAGGGTATTGATTTACAAAATTACAGTGTAATTACCCCTGCCCTCTATCTCTCGCTCGATCACTCGCTTTCTTTCTCTCTCTCTCTCTCTCTCTCTCTCTGCTAATTGCAATAGATGCTTTTTATGTCAACGTTTTCTTTTTCACTGTGAAAAGTTATATCATAGTAGTCCTGTAGCACCATGATCAACTCCGTAATGAGCCGAGCCGACCCGACATGCGATTGCACTGACGAACGGACTCGGTCTTGCTCTCCACGAAACCCTCATTCTTTGCGGGTCAAGGAATATGCTCTCACAGTCAACGCTTCCAGATTATTCGGTCTTCACATCACTGACACAAAAAAAAATCGAAATTAAAATCCAAACGCCAGAGGAACGCAAAATGGCAAAGCACAAAATACAGATTTAGAGACTATGATAAATGTATGTGGGAACATGGAATAAAATATCTAATGAAACATGAATAATATGATTGATTAATTTTATAGTAGGCTACAAATACATCGTAAGAGAAAGTTAATATATTCGGCTAGAGAACTTTCTAAAACACAGTCTAATGAAAATGCGCAGCTGGAGTGAACGAAAGACGACGGACGGCAAAGCAGTGCGCTGATGCGAAACTTCTAAATTGTTTCACTGAACACATGTAATTGAAACACCATACACACCATCGGCGGTTCATTCAACCTGCATAAAATACAGGCAATACAAAAAATTCACTTCTGCTAGAGTAGACCTATGTCGATCTTAAATGTTCTCACCGAAAACCGACCTACATGAGGCATGTATGGGTGCATTTGCTAGAACCTTTTGTTTCGATTTATTTAGAAACATCTTTACAATCGAGAAGGATAGAGGTTGACAAAATATCAAGGCATAACCTACACACCATTTAGCTATACGCATGTGTCCCTGGACCATTTTCTTTTGAAATCAACTGCAAAGCAATCAGCACGTTCTCTGCGATACCCCTGTATCGCTGAAGCCGTCATCTCTCGTTGCCCGAGCAAACTCACTGCAGGTACGGATGGGGTGTCATAAAATCTTACCTTGGGCGACTCCTGAGTTCACCAGGACCGTGAGCAAAACAACAGATACGAATGTCATTTGCGATACGAATCCCGCGTCTCCACTGTTACTTTTTGCAGTCTTCACACTTTTCCCCATCCTTGGAAGAGTCGAACTCCGCCACAGACTCGCTGCTTTCAAACAGTCGCGTTCAGTCTGTCCGTTGACAGCGTCTCGGAGCGAATAATACCCAACTTCAGAGTCTGATACAAATGAAAAAGTGTTGTGTAGTTAGATGCCCACACACGTGTCACGGAGGCAAAGACTGTAATCACTTCAGGAAAATAAGCGGTCAAAGAATATCCACACCGCCGCCCTTGTGCATCAAGGTATGAGTGAAGACTCCTTCAGTAAAACGTTTTCCCCTCAGCTTGCAAAGCATACAGAGTCACCTGGCTGAATAAACTGTTTGCTTTCAGATTTGAAGTTCATGTTCAGTTTGTGCTTCAGCTGTGTAAATCCTCGCCTCCAGTGGTCGGCTACTCACTCCAACGGCTGTGAGAAACCTCAGGTTCCAGATTGCGCGTATTGCGTTCTACCAGACAGCCTGAGACGGAGAAATGCTCTCCGATGCCATGCTTCTTCGACCAATCCAAATACAACCGACTCCTGTATTTTGCGGCTACCACAAAACCAGGTCTGGATGATGGAATGGCTATAGCTTCTCACAATGCCATTCATCGATTAGCGCCTACTTGTAATTGATGTGAGTTTTATCATGCTATAACCTAATATTTATACATGATGCTCAATATGGCATTTTTTTTTTAAAGCTGGAATTCATCAGTAATTGTCTGTTTTTTTCTTTCTAATTATATTACTTTGACCCAGACATTTCTGGAATTGTTCATTGGAATTGTACTGGGACCTATATAAATCCTAAGCTTTTGAAAGTAGGACAAGTAATTTCGAAACTGGAAATATCTAGTTATTTGTCAGTAAAGCACAATCCTGACCAAACAGAAGAGCTGGCCTATTCAAAATATTTACAATACATACTGTTGAAAATTTGACTTTAAAAACAAATCTAATGATTGATGAATCTCGTGATGAGGCAAAAGCCTTATTTATAAATCAAACAAATCCTCTCAGTCCTTTGGAATCTAATCAGGAAATTGCATTTGGTCTTCTCACAGGGCAGACCTGATCTTAACTTGGTCATGGTAATTACAGGAGACATGTTCTGGTCACGTAACTTAATCAATAGTGACGGTGAGGGAAAACAGGGAGAGACTGGGACTTTTCCTTTTCTTTCCTCTTTAAGTGGGTTTGGTAGTTTTCTTTTAGCAACATAGGTCTACACTATGAAAAATGTTGCTCCCTCTCAGAATATCCCTTTTCTTACAGAAACATGTTTTTTTATTCCCTTTGCATTTTTACCTAAAATAGGTTGGGAGAGAAACACATACTCTGTCTTAAAAGCACATCCCGAAATAAAAATGAGTGTATAAGTGCTGTGTTAGTGATGTGGGGCTGTGTGATATATTAGAATATATAGCGAGGAATCCTATGGTTTTGTTACCATGGGGACCACAATGTCTCACTATAGTGCCATCTTTAAGCACAGCGCTTTTGTGCACGGCTTCCTGAGAGCACGCTGAGATTAAGAGCCACATTAGGAGCCATACCACAGCTTTTTCTTCAAAAAATGTTTTTGGAGGCAAACCACATGCAGTTCACATAAACAATCTTAAAAAAGGCCCTTCTGTTTTTCATTACTCAGTGTCTAACAGACAACATTTAGATGGCACACAATATGGCATCCGTAATCTCATATCTAAATTCTGTCAGCTTTAATCAGCTACACAAGTCCCAGTGTGGAGATGTCTGCTGTGAATGAGGGCACGGGAGAGAGGGAGAGAAAGAGAGAGAGGGAGAGAGAGATAGTGAGAATGAGAGAGAGACATGCGGTGTGTGTGTGTGTGTGGAAGAGAGAGAGAGAGAGAAAGGGAGGGAGAAAAACAGGAAAAAGTGAAAGAGGGAGAAAGAGATGAGAAAGAGGGAGAGAGAGAGAGAGAGAGAGAGAGAGAGAGGCAGTGGCGGGGAATCTGGATGAATGATGCCCCCCATCGCTTCTGTTGACCACAGACAAGGACACACGCTGACATAATATCCTGCGCTAGGAGGAGCCATGACTGCCGCCATATGGACACTACGGTAACAGGGCAGGGTCCCCTGATCTGCCTGCCTGAGCTCTGGCTCGCCGCCCTCCACCGTGTGTGTGTGTGTGTGTGTGTGTGCGTGTGTGTGTGTGTGTGTGTGTGTGTGTTTGGGTGTGTGTGTATGTGTGCATGTGTGTGTGTGTGGGTGTGTGTGTGTGTATGTGAGTGTTTGGGTGTGTGTGTGTGTGTGTGTGTGTGTGTGTGTGTGTGTGTGCGTGTGCGTGTGCGTGTGCGTGTGCGTGTGCGTGTGTGTGTGTGTGTGTGTGTGTGTGTGTGCGTGTGTGTGTGTGTGTGTGTGTGCGTGTGTGTGTGTGGGGGGGGTGTTTGCGTGTGAGTGTGTGTCTGATGTGTATGCATCTGTGCATGTTTGTGTATGTATGTATGTATGTATGTATGTATGTATGTATGTATGTATGTATGTATGTATGCGTGTGTGTATGTATACGTTTGTATGTATGTATGTATGTGTGTTTCTATGTGTCTGTGTGTCTGATGCGTATGCATCTGTGCATGTTTGTGTATGTATGTATGTATGTATGTATGTATGTATGTATGTATGTATGTATGTATGTATGTATGTGTGTATGTATGTACTATGTACTGTACTATGTGTGTGTGTTTGTGTAGTCTTTTCCACATTAACAGTGCATTCCTATGAGACACTGTACAGTACACCATCCCTTCAGTGTTGCCTCAACATAATCCACTCAGGAATCAGTTTGCACAAAAAAAAGTCAGGAGGTAAAAATAGTTCTTTGTGTTGTTGAAAAGTGGAGGCGAGAAGAGACGTCTCATTATTTAGGCTGCGTTCTTTTGCTGATTGAACAATGATTTCTGCGAACAGAGGCACCCTGACAACACAGTGGCATTTCCATTTGAATAACGAGAAGCAGGAAATTGCATTTTATCCCTCCCGTCTCAACTCAGGTGCAAAGCCGGCGGAACTACAAGATGAGGGTGCCTAAATTAGCCAGGTGTCAAACAAACTATCCAAGAAAATAGATTTAGCATTTGATATAGTGAGGGATAATGTGGCTGAGGTCAGTATGTTTTGATAAGTAGTTAATGCCCGTTTACACAAGCAGCATGACCTAACCAGGCTAGGGTCACCAGGCAAGACACGGCAAGGCAAGGCAGGGTAAGGCAAGTTTATTTCTATAGCACATTTCATACACAAATGTAGTTCAATTTCTTAAGAAAAATAAAAGCAAAGAACAATATGTAGAAGCATAAAAGATAAAATAAGTGTAAAATGAGTATAAGGTAAATAAATTACATATTTAACAAAAGCAAACTACACATTATCAGCCAATCTCTGCATTAGTGTCTCATTGAGATGACTCAGCTTAAGGTCTGTACTGTATAAACATTCTACCACGTTCACCTGGTGACACTTTGGACCAACTTCATTTGTCACATTATTCGTATCAGTTATTATGTTAAACTTTTCCGTAATGAAATACTTGTTAGGGAAGTCTTTCCCATTTTGATTTCCTTGTTAAAAGCATTGATTAACACAGTTGTTTGTAACACAGTTATTTGTTGTTCAAGATGGCTTTTCCAGGGTTTATGTGTGTCTGTCTGTCTGTGTGTCTGTCTGTCTGTCTGTCTGTCTGTTAGCAAAAAAAACTCAAAAAGTCATAAATGTATCCTGCTGAAATTTGAACAGTATGTCGGTATTGTCAGTGCCTCAGGGTGATTCTTTTTTGGTGATAATCTGTTCACTGGTTACCTCACAAAAAATCAGAAATAAACATGGAAAATTACATTGATGAAATAAAAGGGTGTGTGTATGGGGGGGTTGAACTGCTTGGCGAAGGTTTGTGTTCTCCAAATGCTTTTCCAGTTTATTACTGTAACACTAGCAGTCCACTTGCATAGCCCTGGCCAGCAGTTGTCTGCACAGCCATGGGAAAATATTAGGACAGATTGCAGGGTCCTCAGATACACTGTCCTATAAAAACACACTATTCTCATTAGCACAGACGAGAGCAGAAATATTTGGTGGAGACAATTTTGCTGCTTTATCCAAACTATTTTTGTACTATCAGCCTCCCAAGTCAATTAGTGAGTCATTTTTCTCTCAAAGCCACTTTGAGCTTCAGTTTTTTCTCGAGCTCTGTTATCATTAGACCATTTTTGCCTAGCATAGAAGTATACAGAAATGTAATTATATGTATAGGTACATATGTATAGCATGTTAATTTATGACAGTGGCTTAGGTTTCAAGGCATAGGGTCAATGGTTTTGAAAAATCAAGCTGGCTATCAAAACTTTATAATTATAATAAGCTAATAGTGTCTTGTTGTGTTCGATTTGAGTCCTTTTTAATCTCAGTTACCCTTCCCAGTGTCTGTTTCTCACACATATGCACCCATTTTGTCAGTCTGATGCTGAGTCACTGCATCCTCATGTGGTATTAGGGCAGCCAGGTTTAGAGGGATAAGCTGACCTTAAAGCAGCTAATCCCTCAGGGGTCAGTGTCTATCACCGATCTTGATATCTATGAGACAAGACAACAGAACACCCTCAGTCTAAAAAACCACAACCCCACCCAACCAGCCACCCACCCACCCAAACACTGCTCAGTTTGGCTAAGTACCCGTCCGCGTCAACACAATTACTGGCATTAGCCAGCACAAATCTCCTCAGAGGATCAGCACACGGAGGAGGGGCTATCATGTTAGCATAATCTCAAGATTACATCCAGATTTTGACCAGATCAGTTGGTGTGGCTGGTGAACGTCCACAGAGGGCAGCTGAAAACAGGCCAAAGAAATGAGTCCAGGTGAACATTATCACTGAGTAATATGTGACAGAGCACGACAGTGTAAGGTCAGGTTTTTCAGTTCAAACACCACCTAACATTAAAAATAAAAGTCTTGATTTTCCTGCCACTCACCAGCACCACCTGCCACTAAAAAGGCTTGTGTACAAGGACTTTTGACCTTTGCATTACCTAACATTAATCTATTTCAGGGAAGTGTATCCCTGAAAAATTAGAGGTGTGTGTATTGTTAGTTATTTTCCTCCCTTCTCCTATTACGAAAGGCCACAGGCAATTACAGCACCCAAAGCGCAGCGTAAAATACCTCTTTTGTTTCCAGCACCAAGAGGCCTTACTAAGAAGTGCTGCTGACTTTCGATTTTACCTTTTAAAAATAGTTGAGAAGGAGAAAACAGAGCAAAGGTCAGCCTTTTTGAATCTGGGACACCTTGCTGAAAACACAGAGGCTCTCACTGCATTGTGCCTGCAAGGGCTCTCCTTAAAGCAAAACAAAGCCTGACACGAGGACCACTTTGCTAGCCAGGCTAGCACCACCCTAGCACTTTTGCTCAATATTTTTGGTGCTGTTTTTATGTAAACTCAGTACATATGCTCAGTACAGGATACTCTCATAAGGCTTTGGATTCTGCAATTAGAAATTCTAGCACAATGACGTTGAACTTGGGCATTACATTTGACTATGTATGCTGCGTACAGGTAGCTACTGTATCCACCCACCAGAAAGTAAACATATCCCTACTGAGAGTACCCAGACTCTGTGCATGATGTAAAATGAAGTGAAAGAGTTTGGTCCACCAAGCTACCATTTCAATCCCATCACTATGCCAATCAGCAGCAGAATCCCTTAGGCCTGCGAGAAGGAAAGAAAGAAATAAACGTTACGTCACTGTAAAAAGCTCAACAGGGTGATTATCAGACATGAATAAAGAGTAAATTAGTCTCTCCATGCAGTTTTTGATTGTGCCTTTTTGCAATTAGGGGCAACGTGCAGAGAGGAGCGGAAGTGAAATAAGTCATTCATTAAGGGAGAGGAGAATGCAGATGTCAATTACAGAGAGGAGATGGAGGAGCAGGTGTGGGTGGTTGTTAACCCTTAGTCATTTCCACCAGCTTCTCATGAGTGCTAATTATTTTGCAGTATTGCACACCAGTTAGTGGTCCCCTCACAGCCTTTCTCGGTCTGTCTGTCTTTCTGTCTGTCTGTCTATCTCTCTCTCTTGCTGTGTCTCTTTCTCTGTTCTTTTCTCTTAGTTACATACACAGACACACTAACACTCACCCACACAAACTTATACACACATGCACACACACACACACACGCACACACACACACACGCACACACACACAAACGCACGCACACACACACACACACACACACACACACACACACACACACACAAGCACGAATACACATGCACAGGGACACAGACACACACACACACACACACACACAAGCACACATACACATGCACAGGGACACACAGATACACAGACACACACATGCACACACACACATACACACACAGGGATACACAGACACACACACACACAAACACACACGCACACATACAGCAAAATACATTCACAAGTCACTCAGGCCTCACAATTCCTCACTCTGATCGCTTCCCTGTTTTTGTGAAACCTGACAGTTACTCAGTGAGCAGTGTCAGTTTTGTGAGCCATCTACATCAATCTTCCACTCTCGCGAATCTGTCGGGATAAGAGAAGAGATATGGCTCTCGCGCCGTCAAGTGCAGCCGAAGTCAGAGTAACTTATTTTAGAACTTACTGCTCTCAACTTCCGACTTAAACAGGCAATTTATTCCAACCATAAACCTTTGGTTGGTTCCCTTTTAGGAGGGCTTCCATTCTCCACCCCGCCCCCCCACCTCCCAGTGAGACGCAAGCCGATAGATCACTTCATGGAGCATGCCGAGAGAACAAGCATGATGGTGGCAGTAGGGGAGAAAGAAAGATGGAGGCAGGCAACAACAGGGGCCATGCGGCGGAATAAAAAGCACTTTGCTCTGCCCCAGGCTCGTTTTAGTGCCGCTCTCGATATCGAGTGTTAAAAGTGATTTGCGGCGCCGTATGTGGCAAGGAATCAAAACTTAATTTCAGCAGATAAAGATGCCATTCGGCAGGGGGAGATAAAAACGCCGCATCATGGCTGAGGTGTGTGTGTGTGTGTGTGTGTGTTGCTCTGTGGCTGTCCCACAGAGTGCCTGCCGGATTTACTGGCACCCTCCTCCCCAACACCAACCACCCACACTCCAGTCCACACATACACACACACACACACACACACACACACACACACTCAGACACACACACACTCAGACACACACACACACACACACTTACTCACACACACACACACACACACACACACATACCTCTGGCCCATAAACGGCAAATCCACCGGCCAGACGACACGGGGAAATGTTAATGGATTCATTTGTCAAGAAACCCTCCAAGTTATTTACAGTCTCCCTCCATTACCGTCGTTTCTCCTGCGTGACAAAAAAAAGAAGAGAGAGAAGAGAGAAGACCAGGTGAAAAAACGCTGCAGCTGAAAGTCAAACTATCGATTTACGTGCTTATCATCCCCCCTTGAGTCATCCTACCAAAACAGGTGGCGTTGTTTGGGGTGGGGGGGGTGGCTGCCTTCTCCACCCCTCCCAACCTCCCCACCCTCCCCCGTCCCAACATGATAAGTGGCTACAATGAAATTAGCCTCGTTTGGCATCGGCTTGGCCTGCTTAGCACTGCCGCGCAGATGTGACCAGCATGGCATTACTACATCAGCATCAGCAGCAGCAGCGGCAGAGAGGGTGGGGTAGGGGGAGGAGGGGGGCGGGGGCAAGTGGGCAGTGAGGGGTTGAGACATCTGGAGCCAATCTGACTCAGGGAAAAATAAAAAGCGAAGGGATCTGCGTTAAAAAAGAAAGAAAGAGAGAGAGAGAGAGAGAGAGAGAGGGGACCGTGCAGACGACCGTGCACATCTTGGCTTCTGATATCGGATGCGGGGCTCTAGATACACTGCAGTGTGACTGTCTGCTTGCTTTCTCTCTTTTTTATTCACAGAGAGAGGGAGGTGAGGTGACACTCTCCAGCGGACACACAAAAAAAAATGGTCAACCAGCGTACCGGCACACTATCTGCCTCGGGAGAGTATCACATCCACTGTACTCCATCAAACACAGACGGCCTGTTTCTTGAAATGTGCGTTTAATTTTGTGGTATTTCAGTGACCATATTGCTGATAGATTCTCCCCTTCACTGAGCAGATGAAATGTTTTTTATTGAGATTGATACTGAGGGTCTGTGCAGCCCCAAAGTCTATGCAAGTGGAATGCAGCTTTAACATGGCCGTCCCGTCCGGCCGCAGGCCCTACCAGACACTGTTGCTGTCTGGCAATGACTTCATAGCTGTAGCTGTCTGTAAAACATGCTGTTTGTTTGCCTTTTCCTGGTGAGTCATTTACTGGTATAGTGGTTAGCATTTGAAAAAAGACTCACTTGGCCAAAGGGTGAGTGTGTTTCTATTTGTATGGGTTTTTTGACTAAAGTTGGCACGTTGGTTTATATGTGTACTTGACTTTTGTCCAGGTGGATGCATTTTTGTGTGTGTGTGTGTGTGTGTGTGTGTGTGTGTATGTCATATGGTGAATGTGTGTGCGTGTGTGTGTGTGTGTGTGTGTGTGTGTGTGTATCCCTGTGTATCTGTGTGTGTGTGTTTCTATGTGTCCCTGTGCATGTCTCTGTGTGCTTATGTGGGTGTGGGTGTGTTTGTGTGTGTGTATGTGTGTGTGTGTGTGTGTGTGTCACCTGTGAAATGTCACAGAGCTTGTCCACTTCAAGCAGTGCAGCTGCAGGATCAAAGCCCTGCCACACTACCATGCTGTCCATAGGGAGGGTCAGCTCGCTTACTCTATGTCTCTGTCTCTCTCTCTCTTTCTCTGTCTCTCTCTCTCTCTCTCTCTGTCTCTCTCTGTCTCTCTCTGTCTCTCTCTCTGTGTCTCTCTCTCTCTTTCTCTCTCTCTCTTTCTCTCTCCCTCGCTCTCTGTCTCTCTCTTTCTCCCCCTCTTCTTTCTCTTTTTCCTCCTCTCAAATGCAGGACCGCATCACATGCAGAGCCAGAGTTCCCGGAAAAAAAATGATGTTTCCAATTAAAATCTCTTTTATGGCATAAGGAGGAATTGATTAATTTTCAAACCCTGAAGAGTAAATGAAAAAAACCTCAATAATGCGTCCTTGCAAACAGCATGAATACAAAACTTTATGAGTCTCTTTACTACCAGAAACCAAGAAAGCTAATTGCTAGTGATCACAAGCATAATAAGAATGCAAAAGAAACTGCCAAGGAAAGGACAGGAAAAAGGCTCGAGAAAATTAAGAAATTGGTTATTTCATATTCATTCAACCGGAGGCAGGGCACTTTTTTTCAAGAAAACAGCACCAGATGTTTTTGCAGCGGGACCCAGATTGTCGGGCTGCATTTATAATTCTCTCTTCTCCGCAAATATTTACTTCAGGAGTGTGTTTGTGATGCCGTGACTCACCCCGCTTCCTCTGGGAGCCCCATGATCACCTTAAAGGCTGGCTGGATGGCTTGCTTACTGACTGGCTGGCTGGCTGGCTGGATGGCTGGATAGCTGGATAGCTGGCTGGCTGGGCTGGTTGGTGGCTGTGGAGAGAGCTAATGAACACAGCACTGCAGGGGGCAGTGACATGCCGGCTGGAATGGATGCTCCGCAAGTCAGCATGAAAGGCAAAAAGGGATGGAACTTTCATCCGAAAAAAAAGGGATGAGAAGAGAAGGAAAGAGATGAGGAGGATGAGGACGGATGCCTTTATATAACTGGAAATTACGCCATATGTGGAAGGGCAGTGATAAACATAGTGACCTTTTTTCAGCAAAAACAAGGGGAAAAAATAACACTTCCATTATTTGAAGTTTGTTACACAAGGCTAGGGAACTCTAGGGAAATGCAAATATGCACAAGTG
>CM059275.1:22372062-22379562 GCA_030347295.1 Setipinna tenuifilis
ATGTGTGATAGCACGATAACCGCTTCTCATGCAAGGAATTACCTGTTTATCTCATTAATTGAGTCTAGCTTGAGGGGAACAATATGCAAACCAAGCAGCCGACATGAAATTTAAATATCTTCTCCTCCCATTAATTGTCTCTCCTCTCCTCTCCTGTCCCTTCCTCTCTCTCTCTCTCTCTCTCTCTCTCTCTCTCTCTCTCTCTCTCTCTCTCTCTTTCTACCTCTCTCTCACTCTCTTTCTACCTCTCTCTCACTCTCTCTTTCTCTCTCTCTTTCTCGCACTTTCTCTCTCACTCACTCTCTCTCTCTGTCTTTCTTGCTCTCTCTCTCTCACTCTCTCTCTCTTTTTTCTTTCCTTCTCCTGTTCACTTTCTCTGCTCACTCGGTGGATTAATTGTCTCTCCTTCTCCCTCTTTCTCTTTCTCTCCTCCTTCTCTCTCTCTCTCTATCTTGGTCTCTCTCTCTCTCTCTCTCCTTCTCTCTCTGCTCACTTGGTGAATCTGCTGTGTGTGAGGCCGCTAATGAAACCTGTAAAACTGGTGAACTCGCACCACTGCAGTAGCAGCAGCAGTAACAGCAGCAGCAGCAGCCATGTGCTGTAATGACTTCCCTACACTTGCAGTATGGGCTTCTCTTCTCCACAGCACTTCTCCACAGCACACACACACACACTCTCCAGCACCACTGCTGCTACGCCGAGTGTGTATGTCAGTGCTCCTCCAATCCTCCAGTCCTTCCAATCACTAGCCTCCTGTTACGATTGACTCCTCGGGATGCAGCTATACATTAAATATATATGAACAACGAGGAAGAGAAGGCAGAGAAAACATACCAAACAAAAAAAAAACCCCAACAATAACAGTATCGTCCTGGAAACCCAGTTCCTCCAAAACACAAGTGTGCATGCATAACCATGGGAGAGTTGTGTTCCTCATGCAGAACCACTGCATACATACCCCCCCACTGCATACATACCCCCTCCCCCCACCCCCACCCCCCCACGCCCCCCGTGCTCCTAATAACCGTATCAGCTCTCAGCGCCCATAAGGCATAGCCTCAAACAAGAATGTCACACACACACACACATACACACACACACACACACACACACAGGCTGTTGCCCAAGGTGGAGAACTCAGACACCAAATGCCGCACCCTTGTTTTAAAGAGGGGGGGGGAGTGGTAAAAACAAAAGGCGCTGCTAATTCTGCTTTTGTTCTTCAGAAAATCTCCAGATTGCGCTCCTCCGAGGAGGGGAAGGGCCGCGGTCGGGGTCCCAGGCACGCCCCCGCTGAGTCGGGGCGGATCAGCGGTGTTCAGGGGCGGAGAGGCGTCAGGGGGGGGCGGGTGAGTGGGGGTATGGGGGATTTTGCGGTAGGCGGCTGCATGGCTGTTTCAGGGCAGGGGATTTTTTTTTTGGGGGGGGACCCCTGCACTGCGGCAGCCTGGAGTTACAGCAGGGAAACCAGGGGGGCCCCCCTCTTTCTCTGTCTTCTACCCCCCACCCCTCCTCCAGCCCCCCCTCCCCACCCGAACCCCCCCGTCTCACAGCGCTGTTGGCTGCGAGGTGGCAAGTTAGCGGTGCCGCTGGTGAAACTCCCCCGCAGTGCCTCATCAGTGAGAGAGATGGATGCTGGTGTGAATATCGGGACAGATAACTAAAAATGGATTAGAATAAATCTGCTTGTGCTGCTGCAGTGCTTATCTATTCCTGGGGTGCCTCCATAAAGCTCCACATTCATATCCAATCCAAACACAAACATACAGTACATGTCTGAAACGTGTACCTCTCCTCACCCCTTGTATCTTTTCTTTTTTAGCTTGCTTTGACCTTTGAGTCTGGTTATACAAGCAAACAAGCTCCTCTCTTTATGTCTCTCTCTCTCTCTTTTTGTCTCTCTTTCTGTCTCTGTCTCTCTCTCTCTCTTTATGTCTCTTTCACACTTGCTTTCTCTCTCTCTGTCTCTCTCTCTGTCTCTCTTTCTCTGTCTGTCTCTCTCTCTTTATGTCTTTCTCACGCTTACTCTCTCACTTTTTCTCTGTCTCTGTCTCTGTCTCTCTCTCTCTCTTGCTTACTCTCTCACTCTCTCTCTCTCTCTAAATTCAATTTCAATTCAATGAGCTTTATTGGCATGACCACTCAAATAGAAACAGTGTTGCCAAAGCACATAACAGTATATAAACATAGAATACATCAAAGATGAAGGTAATCATTATGTGGTGTAATCATAAATGGACACAGACACTTACACACACACGCTCACTTACCCACAGACACAGACACACAGACACACATACACACACACACAGACATACATATATGCACACAAGCACTCAAACACACACACACACACAAACACACACACACACACATATTGACACAGTGGAAGAAAATAAAGGTGGTCATGCATCAAATGTGTCAAAAAAAAATCTTAGTGTGTCAAGTTTGTCAACCTAGTGCAGTACCTTAGCTCCAAAATCGTTCAGTTTGTGATAAAAGCATGGAATTTGGTACACGCATAGCTTAAGGCATTACAAAAAGAACTGGATATGGAGGCATCGTCAATTTTCAACATGGTGCCCATGGCAGCCATTTTTCAAAATGGCCGCCAGCAAAAACATATTTTAGACATTTACCATTCATAGTACTTGGTAAATGTCTTATGGATAATTGAAAAGTTGTCATGAATATTCAAGATGGCCGCCATTTTCATGATGGCTGCCATTTTCAAGATGGCTGCCATTTTCAAGATGGCCGCCGTCACTTGAATGATTGTCTGATCAAATGGAACGGCTTACAAAATTGTCAAACAATATCGTCAAAACAAAACTACAAAATTCGGGGATGTTGTAGGCTACTGCTTATTTGCAAATATTTTTAAAATAATGTCCAGATCCTCCATCTGCAATAACCTGATAGCAGTACTGAAAAAAAAATCACTAAAAGTTGCTATTTGGCTCTCTGAAAAGATGATGAAAGCAGTGTTGCCAAAAAAAATTCACCAGAAGTCGCTACTGGCTCTCTGAAAAGTCGCTAGAAGTCTGACGTTACGTATCACGTCACAGCGTCACACACACAACGCAAATCTCTAGAAAATGTGTGTGCATGGCTACGTCCATAATACAAGAACACAGTGCTTGCGGCAGAGCTAATCTGCGGTGCTGCTTCACCGAGAGAAATGCTTCTGACAGGAGCTAGCCTGGGAATACCCATGCTGCCTTGCGCACTCGTTCCGAATTGCTAGGCAGCCTGGAGACCATGGCCGAAATTTTCGCATCGATTTGGGAACCAATCACAGAGTTAGAATCGATGGCAAGACAATGCACGAACTATTGGACAAACTGAACTTCACATTTGGTACGGGAAAATGAATAGGTGGTCCCCAGACTAAATCTCACTTGTGATTTAGTCTGGCATTAGCCAGGCTAGCGCGGAGCTACAGTTATACAGTATTGAAAAAGAATGGTTTTGTCACTTAAAAGACGAGTTTTTCAAAGTCGCCAGATTCACCAAAAAGTCGCCAAAGTCGCTAGATTGTTTTTTTTTTTGTCACCAGGGACGCCCAAAAGTCGCTAAATCTAGTGCTAAATTGGCAACACTGGATGACAGTGCTGCAGATTAGCTCTGATCTGTAAAAAGCCGCTAACACTGCCTTCTTGTATTATGGATGTAGCCGTGCACACGTTTTCTAGAGATTTGCGTTGTGTGCATGACGATTTGACGTCATACGTAATGTCATGACGTCATCTGCCGACTTCTAGCGACCTTTCAGAGAGCCAATCGCGACTTCCGGTGACTTTGTTTTTTTGCAACATTGGCTGACATTTCACGCAACACTAATCTCTAGGAAACAAGCCTGGCTGAGTTCATGATGCAAAAGGGCAGTGTCTTTTTAGAGATCAGAGCTAATCTGCATGAGTGCTTAACCTTGAGAAACACTTCTGACAGCGGCGCAGAGCTACATTTTATGTTGAAAAAAAAAGATTTTGTCCCTGAAAAACTAGTTTTGTAAAGTCACCAGATTGTCCCAAAAGTTGCCACAGTCACTAGATGAGATTTTTAGTCGCCAGGGATGGCTAAGGTTGAAACGTTGATATGAATGTGTTTATTTAGTAAAAAGTATTAGAAGTACAAGTAGTAAAAGGTAGTAAAAGGATAGTATTTCCCTCCTCAAGCAAAGTGTTTTGGTGGATGAGAAAATGTCTGAGAAATTAATTCTGAAAAACAATGATTATGTCACTGAAAAGATGAGTTGTTTAAAGTCGCTAGCTGACCAAAAAGTCGCCGTAAAAAAAAAAGTCGTAAATGAGAAGGTGAGTGTGGAGGTGAAGGTGAGTGTGGAGAGTCTTCCTGATGATTGATGTAAAGCTGGGTTCAAACCTCTATTCATTTCTATTCTTGTGGCTTCTATTGCTTCACTTTGGTCGCAACGGTCTGTGTTGTTAAAAGAATCATGTCCTGTCACAACTCCAAACACCAAAATCCTGTCTGTGTCTCCACACATCAACGCTATTTGGCTGTCAGGACACCATGGGAATTCATGTCCTTTCTTTGAAATCACTTTGAATGTAATGACGTTGCTCGGATCATCCTGGTTTGGACACAGCTTTAGGTTTGGCCTCACTTAAGACTCTTGTGAGCTAAAACATTTGTCATTTAAATTCTGCATTAAAGGGTAAAAGAAAAAAACATTAAAAAAAAAAACAATTAAAAAAATCTGCATCAAGAAAAATGTATAATTCGACACATAGATCATCCTGTCTGAGGAAATGGCGGCCATTTTGAATTTTAAAAAATTATTCAATTATTAAAAAACACCATTACCAAGTATATATGGTAAATAAATCCAACAATTTTGTCAACAATAACAGATTTTGTGCCCATTACTGTAGAAAACAGTTGTTATTGGCGGCCATTTTGAAAAAATGGCTGCCATGGGCACCATGTTGAAAATTAAAGATGCCTCCATATCTAAATCTTTTTGGAATACCTTTGGCTACATCTGTACCAAATTCCATGCTTTTATCACAAACTGAACGATTTCTTCATATTTTGAAGCTAAGGTATTGGACTAAACCTGCACCTTTACCTATGAGACCTCAGTCTGAATCACACACTGCTGAGACACTGAGACTCAGAGACACTGAGACACTAAAGCGATACCACAATGGCCTACGTGGCTGCAGCATGGCTGACAGGACTGTAGGGTAGTGGAAGGTAAACGCAAGCAAACAGAGTTTTCCCACCTCTCAAATTTTAGAGATAGAGTTTATCACCGCTGAGGACAGTTTATCCACCTATTACAGAAAAAGAGTGCATAGTATTATAGTTAATGCAGTTTGCGCACCAAATACAACCTCTAACATACCAAAAATCACTACATCATTTATATGTACAATCTGTGCTCTAGGGACCATTTGTATTGTTCAAACTAAAGTTTTGAATATCTTTTTCAAACATCAGATGCTGTACAGTGCACCAACCTCATTGTGATTACCAAATGTATAATTTACCACCATCTTCTTTTAGCCACTACAGCCCTGATGGCAGAGCATAGTGGGGAGAGTAGGTGAGGGTGGACAGGGTGGGGGGCAGGTGTTGTTGGATGTCTCCTGTCAGTCAGAAGGACACCTACGCATGTTGAGAGTCCAAGTTGTCCTCCGGAATCAGGGGTGGCAGAGAGCCAGCTGAGGCTAAGGCACCGGACAGGAGACATTAAGGCAGACACTGGACATCAGAGTGGCTGGCAGCACAGCCCAGCCTGGGCCCTCTTCTACTGTGTGGCTTTCTCATGATTAAATCTCCCTCTCTCTCTCTCTCTCTCTCTCTCTCTCTCTCTCTCTCTCTCTCTCTCTCTCTCTCTCTTTCTCGCTCTCTCTCTTTCTCTCTCTCTGTCTCTCCATACGCTGGCAGTTGTAGTTTCATAATTGCATGTGTATTTGCATAAGTTATAATACTATACCTTATAGTATACTATAGGTTTGTAGAGATGTACTTACATTGAAGGATGTATATGTATGGTATTCATTCTCTCTCTCTTTCTCTCTCTCTCTCTCTCTCTCTCTCTCTCTCTCTCTCTCTCTCTCTCTCTCTCTCTCTCTCTCTCTCTCTCTCTCTCTCTCTCTGTGCATGCGTGTGTGAAGCATGATACACACTAACTCATGAACATCTAGTCAATACTGTTAGCTGAAAGCCATGACTCCTTGGTACAGTATCTGAGCATTCGACTTGACTCAAAATTGAACTCAGAACGTCATACTCCATTTCAGTCACCTCTTCACTGTTCTAAACTGAGGAACCTTGGCGTTCCAGCACCCCTGGAGCCAGAGAAGTCTTCCCTATCATTTTAACACACACACACGCACACCCAGTACTTTCATCACTCCCTGACAATGACACTCTCAAGATGTAGACCGCAAATAGAAAGCAGGAGTTCCAAATCCAGACTCACTGAGTATGTAATTATAACTTTGTAGGCTGCAAAATTATACAAGCACACATACAGTCACGGAGCAAGAGAGAGTGAGAGTGAGTGAGAGAGAGAGAAAAAGAGGAAGAAGGGAAAAGAGAAAAAGAGAAGAAGAAGGGAAGAGAGAGAGAGAGGATATTTCACTGCCTATCAAGCGTGACCTACTTATAATAAGAATGGAAAAATATAGAATAAATTATTGGCATTCATTTACAGTGAGAACATGGGTGGCCTACAAACAAACCAAATTTTGTGGGAAAAAAAGAGAATCTGGTAACATTTCCCATTTTGTGTGTTTGTTTCTCTGTGACACCATTAAAAGGCTTCGTCTCACAGTGAGCTGGAGCAGCCCAATCCCTTTATGTGGCACAGTCCTCCTCCTGCATCAACCACCCCCCACCCCCCGCCCACCCCCCTTCCTCAGCCCTCCACCCCTGCTGGTGAGCAATGTGCTTTTCCAGTCCGTTTCAACCCAGCAACACCCCACCCACCACACACAACCCCCAACCCCCCCCCCCACACACACACACACACACACACACACATCACATCACCCCTACCCCACCCCATCTCACCTCTCCTGTCCTGGCTGAGCAGGGGAGAGGGAAGTCAGCTTGTAGGTACAATGCAAATATTGTTCGTCTCCGTTTCATTTACATTGTTGCCGCACTTAACTGCAGACACCCGATCCACCTCAAAACAGAGGGGCTCAACTTTGGCCAGAGGGCCTGGAGGAGGAGGAGGAGGAGGAGTGGAGAAGAAGGAGGAGCAGGCACAGGCAGGGGGGTGGTGGAATGGTGGGGGGGTGGGAAGACAGGAGGGGGAGGAGGAGGGGTGAGATTACGGCACTTCCAGTGTTCCAGCTCGCTCTTTAAAAGCCCCTCGGCCTCAGGGTCATTTAGGTAGGGTTCCATACCCAGAGGTGTTAAATTCAAAACCACATTTATTACTGTGGAAAAAAAAGCTTTTCTTTCGACATCTGCTCACTTCACTTTAATTATAGGTCCCCCCTCGCCGAGACCATTACG
>CM059275.1:22382062-22404562 GCA_030347295.1 Setipinna tenuifilis
GTGTGTGTATGTGTGTATTTGTCTTTCCATCTGTCTGTCTGTCTGTGTCTGTGTGTTTGGGTGAGGTGTGTGTACACCTGTGTGTGTGTGTGCATGTGTGTGTGTGTGTGTGTGTGTGTGTGTCTGTGTATATATTTGTCTGTCTGTCTGTGTGTTTGGGTAAGGTGTGTATGCACCTGTGTGCATGTGTGTGTGTGTGTGTGTGTGTGTGCGCGTGTGCATGTACGGTTGTGTGTTTGGGTGAGGTATGTGTTTGTATTCAAGGAGGTGTGTTTGTCTTTGTCTGTGTGTGTATGTGTGTGTGTGTGTGTGTGTGTGTGTGTGTGTGTGTGTGTGTGTGTGTGTATCCAGCAACTCCCTCTCCCTCATGTACTCCAACCTGTATACAATGTACAAACATGGCACAGGGATTTGAGCGGCTCTGTAAATATTTAGCATCAAACAGATTCCACCCAGCTTGGCCAAGAGAGATTGCAATTTGGTGGAAATAAAATCCATCCAATCGCACTTGGTTGGCATTCACCCTTTTTTTCCAAACAGGCGTGGAAAATATGCACCATAAATCAATTGGCCATGTACATAGAGGGTAGGATTTAAGATTATGGTGTGTGTGTGTGTGTGTGTGTGTGTGCATGTGTGCGTGTATGTGCATGTGTGTGTGTGTTCGTGTGTGTGTGTGTGTGTGCGTGTATGTGCATGTGTGTTTGAGTGCATGGGCATGGTTGTGTGCGTACAGGTGGAGAATGAATTACGATACATTATTCATTGCTTCGTATTTCCAAAACATATTTTTTTGAATAGTATTAAATGATATTTCTCACCACTCTCTCTCTCTCTCTCTCTCTCTCTTTTCTGTTTCATGTTTGCAGCCATCTTTGAAGAATTAACCGTAATGTAAGCAATATTCTTGCCAGCTTTGCCAGCTTTGGTGCTGCCAACTTCACAGCTGCACAGTGGCCGCCTTCAATACACACACACACACACACACACACACACACACACCAACTTCTTCACCCTGACTACACTCCCACCCCCCCCCCCGCCTCCCCACCCACACCCCCTACCCAAAAGCTGTCAGTGTGATTGACGACATAGACAGAGCATGAATTTCAAATCCACCAGGAGCATCGGAGCCCCTAGGGTAACAACAGGTACAGAGAGTCTTGTAATAGGACTCGCCGATCAAGCAATTAGAACTTCTCAGATGAGGAGAGATGCTTGCACCCACTGTGGTGTTCTGGAAGAGAGAGAGAGAGAAAGAGAAAGAGAAGAAAAAGAAAAGGAGGGAAGAAAAAAAAGTGATGGAGGCTGCCGGCGTGTCTGTGGCACCCCCCCACCCCCCACCCCCCCAGCCAGCGGTGCGTGCCTGCGCTGCCCCGGGATTGGTCAGGGGAGACGCAGACCTCCTGAGCCCCCTCCAGTCAATTATAGGAGTGCATTTTAAATCCACTGGGTCTTAGCGCGCCAAGGGGCCATGACTGTGCTCACGCTGCATGCTCCGTGCCCAGGAGAGCGGAGGCAAACTGTCTCAGGGGGGCCCTGGAGTTTTTGAATCTGAAGGGGAGAGGGGGTCCGGGGAGGGTGGGGGGGTCTGGGTACTGGGTCGGTGTTGGGGGGTGGGGGGGGGTGGTGGTGTTCGTAAGCGGGTACCCAAGCATGTCCGAGCCTCTTAAAAAAAAAGCATGGCTTTGCAGCTTTACATCGCCACCCCCCCCACCATCACCACACACACCCACCCAGCCACCCCACTTCAAGCACCATCTAACCCCCCCTTCCCTTGCTTCTCTGCACCCATCCTGTATAGCCCCCCCCTTTTCCTCTCTTCCTCTCTTCCTCTCAGTCTTTTCCTCCTTTCACTCTTGTTTTATGCATCCGCTCCACCGCCGCCCCCCCCACACACACACACCCCAACATCACCACACACCCACCCCAAACACCACCACCTCTTTCCGTCCAATCTTCAAACAAACATAATAAGCAAGTCTGGATGCGCTGTCAGTCAGTCAGCGAGTACGTGTCCAGCACCCCTTTCCCTTTCCCTCCCTAACACGCCGCCTTTATTAGTCAACCTCGCCGGTAGCCTGGCCCAGCCTGTTTTTTATTTCGTCTGCATGCGGAATAAACCCTCTCAGAGGCCGAGTTCGCCCGCTGATATGAAACATCAACACGAGGCAAGAAGGAAGGAGGAAGAAGGAGGATTTTTTTTTTCAAAGACAAAAGTAAACAGGGCAGCAAACAAAGACGCTATAGGTGACCCAAAGGCATCTGCCTGTGCTTGAAATGCACAAATCAATTGAGAATAATAATCAGAAAAGGTCTAAAAAAGGACTGACCTCATCTCCAGAGGAAGGAAAGGAAAAACAAACGTAGGTGGCATTTCCATTGGAAGCTGGTGACAGTGTAATATCTGGAGGATTAGGTTACATAAGGAAGAACTTCAAAGAAAGAAAGAGAGATGGAGACAGAGAGAGAGAGAGGGAGAAAGAGAGACAGAAAGAGAGAAAGAAAGAGAGAGAGAGGGAGAAAGAGAGATAGAGAGAGACAGAAAGAGAGAAAGAAAGAGAGAGAGAGCGTGTGCGAGAGATAGAGAGATGAAACAACTGTAACTTTCTCATATTTTACAGAAGTTGATAGGGAACATATGCACATGTGCTCCATCTTAATGAAAGCTAGCTGTGGAGCCATCATTTACAGTGTTTGTACCAGCATTTAGAAAAAAATCCTCAAAAGGTGGCAGTTTGAGGGACAGTTGATAAGACCACGCTATTCTAATTTAACAGATGGCGTATGGCATGCATGTTCTTCACTTCTCGTCCTGTTTTTTTTTCTCTCTCTTTTTCCTTTTTTTCTAAAGCGCTGCACATTAATGAAACAACAACAAGAGGATTTATTCATTCATTCTCGCTCACTTTCTCCGATTTACATAAGCGAAGGCCTCGTAAAAAAGGTGCCGTTAACAACCTATTAACGCAAATGGAAAAACTTTGGGTGAGTGAGTGGAGAGAGCCAGCCTCGGCCCCTGAAACAAACACGCGTCATTTTAGGCGTGCCGCATCAACAGGAGCCAGCAGTTTGTGGCTAAAGTGGAATTTTGCTAAGTAGGGCCAGGCTGGGCATGGTAATTTATTAATTTATGGCTTCATTTCATGACAGACACTGTAGTATACATAAACAAACAAACAGTGTGATCAGGTTATCTGGTGCTAGTATAGTGATGTTTATTGCAAATGCTAATTCTCAATGCTTGTCCCTAGAGCACACACACCGAACACACTTCTCCATTCTGCAGATACGCAGTGCACCTTGAGTGCCTTGATGGGACCACCGGTATTAAATCACCTCTTTAGAGAGCAGAGGGGTGGGTGGTTGGTTTACAAAAGGGGGCTTTGGCCACAGAGGGATTCGATTAGTCCTCGTCTGGCCTGACGTGCTACAGATGTGGCGGGGGGAGGGTGTGGGGGTGGGGGTTGGGGGGGCACTTCCTCTTGGCCCGGCAGGCTCTTCCGGGCCCGCTGGCCAGCTCCATATTTTACCCTGGACTTCACTCGGGTCCCATCTTTTCATCATGGGCCCTGGCCCCGCACATTAACCTCTTTCAACGGGATGGGGGGTAGCAAGGGGCAGCTGGGTTATATTTGGGCCGGAATTGGAAGCAGGTGTGTGGGGAAGGGGGCAGCAGAGCGGTGCACCTCACCACACCGATGTACACACACACACACACACACACACACACCTTACCCAAACACACAAGCATAGATATGCGCACACACACACACCTGCACACACACCTCACCCAAACACACACACACACACAGACACACACACACAGACACAATCATACACACACACACACACACACACACACACACACACACACACACACATTTAGATACACACAGATACCCAGACACACACACCTTTAATCCCTGCCTTCTTCCCTCCATGAACATAAACCTGTTCCGTGGGAGGAAGTTGTCTTGAACTTGATAACTTGATACACTGAAAGCAGCTTGGTCGTGATGAGATCTGATTAACTGGGCTATCACGAAGGCAACAGAAGAAGAGAGGAAGAGAGCAGATGAGGAGACACCACAGCTTAGCACGCAGCTCCAGCCCCAGCCCCAGGCCAACGCACAACTGTGGCTCTCAGATACTTTTAGTGTCACCACAGCCAAGGCTGTGGCGGCCAGAAAATCTATTGTGATCTGATGATGAGGGTTTAGAAGGGAGGGATGGCTTTTCAGTAAGTGAAGGTAAATTTCAATGAAGGTTTTCATTGTGGAGAAAGCACATGTTTGAGCGAACAGGGACAAAATAGCTGGGCTGCCATCTGGAGGACTGCAGCTGAACTCGTTTTTTAACTCTGCCTACTTATGTCACCGCCTGGTGCCAACATGCCAGATAAACGAACATGTAAAACAAAACAGAACACAACAGAACTTTCAGTATTCTACCCCTCTCCAAAAAACTGTTAAAATCTCCTGAAAAGACTAAGTAGATAGTCAACTTAACCATGTAACGAGCTAAATACACCCAGACTCTGGCTTCTTTTCTGCTTCGTTTTTGTCATGAATTAAGCAAACCATTTGCCGAAATTGTCTTGGTGCGCTCCATTACCATGTTGTACCAATTTGACATCAGGCTCAAACACTCCAAACTAATTTGCTGAACCCTAATCTCGATGAGGCGCCTAATTTAGAGGCAGTTGGTTAAAAAAAAGTGCCAGAACTCATTTAAAACTCTGTGTCATTTCAAAAAGGGCAGACCAAAGACATTAGCCCAATAATGGGAGGACCAACCAGCACATCATTATATAAAAAGAGCTCATCCAAACTCACAGGCTCTCATTCATAATTTACCATTTCATTTAATCAGGGAGCTCGACTGAGCTCCCACTGAGGGGAAATACTGGTTCACATCCCGAGCTCTGTCTGGGACCCATTTATGAAGCTCTCCATGACACCCTCCGCACTACAGACAGACCACCATTAGCCTTCAAACGTGTCCTGACAGCTCCCATAGTGGAGCAACAATGAGAAACGCAGCATGCTACAATGAAGAGAAAAAAGAAAAGAAAAAAAAACCCACTACGTACAGGAAGAACCCCTGCACAGTGACACTTCCTTGAGTTTATTTCCCGCCCAAACTTGACTCTCTCTATTTCCGCAGCTACCTTCAGAAAGGATCAAAGCAGCTATATCGTTGGAGTTTTGGCAGGTACGGTCTGGCCAAGTTTATGACGACACCCCTCCGTTCAATCTTGTGCCGGGGATGCACTTTAAAGCTCCATTGCAAGCCAGCTGCCCCCACAACTACCACCACCACCACACCCCACACCCTCCTGCCGTAAAGGGCGCGCTCTGGCATATTTATAGTGGCCTTAAAGGAGCTAGATGCTTTAATGCAATGGAAATTTCACGATGGGAAATGGGATACTCCATAATAGTCTTACTAAGCGCATATCGAGCTCAGACAGGCCATAATTAGGTCAACTGAAGAGGAGCATCACGTCAGAGCAAGGGCGAGCGTACCGGCTGCTTGCGAGAGCGGTCGGCCCAAGAATTTGTGAGCTGGTCATTAATTATTGTAATGTTGCTGGGAGACTCTTACCCCACCACCCTCCACCCCCAACACACACACATACATACACACACACACACACACACACACCAGCACAAGATTTCATTATCATTTTGCCTTTTCTGCATATATGCATCTTCTGAGGTAATTTATGAAGCTCGCTAACAGGCCTCCCGCTCCTTGTAGAGCTATTGGTTGTTGTAGCAGTGGCAGTAGTGTGTGTGTTGTCCCCCCCCCCCCCCCCCCCCCCACCTGCTATCGTCGCCTATAGAGGAAGGCTAAAAACAGCACATCAAAGAAACTAACCAGAGGGCCCCCAATGACAAACAAGGAGGAGATTAATAATTGACACACCTCAGTGGTTACAGCCATTTCAATATAGAGCGAAATGGACTCTGATTAAAGCATGACAACAAGCCATTTACTGGCTCTTTGATAACGCTAAACAAGTGTGCGGTCTCGACCCCTGTGAGAGATGAAACGATTCGGCCAGGAAATCAAATCAAACACGCTCGCCGGTCGTGGTCGTGGACGTGAACTTGGGCGGCAAAAGAGTGTGCCCAGAAATTGCCAGCCACTTCAAAAAGTTCTGGCACAGACGAAGTAAAAAAAAAAAAAAACACCACCCAGGATTTAGTGTGTGAGCGCAAACAGTTTGGAGAGAGAAAGCGACTTTGTCAGGAGCGATGACGGGGATCTTTGATCTCGCCCGCACAGCCCTGCAGGGTGACTATTGATTGGGAGTCGGCGGCGGTGGCGCAGCCATGCAGGAAAACGCACCATACCCACTACTACAGGCTGTGGGAAGGCAGGCTGTCACAAACACACACACACATACACACACACACACACACACACACATACACATGCACACACAGACATACAAGTGCACACTCTCACACACATACACACTTATGCAAACACACACACTCACAGACACACTCAAATATGCAAACACACACACACACACACTCTCATATGTGTGCGTGCACACACATACTCTGTCTCTGTCTCTCTTTCTCTCTTTCTTTCTCTCTGTCTCTCACAGACACACACACACACACACACACACACACACACACACACACACATACACGGAGGAGACCAGGGTCCCCAAAGAAATCAGGGATGTGAGACAGCCAAAGGGAGGTGTGGTGGGAGGGAGGGAGAGGAAAGCAAAGATGAAGGGGAGCAGGGAAAGAGAAGAGAGATGAACAGAAAGTAAAGAGAAGGGTTGATAGGGAGAAGAAAAATGAGAAAGGTAGAATCATAAGATCTATAATAATGAGTCTTCATAGCGTTCACATACACATATTGATTGAGGTTGGATCCTATTCTGTGCCAAGTCAACACATTTATTTGATGTGGAATGGTTAAAAAACTATAGGGAGTTTAACACCACTAATGCTCACTCAATTCTCATGAAAATGTTATGATCAATGGCCTGAGATTAATCCCGGCTTTCATACTGTGTGATCAATGCATTTTCAGAGCTAGCCTAGACACTGACATTGAAAGCCCTCCAGTTGCGTGTGAAACGATATTGATAGAATCGGTCAGCCCAAAGACAGGCCAACACTTTAGGAGACCATTTTTCTATCTTAACAGCCTGTCATACTGTTACTGCACACACACACACTAAGTTTTTGTTTTTAGGCATGATACCAGACATCTCAACCTGCAGAAACTCATTTCAGGGAGGGCAACAGTAGCCTGGTAAACCAGCCCCTCATACTTCACTTCGTTCTGTACATAGGGTCTGGCTTTTCTGCATTGAGAAGTTTTTTTCTTCCTGGAGGTGTGAACTCTGCTGAAATGCGTACTAATGATTTGTTAAGAATCAGTTAATTAGTTAACTCCTTAGGCGCCAGAGGTTTTCTGCAAAAATGTGTCATTTTGACATCTTTAATTCAAAAGGCTATAACTTAAAATGAATAATAGATAGAGACTTTTTGTCAATTACAGAAATGTTAAGGATGACCTAAAGTTTATGTAGGGATTAAATGTACCCTAATAATTTGCGTGTGATGACGTCATGATGACGTCATATGATGGCGGCCATCTTGGATTATGGAATTTTCATGAAATTTCACGTTTCAATGGTAAAATGCAGCACTTCTTTCCTTCCAAAATGGCCCTCACCTTTTCTATGTCATAAAGCACAATACTGAATGCTCAAGTAAATAGTAAAGAGTAATCACACTGTGTAAATCATTAATAATTATTAGCAATAAATGGCAGAATCAAACCGAATAAATGTAGTCTATGTACGTGAAGGCATGTATGCTTGTAGGCAGCATGGGCTGTTCTTTTGCTGAAGAGATTTGCATTTAGGCACTTAGATTCCATGTGGAGCAAATATAGGCCTATATTACTTTTATGACACACAAACAAAAACAGACAAGACCTGTTTAGTTTGAAAGCTCACTCGCAACGGCAAGGCACAGATCATGAGTGAGTTGGGTTTTTTTTTTTTTTTTTGAGCTGACACAGACATATACATCAAAAGAACAGGAACACACAATAACACAGCCTATTGTAGAATAAAACTAACTGGCCAGGGAAATGGCTGTTATGTTCAAAGGAACTATTTTCCGTGTAGTGATACAGCAGTAATGAGCCATGCACAGCGCAGTAATACAATATATAGTGATGCACCGAATGTATGCTGCTCAGTTTTAGACTCCCATCAAGCCAGTAAAGTTATGTGAACTGCACTCCGTTTCCCCTGACTGTTTTGTTGATGAGAACACAACAATGGCAAATCAACATTGTAATTACTAATACATGACAGAGGGGGAAACGATTTATGCATTGGGCTTTTTTGTGGTGATATTGACTTCCTACACATCCAGATGACACTTTTTGTAATTCCTTATGCTGTGATACCTTTCAAAGCATGGCACAACGCACAGAGCTACCTCACATTGCTTACACCTGTATGTGGTCTGACGGCGGCCTTTACACACGCGCACACACACGCGCACAGTCTGGGTTACCATCGGTCTTGTGGATGAAGTGGCGCTCAGTGAGTCTCCCAGTGAGGAGGACTTTCGACCTTTGTTGGTCTCTTTCCTGGAGTGACCTTTCAGCAAGGCAGTAACTACATCCTGCACAAACACCTTCAGGGTCTTGTGAGGAGCAGTAGTGTAGCGGCAGTAAATGATGTGTGCATTTAGCATACTGATACTGAGGATGGAGTTGAAAATGCGACTGTGCCACTTCCTAGACCTATGGGGAAAGATGTAGGTTTTCATCCTCTGGTCTGCTGTGTCAACACCACCCAAGAGAGTGATGGGGATAATTTCCGTGGCTTGTTTTATGGATATGACCCGCATGTCCGACATATCCCGTAACAGGGAAAGACTGGACTGTCGCGTTGGAAAGTGCGGCAGCTACTTGGATAACAGGCCCGGCAGACAGAGAAGCTAGTTTGCTAACGCTGTAAAAAGACTGCACACCTACGCTTCCATATTCACACTATCTTCACCGGTAAGTCTGATCCTACCCTCCCTATGAACACCCCGACCCCGTGAAACACTACAACTACTCCCTTCACTTTGTGTTTGTTGTGTTTGTTGTGCTTGGTGTACAACACTTCGTCCATCTTGTGGAACACAAGCGAAGGAATCCGTGTGGTCACTACTAAATGAATCACCGTCATCTTCTGACGGCAAATAATCCCCTTCAGAAGCAGGATCTGCAAATAGTAGCCCAAACACTTCATCACATGTAAACAACTTCTTCGACATTTTAAAAAATAACGCTAAAACGACTATAAATGGCACCGTAACACGACCGCAAAATGGCTAACACTCGCACTAGCTCCGCAAATACTTGCACTGAGTTCACAGTGATTTTCCGCCAGTTTTTTGTATAGGGACATGACGTAATTTTGACAGTGGAGTGAAGAATAGCATGTCTGACATCTAGTGGATGGGAGTTTGAACAGAGTTTAACACTCTGTTTAACAAAATCGGCAGTTTAGGTCAGTGCGGCATCTGCCGCCATCTTGTCGACGAAACTCGCCTGTGGCGCCTTAGGAGTTAATATGTCATTTACTAACAGCTTGTTCATGATCTATTACTAATTACTAGTTATAAATCATTAACATACAGTTAACAAGTCATTTATGACTTGCTAACTAACTGCGTATAAGTTATCTATTGTCTATCTATAAGGTACAGTTATAATTCCTTAACAAACCGTTAACTGTTATTTCACAAGCCATTTATAACTGGTTAACTAACTACTTATTAATGATCTATTAACTAATTATAATGGATAGTTATTATAATGTGTTACCCATTCTTCTTGCTCCAACTTTAATTCCTCGATATTCCGAAGCATTACCACATCAGACTGAATGGCCTTGCTTACTTCGTTCTCCGCTGCCACTGCCGAGCTACATCCACAGATAGAGACTACAAGTGAAATTGACCTCACACAATCAACGTTCACAAATATGCCCACTGTTTGACCCAGTAAGAATTCTAAAAAGAGCTTCACAACATAGCAGTGCCAGACTCATCAGCCCCAAGAAATACATGATATTATATTACAGGATTTATAGTCCATAACTCAAACTATATTGAACTCATAGGAATTCAACATTATTACAGGCCCAGATGCGGAATACAGTAGAATGCAGATGCTGTGGCAGTTGAGCAGCTGGTGAGATGTGATACTTTCAATAGCATAAGGAAGAACTGATCTGTAAAGCCCACATTAGCTGTCTTTTAAACAAAAACATTAAGCATAATGAAAATGTAGGGTTGTTAAGTCTACAGTGCACAAGCACGCATTACTTCAAGGTGAAATGTGTATTTTTTTTGTGCTGGAAGACGTTTTCATTATTGTTTGTCGATAACTGAATAGCCTAAGAAAAAAAGACAGAGGTTGTGTAATACATCTGCAAAAACACCACACAGGACCGACAGCACCCTGTCACTTTCATTTTCCATCACTCCGCCTGCCTCCCTGTCACTTGCTGCATGTGTCATCTGTTGTAACTTGCTTAAAGAAACTTGCCTGAGTTGTGTGAGATTTTTAATTACTTGCAGGTATCCGGAAGTCACTTTTCAAATGAGGGAAGACTTCCAAAGGTCCTCGGGAGACTTAGGATGTCTGTGATACTAAGATGGCTTGAGTGATTTGAAAAATCACCCTGCATGGGATGTGATGTTCTGTATGAAATCAAAAAGATATCCAATGTTTTTCATTCCAACCCACAAATCTTCACAGAGCTTTCATTCCAACAAAGTAATTAAACGCGTTGTAATCAGCTCAGTGACAAAAAAAAATGCTCGAACCACTTGAGCCAACTGTGAACACCATCCGGACTCCAGAAGACATAAACAAACTCTCCAGCATTCCCCTCAGCGCTGTAGCTGTTCGCTGAAAAAAGTCACACCAAACAACACTAAACTAACACCAACGAAAAAAAAAAGAGAGAGAAAGAGGGAGAGACATGACAACTGACGAGAGCACTGGTGTGGCTTTTCCATTGCTGTTGGCCAAGCCACATCCGGAGCCACATGGCTGATATCACTCCCACCACACACACTTACACACACACTTACACACACACACACTCACACACACACACACACTCACACACTCTCTCTTTCTCTCTCTCTCTGTCTCTCTCTCTCTCACACACACACACACACACACTTACACACACACACACACACACACTCACACACACACACACACACAAGAAGCCAAGAAGAGTGATGAGCCCTGAATTCTGTCCCGTTTGGAGTAGAGCCAGTAGCAGACTGATAACAAAAGATCAGCAGAAAGAACTACAGGAGCTGATTCTGAGGTTTCATTGTGCAGCAGATGGCCAGGATAATGACCAGCTCCAGAATAAAATAAGAGTTCGAGGAGAGAGGAGAAGAGAGGGCTCGGCGTGTCGCTCTGCCATGGGATTGCGGGGGGTGGCGGGGGGTTGAGAGGGTTGGGGGGGGGGGGGGGGGGGGGTTAGGGGGGTTGAGAGGGTTGGGGGGGTTTAGGGGGGTTGGGGTGGGGGAGCAGTGACATTAGTGTGAGCGATTCAGTCTGATCACCCACCATAATGATGGTGCTTAAGAAGTGTACATTAAGACATAAATGAGTGTAAACACAAACACATACACACACAGACATGCACGCGTGCACACACACACACACACACACAAGCACACACACACACACACACACATAAACACACACACATGCACACACACACACACACGTGCTTCCATACTATGATGCCTTCACAAATGCAACAGAAATTGGTTCTCTCTCTCTCTCTCTCTCTCTATCTATCTACCTCGCTCTCTCTCTTCCTTCTTCTTCTTCTTCTTTTTCTTCTTCTTCTTCTTCTTCTTACTCTGTCAACCTCTTTTTACCACATAAACGTACATACAAACCAATACACAGGTACACCGACAGACACACAAGCACACACACGCACAAAGACATATAAGTATATAACAAGTTAAAATGTTCCCTGGACAAATGGCTTACACAAAAAGGGGTAGTTTTTTTTTCTACCTTCATTCTACCTAGCTCCATTTCTCTTGACCAGACAGAGTTGGCAGCGTAGAGGGGGTAGAGAGAGGAGTGATCAGAGGGAGATAAAGTCACACACTGGGAACATCACAGACACCTCTCGCATGATCACTGGAGCTTGAAAAACCCACCTGTCCTCCACCGTACACTAACTTCCCTCCACAGCTACGGGATGCTGGAATGAACTAAACAAGCGCCATTTTACACACTAGAGAGACAGAGAGAAAGAGAGAGAGAGAGAGAGAGAGAGAGAGAGAGAGAGAGAGATAGGGGAAAAAAACATTTATTTATGGACACATTTTTCATCGGGTGGAGAAAATGTTTGAAAACCATTCATTGAGATGAGCCAATTTTTTTGTTGTTTATTTTGTTTTGGTTGCTTTTTCGGGTTTCTTTTTCTTACTCAGACAGAAACTGATAAACAAAGATTGTTTAGTTTGATCCAAAGCCCAAATACTGACACGAATGACAAGTTCTCACCACCCCCCACCCCCCCAATCCAAACCCCTACCCTATTCTACCCCACCTCCACTCTCCCCTCTCCTCCTCTGGGATTCAGATTTTTTGGAAGTGTCATGTAAGCTGTTTGGTCCAAGTCTCCGTAAACATCCTGTAGTCTCAGACAAACCCTAAGATCATTATTCATGTGAAGCAGCTGTGTGACAGGAACACTTCTTGATGATCAAACAGCGCAAGATAAGACATATCAAGTAGAGGGGAAAAAGATGTTTTAAAACTTATTTTTGATGGCTGATACTTTACGGAAAGGAAGCTTGGATGTATCATGAAGGCATGCCCTATCAGCCTGAACACAAACCATCAAAGGTTGCGGTTTCTGTATTTTTCTGTACAGCTACATGCTGCAATTTCTAAGCCAAGTGTTCAGCGAGAGAGAGAGAAAGAGAGAGAGAGAGAGTGATAGAGACAGAGAGAAAGAGAGAGAGAGAGTGATAGAGAGAGTGATAGAGAAAGAGAGAGAGAGAGAGTGTGTGTGTGTGTGTGTGTATGAGAGAGAGAGAGAGAAAGGGGGGAGTCTTTCCTATAAAGGAGAAATGTAAATATGCAAAGAGTATGTGTTAACATCTCTGCAATTGCTATTCCATATCTGTTTCCACTAGACAACCTTCTCATCTAACCCATCAGATGGTATGAAACGGCTACCCTTCCATTAGACCACACGGCCCTGCCTCCCTGCACATTCACTTCCTGTCTCCCGAAATGAGACGCAGCGGGGGGGTATCAATTAGAACGCCGATTTTCCAGTCCGGCTCGGTCCACCACGCGCAGTACACAGATAACACCAGGTTGCAAACGACCTGCTGATGTTGAGTCAAAATTACACAAGTCATACTGCGTAGTGGTGGGACGTGAGCAATTTCCGTGAGCAATCATTAACGGTTATGCCCTCCTGTCGACAATTTCACAGAATTTTTGTACTGCGTTACGGTAATGGGAATGGGTTTGGGAAGAGTGATATTTTTGAATAATATCTGGTCTTTCTGGGAATGGAGGATAAATGGGGGGAGTGTTGTTGGCTACCTGAGGGTGAAGTCCTGTTGCGTTGTTACGCTGGCCTGAGGAGACAGTGATTTATGGTTCTCTGATGTTTCACACATGTGGCGACTGGTGCAGAGGAGCAGTAACTGGTGCTTGCCTGATTTCATAATGAACAGAGGAAAGGAGGGTTAGGAGAGGGGGAGGGAAAGAGACATAGGCAGGGAAAAAAACGAGAGAGAGAAAGAGAGAGAGAGAGAGGAAACAAGATAAGACAATAGACATGATCCTTGAGTGAATGTACCAAAAGTCGTCATGACAGATGGGGGATCGTTATGGCACACTTCACTCAAGAACCGTATCCTTGGAAACAGTGTGCATTTTACAGATGCATCTCGCTTTATTACTGTAAACAGAACTACACCACAATCCCTACACCATATTCCCTACATAGGTTTTGGCCTCGGGGAGCTAAATTGAAATGACTAATATCAGTAATAGCATACAATAAAGACGATTTAGTCATGCTGCAGTGTTGCCCTGTGTCTCTCTAAGAGGGTGAACATAATGGAAGGATATGCTTGGGGTGAACTAGCCTTCTTATGCATACACTCACTGCAGAAACAGCTCAAAGGCAGACATATCATATTCAGTTTGCTTAAGGTGAATCACATTGCTTTCTTTGGTACCTTACATACTGCTGTACAACAAAAGAAAGAAAGAAAGAAAGAAAGAAAGAAAGAAAGAAAGAAAGATCGATAGACAGACAGACAAATAGACAGATAGATAGACAGACAGACATACAGACAGACAAGATAAGATAGACATAGACAAGATAGATAGATAGATAGATAGATAGATAGATAGATAGATAGATAGATAGATAGATAGATAGATAGATAGATAGATAGATAGAGTGAATATGGTGAGTTGGGGCAGATGTTGCTCTCTGTTGTGTGTGCATGTAAATGGGCGAGCGGCGAGGCTGCAGAGCCAGTGGAATAGTTAATGTGTTTGTGGTGTTTATCAATTAGAGCCCATCTCCAGAGCACTGAGGCAGATGGGACTGCAGGTGTGGGGAGTCAGGCAATGATCTGGGCCATTATTGGGGCTAATATCAAGGGCAGGAGTGAGTTCTGTCGCAGCTCCTTCACCCAATGAGTTGCACTGCTAATGCATGCATGCATGCACACCCATAACTATACGCAACATACAGACACACATGCACGTCCATACCCATACATGTACACAAGCCAGGTACATTCAGTATTCTTGAACTTACATATACATGTACATAGACAGAAAGAGAGCCAGAAAGAGAGAGAAAGGGGGAGAAAGAGAGACGGGGATGGGGGGGGTGGGGACAGACAGACAGACAGAGGGCGAGAGAGAAAGGGGAAGAGAGGGAGAAAATGTAAATGCAACATACAGGCACTTGCATGCTCATTTACTCATGCACATAACACATACATTTACGCATGCACATTGTTGACAAATGCAGAGAAATGTACACAAACATTACCACAAACACATACACACAGTCACACACACACAGACACACACACACAGACACACACACACACACCGGGCTAATCCAATATCGCCTGGACCACTCAAGCAGAGAGACAGAGGAAGATAAACACATTCCATTAGAAAGGCATGTTTTGTATACACGTCTCTGTCAAAACAGCCCAGGAAAACAGGCTTGTGGTGGCTCATTCACTAAAGCAACTTTTTCCCCCTCCTCCCCTCTGCTGGCCTGCACCCCCCACCCCCCGACTACTGCAATAGTGCAGAGAATCCATTTTACTTTCAAAAGACCCAACTATGGATGAACAACAGCAGTTTACTGTCTGTACACTGCAACTGCATTTGCTCGTGCAACGCAAATATATAAATAAATAAATAAAAACTCCACTGAAAGTGAGCGACTGGAAAAACCTGGTGGTCATCGCTTTTGTCTTTGTCTGAGACCGGTCTCCTTGGAAACAGAGTGTTCTAATGGCACACACTTAGCCTTGTGTGGCACTGAAGAATCGACCATCGTCTACGGACACATGCACAACACACACACTTCTCCCTTAAAGCAATAAACAAAGAACTGCACTGGGAAACAAGGAAAAGTGTGTCTTGCAGGCCTAACAGCAGCGAAAAGAATTATTGTTTAGAGGCTATCCCCACACAAACGTCTTATTTAAAAATGATTGTTATACTTTCAAGATGTTATAATGATGGAGTTATCTACTGCAAGGATCCATGGTGAGAGAGTTTAGTTTGACAGAGAGTTTCAACAATAGAAATGTGGGAAAGGAGTGCAAGGGGTGATTGGAGACTTGCAATGCAATGAAATGAATCATGTGCAAAGTCTCACATGGTTTGTCATTCTTCTTTTCTTTTTTCCCTTTTTTGTCCTTTGTGTCATGGTAACTTAGGCTAAAATACATGTTTGACTATTGTAGGTTTTATTGGCTTTTGCTTCTTTTGTTTCATTCATGTCTTGAGTCATTGGGTTATGTGGCTGGTATCTGGGCAGGGGTGTTCACTGATATGTTATTGTTCCATCATGTGATCTTGGTTTTTATAAATAAAAACCGTGAACAAAAAAAACAAAAAACAAAAAAAAACCATAACTCTACTGCTATGAAGAAAAAGTGCGATACACAAGCTCTACTGATGGTTTTGCAGAATTTTCCATTTGCACATAGTCACAAACATCCCCCTCCTCTCACATACACAAGGCTCCTTATATTCTGCCAGAATGCCTCATTGGATACTGATCCAGAGTGCTTCACAAAATCTATACCAGCGGGAAAATGTATTGAAGTTAAGTCGGGTAGGAACTTCTCATGTCTATTTAATGATTTAATCTATTGCTCTGGGGCTTTCTTCTCGTGTTTACTCCCAAAGCAGCCTTGAGAAAAAGCATCACAATCTACACAATACATAATATCAGTTTTATAACAAGGCAGATACCGTTCAAGTGTTATAAATATGTAATATACATCTTATTACAAACATGTGTAATTGTTTTTCCCAATGACACATATCATTCACAATTTCAGTGAAAAAGATCTTATGTTATTAACTTTTCTGTAATGTGTTACTAGACATTTGTTGGCCACTGCAGTTAACAAACAGTATGTCGGCTACAGTAGTAGGGAAGTAGTTCTGCTTAAAAGTGTTGTTGCTGAACTTGCACTGTCTATAAAATGCTGCTGTTGTTAAGTAAATGCTTCAAGCATTAACCCTGGGGTGGTCTTTGTGATTCAGTTACACCCAACTTAACAACAATACTGCTGTCTCTCAATCCTTTCTCAACTTCCCTTCTGTTTCTTCTAAGATTGTCTCTGAGTGTAAGCCTTTTGTGACCAAATATGACAGAGGTCCTTTGGATCAGGCCTTATGTTCAACTGACATCAGAGCAGCCTTACTCCCCCCCACCCCCCACCATCACACACCCCCCAACACCCCATACCAAGGACCTGAGAGGCCACGGAGGTCTTTATGGGAGGACCACGGCCATCTGAGCAAGACAAACATGAGGCGAGGCCCTCTCCTCCTAAGCCGCTGAGAAAGCAAAGCGCGCTGTATCTGCACTACAGCTGGTGTCTCCGCGGAGAAGGCACGCGGCCAAGACGGCAGGTCCTCATGGCAGCCTCGACGCCCGCACCCCCGCATGTAGCCCTCCCCCCCTCCACCCCCACCCCTCACCCCCGACTCACACAAGCACACGCTCACCGTGGGACCCAATCATGAGTGTCACAACACATTTGCCGATGGAGAGATGCACTGAACAAACAAGGGAACAACAAACACAGAACACAGCACAATGTTCCGGCCATGTGATGATCGCCGCTGAGGGTCTCGCTCTGTGGTATCTAAACCTTTTGCTCGTGTCAGTGAAAGTAATTACTGATCTATTCTGTCCAACCATAGGTGGTGATTCAAGGTTCTGTTGGTGGGTGCTCACATAATTATATGCCCAATGCCCACACCTGACGTTAACGTCATGAAAAACACAGGCTACATGAATTGTTGACAAACTTTTTTTTTTTTTTTTAAGTAGAACAAAAGAATAAAACCTTTGCAACAGCGTCTGCTAAGTGCACACAAACCAATTTTTAGCTAAATCTGCTAGTCAGTACCAATGACAGTTCTGTGCCATAAATATTTAAAACAGAAATGTACAAAATCCTAAATCCAACATCATCAGTAATCAGCAATCACCATCTGTGAACTCTTTAATCATCTGAAAAGTGCAGACTGACCTGTCATCACAAACAAATATCTGGTATGTTTGACTTTGATACTCAGTAAAGGGCTGATAATGATCAGTCAACAGAAGCACTGAATTAAGCACAATATAAAAACAGAGCACTACATAGCACAATCTTAGACGCAAGCTGCAGAACACAAAAAACATTTAAAAAGTGTCTTTTGTTATTCATTCCTACATTTGACAGGTGCCTACTATGGCAAGATACTTAACAAAGATTAGCAACCTGAGGAAACGCTAATCACTTTTCCAGCCTCTGAGCTCTCCCCCAAAAGGACTTTTATGGGGACGCTAAGATGATTAGCTTAGTTCGCAAAAACCCCCTCTGTGGCCTAAAGCTGATTAGACAAGTTTCCTTAAGTCTGACACCTATTATCACCTGCATGCCGGCGCATGTTTGCATACTGTCAATCACCGCATGTTGACTTCAATTACGCTGACTGTCACAAGGGGGGGACAGACAGGTGCAGGGACAGGATAACACACAATGTGTGTGTGTGTGTGTGTGTGTGTGCGTGCGTGTGTGTGTGTGTGTGTGTGTGTGTGTGTGTGTGTGTGTGGATGTATGTGTGTAAGTGGACGGATTTGTGTTTGTTTCCACATGCATGCCTGTATGTGTGTGTGTGTGTGTGTGTGTGTGTGTGTGTGTATATGTGTGTGTGTGTGTGTGTGTGTGTGTGTGTGCGTATGTGTGTTTATGTGAGTGAGAGTACCTGGTGTGTATGTGTGTTTGTGTGTGTGTGTGTGTGTGTGTGTGTATGTGTGTGTATGTGCACATGCATGCGCATATGTGTGTGTTTGTGACTATGTCTAAGTAGACGTGTGTGTGGGTGCATGTTTATTTTGGCAGTGCATGTGTGTGTAGCCTATGTGTCTGTGCATGTGGGTGCGGTGCATGTGTTTCCTACACCAGACAGTAATCAAAGAAGAAGGTTGTGGTCCAACAGATAAAGAATTAGGTCAGCAGACTATTGAATTAATCCAATTGTAACTAAAGAAGTGTGCAGTAAACACAGACCTTTAAATGGCACTGGCAGGTCCACTGGCTTGTGTTGCCAGGAACACCGGAACGGTACTGATCCAGGACTTAAACAGCACTTTCACATATTTATTTATCTATTTATTTGATAGTTTAGTTGTTTGTTTGTTTTTAACTGTGTCAGATACAATCTCATTGTGGTATATACGCCAATCGAATCACAGCTGTGATACTTTACTGTATTTTTTAATTACAGTTTGTAATTGTCTTGGTACAAAAATATTAATATTCTCTGATTTATCGTTTGTTGGTGAGGTGTATGCGTGGGGGGGTAGAGGTGGGTTGGGGGGGGGAGGACCATTGTGTTATTTTACTGTAAAACTAGTGCAGAGCCCGTTGATGCAGCCATGTTGTGTGAGAGGGGGAGTGGCCACGGTGCCCAGAGTGACACACAGGCAAAGGGAGGCAATTGAAGCTGGTTTTACTGATACATTTGGCATATTTTGTCCTAACCACATGAAATTTGGCACTGCACTCTCTTGTGCCATTAGCAAGCCATTACCAAATTTACCAAATTTAAGCCCAGTGGAGTAAATGGTTCGAGAGTTGTGCGTGGAGCAGACAGACTGATGCACACCCAGACAGACGTTCCTTGCACTTGATAGATAGATGGTGATGATGGTGTGGTGAGAATATTATCCCCCATCATCTGAAATATGCAAAAAGGAACCACAAACCATTTGTTGTACTGCAAGTCACCGTATGCAATAGGGACGGACAAATCGAATGAAATGGAAATGCTTCTGCATAGGCTAATTGACCTACCACTCTCATTAAAGCATGTCCTGTGTCAGAAGATACAGCCACAGTGTCTCATTTATCTGGTGCCTATCTCACTTTTGCTATGCCTCCATTTCGGGTTTATATTATATGTAAAAAGCTTCCAAAATCATTGCTGTCCAAGCAATGGTGGACCAAAGCACCAGACCTCCCGTATGCTGATTAACATCAATTTCCTTTTTTTTACACTTTCATCTGGCAACCATTACAGAAGTCTTGCAAGGTATTTTTAAACGAGCTCATGATTTAGATTGTAGCATGCTGTGTGCCCAAGCCCACATGAAGGTAATTGGTCATTCAATAAGAGAGCGAGATAGAGAGAGAGAGAGAGAGAGAGAGAGAGAGAGAGAGAGAGAGATAAAGAGAGGAAGATAAAGAGAGAGAAAGAGAGAGGGATGCTAAGGGCAAGCATATGCTGTATTTCCTGATCACAGGACCTCGCAGGACAGATTGATTCATACATCACAGCACAATTAAGTATTTTTCCGCTGTGACACGTCTCAGGCATTACAATTCATTAGGGGCAGATCTCTGTCTAGCCCAATTATGTCAAGTGCACCAAAATACTATGATGGGCGTAATGTTTTAATTAATGAGACTCCTCATGCAAGATGTTGTTTTGATTCCCAAGAGGCTGGATGCGAAGCTGACTGGATTTAATTTACTGTATATGATTTATGATTACCTGCGATATACTGTGGAGGAAATTAAACGGACAGCACTGTATATATTTTAATCCATTAGTTTATTTAGCTAATTAATCTCAACATTAAAAAATCAAAAGCTTATTTATAAAAAGACCATGTGAGGTTTAGGAAAAGATGGAAGATGAATTTATGATTATGATTGAGAATTTTTTAGAAATTAAAATTCAAAAGAGGCAATGCACGCACGCAAGGTCAGGACATGTCTGAAGCTGTGCGGTAATGCAGGGCTGCCAATTCTCACACTTTTGGCATGGGGCTCACACTTTTATAGCCTGCCTCGTGCTTGCGTGAAACAAAAAAATATTCCATTGCCCTCAGACTCATTCCATGCCAAAACATGGACCACTTTTGGTCAGCCTCACTGATTCTCATGGTAAGTCAGCCTTGAATGTTTACAACTCAGACGATATTTGCAAAAATAAATAAGCAAATAAATAAATAAATACATACATAAATAAATGCTTTGCAAAATATGACTTAGAAAAACATCCTTGAAAAGTCTTGCTTTGGCTTTCAAATATACAATTCCTTTCATGTACAGGTTACACTGTATCAACATAGTGCCTTGTGCATTTCATCTTTATAAAGGAGAAAAACACAGCACTTTTTCCTTGACTGTGGTATGCCAAACATCTACAGTATACAGCAACATAAAAACTCTGATTTTTGTTATTACCGGTCAAGGATGCTTTAAATTTCACAGTCTACTGAAATAGCACTACAGCATCCCCAAAAACAGAAGAAAAAAACAAAAAAAATCTCTCACTCTCTAGCAGCAAAGCATTGTGGGTAGCGGCTCAGGGGCGTCCTCTCTGTCATTGGTGGGGGATGACCTCTGCGGTCCTCTGGCGTCGGGTCAATTACTCACCGTGAGGGAAGCACACCTGTCTGGAGCCGCGCTGACAACGGGAGGAGAGGAAAAAAGCAGCCATTACCATGGCAATGCCAGGTGATGGATTCTGTTTTAGCAGTATGGCTCAGGTACCTCGGGGAGTCGTAAAAGGTGACCTTCACAGAGAAGACTGCTGGAAAAAAGGAGGTTTTTACATGCTCCCAATGGTATAGGGGTGTGAAAAAGAGAGAGGATGTAGGGGGGGAAAGAGGGGGATGAGGGGGCGGATGGGGGAGAGGAAGTGAGAGAGAGAGGGAGGGAGGGAGGAAGGGAGGGATGGAGAGAGAAAGAGTGAGAGAGAGGTTGTGTGTGTGTGTGAGAGAGAGAGACAGAGAGAGGTAATTTGAGAGAGAAAGTGAGAGAAAGAGGGAGACAGGAACGGGAGGTAGAGAATGCAGAATGCACTGTGCAAGCGAGAGAAACAGATAGAACAGAGAATGAAGAGAATGAAAGAGAGAAAGAAAAAGGGAGAGAGAGAGAAAGAGACCACTGAAGTCCACATCAGCCTCGTTGTTTTCTTTAGCTCTTTTGTGTACTATGTGCGATAAACCCAAGTGACCTTGAGGGTTTTTTTTTTCTTCTTCAAAACACTTCCTGAGAGACCACATTGCTTGTTCTTTGTCGAGACACATTAGCTTAAGGGTGCTTGCTCTTTCCTTACAGCATTCTCCTACATTCTCGCCAGCTTGTCAAAGCACAGCAGCGTGTATGTGTGTGTGTGAGCAACAAAAGGTTAGCCCTGCTCATATACACCCGCCTTGGTCACATTAATCCACTTAAATCGCCCCCCCGTCTTATGGTGCCTCTGTGATTGACAGCATTAATGCTACAGTCAGATAGGATTTATGCCTTTTAATTATACTGATGTTGGCGATAATTTGTGGCACCTTCTTCTGTCGTCCACACCCATCTCCCCTCAATCTGAGCTTGTCTGACGGCCGTCTGGCTCGTGATTATATTTCAAACGCGTCTTTATTGGGGCTTCATCGTGCATGCAGGAGGGAACAGTTGTTTAGATGTAAAGTAATTTATTTGAGGGGGACTGCTGGGAAATGGTGTCATATTTTACACCGCTACAGTAAGGACCACTTACTGTGATCAGCCTCTCGGTATACAGAGTCTTTGACACTTCAGCACTGCTCATAAACTGCTTTGTAAAGGACCTGAGAGT
>CM059275.1:22407062-22409562 GCA_030347295.1 Setipinna tenuifilis
ATCCACATGCATACAAAATCCATAAACATACCCACGCAGAAGCACACACATTGTGCTAGTGTGATTATTGCCAGTTGAGGAATATCACGTTGCTTATATTTTCAGAAAATCTTGTGGCTTATGTACTTCTTATTTACTGTAAGTAACATATTTGAATCTTAATAATGGTGCCATTTACTTTGAAGAGCTTACAGTTGTATGTGTATCACACAGCAAACACGCTGGTTGAGCACTTTGTGTCAGTATGTTTAAACCTTAGAGGAAATAAACGTGGATTTCTACCACTGGTTCCGTCAAGCCCGTTTTGTATTTAATGATTTATTCCTCTCCTCACTCCACCTTGACTGAACCTGTCGGAATTAATTAAAAAGGAATTCAGCGATGAGATAGGTGACTGATATGTTCATTACTGAGACAATGAGTAGTTTCAGACTTTCCCACAGTCAGCAATTAATCAAAGCAATCAGGATGATTTGGGGGTGATAATTACCCACGGCGGACTCTCAAAGTGCTTCCTGTGCATGAAGAGCAGGGACTGTTGTCAAAAAGTCAGAAGTTTACAAAAATTGACTTCACATCAAAAATAATTTCTTTAGATACATTAATATAGTATAAATGCCTTTTGGCAAGCCCATTAGAAAATCTTACTTTAACCGAAACAAAAGGTAATTTCCCACAGTTGAGCATCGACATGTTTTGCTTTTAATTCACACTATCAGAATCATAAAAAGGTAAAATGTGTACATAAACCGGTTCACTGTCTCTTTAAATGACCTCGAAACGCTTGGGTGCAGCCAGGACTTTACATAAGTGCCCCCCATTAGTCTTTTCTTGTGTCTTGTGCTTGTCATCAAGGGACAATCTACCGAAATCAGATAAGGCCTCAGATTAAAAATGGTAGACTCCCACTAATGTGTATTCCTCTTGGGAGTAATTTCCAAATGCCCATTTGTATGAAGAATTATACAGAAAATGTTTAGACAGAGGCTCCACAAAGCTATCACATCATTCACTACAAGTACAAGTGTGCTGAGTCCTGGAAATTAACTTATTTCGATGGGAAAGGTTAGAGAAAAAAAAACATTCAGGAACAGGCCAGGCAGGTTGATGGAAGAAAGGCATTGTGAAATGGTATGAATGTATTCAGCTGCAGTCTAGGGAGCGCTGTATCATTATAAACTGCGACTGCCAGCCACTACCAGTGCTCCAAAATTGGCAAACAAAGCATGTCAGCACCGTGCAGAAGATGTGAAGTAATCAGATGCAACAGAAATCGATCGTGTTGGCCATACCAATCAGCATTATGTATAGGCCAGGAGGAGCAGGCATGGTAAATGACACCATTTTCTATTTATTAAATAAGACTGCACTGTGGCAGCACCGTGTACTTGTTTTTGATGGGTTCTTGGGTTGTGTAGCACCAGAACATTGGTTACATCACGAGGAATGAAAATGATGTGGATATTCTGAAACATTTGTTCTGAAGATATCAGGTGGAGGTGGAGGCATCAGCAGGTGGAGGTTGGAGACACAAATGGGTCACAAATGGTGGAGGTTAAGGTTGGACACAAATGGGTCCTGTAAGAGGATAGCCATCGTAAGCACATATCCAAAATAGCAACACAGTGCCTCATGAACAGCAAAATTAAAGTTTTAAAGAGGTCATCTCAAAAGCCCTTTCCTTAACGCAACATAAAGTTTCAGGTCTGAGCTGGAAAAGCAGGTTTGTACAAGGAGGCACATAAACCTGCTTCAGTTGCATGGGTTCTGCCTGGATGAATGGGACAATCTTCCTGAAGAGTTCTGCGGTGAACCTAGAAGAAGGCCACACAAAATATTTGATGCGGATAAAAATGATTTTAAGGCCTCGATACAAAATATTACTGAAGTGTATTGAAGTGTTTTGGCCCTTTGATAATATAGCAAAATGTATGTAAATATACTATTATTCTGGAATGTTGCAAGATAAGAATACAACTATTTAAACTAAACAAAAACAGGGGATTTATACTTAAATAAAAGGTTAAGAATGCTGAAAAGCATTTTACATGTCAAACTATAAATTGCTAATTGTTCAGCTAAAGTGTATGTAACCTTCTCACTCAACTGTGCTGTGGACTGGATATGACATACAAAAAGGGAAGGTCTGGCAGAAACCATTTGTTTACTTTTTTATTTATTAATCTTTTCATTTCAGTAAAATGTCCACCTTACTCCATCTTCATCCAGAGTAGTATCCCGAAGCCTTAGACTGCCTTAGTTGAAAAGGACTGAGGGACAGAGAAAAGTCACACTGGACTTTGCTGCCCCTGCTGGTGGCAGTATGAAACTGCAGGGTCTAATTAATGTCCATTGAGCATTTCTGGGAAAGGGCTGCTAATCTGTTTGTTTGTATCGGCTGTCAGTTTTGATCAGGCATGTAGGGTGACAGAGGTGACAGCGATGGCCGTGTGTCAAAGCGGCCCATAAGTGGTCTCAAAGACACTCAAAGAGATACAGG
>CM059275.1:22412062-22477062 GCA_030347295.1 Setipinna tenuifilis
TAAAAAGCATTACTGGTAGTAATAATAATAAGTCTGCCACATCAATCCACGTCTCGCTATACAATGTAATTAAGAGGCACACACTAAACTAGTTTACTAGTATAACTCTGCAGCTCGGTAATGGCCAAGAAGCACACACAATAAACCCTAATGCTGGGAATTAGGGTTTGCGAGTCTAACACATTCAGAAGCCATTTATCCATGACAGACAACACGATTTGTCATACCAACAGCATCAGACATATGCCCCCACCACCCCCCCTCCCACATTTCATTAGAATGGGGATAATACCACAAGACTGCCTTCGAACAAAGACTCTTAGAAAGAGGCATGATCTTCTTGACATTTTTCAAAATTCATTTCGCAGCCCTGGCCCCCCACTTTTTTGCAGCCGAATGCCCCAGAGAGTGGCCCGTTAAGGACTAAATCAATCACGGGCCTGCCTCCATTAATTGCCTAAAGAACCCGGGGCGTCTTTTTAAAGTGGGGTGGCGTGGGGACCCCCAAAAAAGCCATGATGGACGAGGGAGGGAGTGGGCCTCGACTGCAGAGAGGAGGAGGAGGAGGAGGAGGAGGAGGAGGAGGAGGAAGGGGTGGAGGGAGGAGAGTGAAGGAGAAAGCTTGAAAGAGAGAAAAAATTAGGAGAGAAAGGATAAGAGAAAGTGGAGTGCAGAGGGATAAAAGGAATGTGTGTGTGCGTGTGTGTGTGTGTGTGTGTGTGTGTGTGTGTGTGTGTGGGTGTGGGTGGGTGGGTGATTCTTTCTCTTACTCTCTCTCCATCTCCCTCTCATGTGTTAGTCGTGTGTATGTGTGTGTGCGAGAGAGAGAAAGAGAGAGAAGGTGAGATGTGGACAGAATGTTAAAAAAGGAGTGTGTGAAGAGCAATGGAGAGACTGGTAGAGAGGGGCAATTTATATGTCACTGCCCACAGCAGGACAGGAAGGGCACTTAATGCACATCGCTAGAAACGCATCATTATACGCACCATTTAACACGCGCCCATTTAACATGCAATAATTAGATCACTGCGTTTGAGAAAGAGGGAAGAAGCTGCCTGCATAAATGAAGCCGCCTCCCATAACACACAAAATCACCCCCCATACACACACACACACACACACACACACACACACACACACACACACACACGCACTCACACAGACCCCTTAACTCCTTTACCACACACACGCACACCCACTCGCACACACGTGCACACACATTTGAACTCGTTTACCACACACACACACACTTGCACACCCACAGACACACACACACACACACACACACACACACACACACACACACACACACACCTTAGACCAGCACTCCCTGGGGCTGATTGTCCAAATTATCATTAGGGAGCCCATTCTTCAGAGTGCCTGGCCACTACACATTTGCACAAGTGCCACTTACCACATAAGCAGTCCGTCTTTGTTATAGGGGCGCCTTGAGCGATGTTGTTTAGGCGATTATCAATCAAGCTGACCAGCCCACACCCACCACTCCATCCCTAAGCCCTTCCCGGGGTCATGACAAATACGCCACGCGTCCTTGTCCCGGCACACACACGTGAAAGAGGGCCCATTCTGCGAGGTCACCGTTGTAAACAAAACGCTCCTGTTCAATCATTGTGTTAGAGCGCTTCACTCAAAGCTTGTTCTAACTGATATATCTACTACCCTTTTAGATGATAACAAGGTATCTATCTACGGCAGCAAGTGATTACATAGAGAGGGGGTATAAATCACCCATAGATTATGTTTCACTTCAGGTTCGACTGAACCGACTAAAGTACACATTGGCCCGTGGTTGCAGATATTGTAATAAAGCTCTAATGCCTATGAGTTGCAAATGTCAGTGATTGGTCTTTGGTGTGCATGTCAAGACACTGGCTGTCATACATTGGAGTCACAACAACAGTGCAACAACAGAAGTAACCTAATAAAGTCTATCCTGATTCAGATGGGGTTTTTATATATAAGCCCTATCAGAGAGTAGCTACACTCATCAAAACCCATCAAAACAATCTGTTTGACAGTGAGCCTTTGTAACACGTACTATCAGGACCATCTCGAGAGATTTCTCAACCATTTCTTTCCCACCAAACATCCATTAGTCGACGGGCACAAAGAGAAGTGGGAGTGAAGGACTTGTTCAGTCTTCCCTTGAGAGTCACAAAGAAGAAACTCCCCGGACTACCCACGGACTCGTCTCTTACACGGCAGACGGGGCATTTGTTAGAAGAGTGCAAAGACAGCGTAGCAATCTTGAAGGGCAGTGGGGAAAGTTGAAAGTACCTTCAAATGAATCTGCTGGGACTTCTGGGTGTTGTTTTTACTTATTGTGTTAACTTTGTTTACATGTTTCCACTGTCTAAATGTCGAATGGAAGCCATTGTCATATTGCAGATACAGTAACGTCAAGCTGTATCTGTGGATTTTATCTGCTATTTCTGTCTCGGTTAAGCTACTCATACATTTGAGGGTCTTACATTAAAATTTCACACATGGGCTGTAATATCACACACACACACACACACCCAGTGTGTTAGTGCTTCTTCTATCTGTTCTGCCACTGTCTAGCAGGCTGCCTCTGCTGGAATCTGAAACACAGTTATTTATGAAAAGCGATAAAGAGGAGAAGCAGGCAGGTCATAAGCACTCTTCCCCCCCCCCTCACTAGTCTGCAATATGTGCTGGGCCCGTCCATCTCTGCATCCGCAGCTAAAACGCAGCAGTCTCTGCGCTGCCCAATGAGGGTTAATGGATTGGGAAGGACATAGACTGTTAAGCTTATGTGCCCTCGTGTGGTCTCGCATAGCCCTTTTGTACATTACCTCTCGACGTTAAGCTGTATTAGATTAGCGGTCCTGTTTTACACAGCCACCCGACCAAATGTTATTCTACTTTGGGGTCCCCAGCACTGGCGGCTGGTGGTGTATCCAGGCAAAAAAGGCCTTTTTTGTCTTGGTGATGGATGTCTCGGATCACTGTGCTGGAATGGAGGAAAGGTCTGATGCTATTCCAGCCCACTACCAGTATCACCCCCCCACACACACACACACACAATACACACATACACACAATACACACGTACACACCCCACACCCACACACACCTGCTGAAGTGACCCCATCGTGGTGGGGGCAGTTACGGTTGGGGGGGTGGGTGGGGGTGTGGAGGTAGTCAGTCTCTGCTTCATCCACCACAGCATGCAGTCTCATCAAGACCTGTGCACTCCCCATCTGTTACTGTGACATAGATGTAACACACACTACACACACAAACACACAAACACACACACACACACACACACACACACACACACACACACACACACACATGGACACACACACACACACATCACAAAAGCACAAAAATGCACACAGTGTATGCATACTCACTCTCTCTTTCAGTCATATTCAGTCCATATGCTACCACATCCCACACACATAACTGTACACAAACACACTGCCATTCTGTCAAACACACACAAGCACAAACAGCCACACTGTCATCCGTTTTCTAAACATCCAAATGGTGCCAGAATCCCAGAAATGCATCCCCCCCCCCATATTCCCTGCTGTGGATCTCGAGGAGACTCTGTGAGAAATGGAAAAATATGTATATTTAATAGTGGTGAGATCAGAGAGATTTTTTTAGATTTAGTTCATTTGCTGCGATTTGTCTCAGACAAAGAGGACGGCTCGCGCCATTAGCCGTGGCACGCGCGTGATGGATGGCCGTTGCTCTCCGCTCCTCTCCTCTCCTCTCCGCTCTGTGTGTGTGTGTGTGTGTGTGTGTGTGTGTGTGGATATATATATGCAGAGCCCCTGCGCGAGAGGGCCCCCGATCTGTCACTTACACTCACAGACAGTACACACAATATCTGCTTTTTCATCAAGGCCCATTTTCCTGAAGTAAGGCTGGCATTGTTATATTGGCTCGCTATGTCAGACATAGATGATGTCTCCCTCTAATAACACAAAGAGCTGTTGTATTCCGCTGTCAGAGGGCTGTGGAGGGTTGTGATTGGCTGCTGGCTGTTTAGCCTAGTTAGGTTTGCAGATAAAATTAAACTGTCCCTGACATGATTTATGGATGCAATTTCCACAGAAGCAGTCACAGGTCCATATTTGGGAGGTTGTGTGAGTAAGTGTGTGTGTGTGTGTGTGTGTGTGTGTGTGTGTGTGTGTGTCTGTGTGTGTGTGTGTCTGTGTGTGTGTGATTCTTTCTCTTACTCTCTCTCCATCTCTCTCTCTCTCTCTCTAAATGTCTTACTTTCCAGACTCAGTCATCCTAATATAAACTCATGAAAAATCTCATATAGTACTGATACAATTTCCTGCCTTTGAGAAATAGTGAAATAGCAGAAATAGTGAAATAGCACAAGTAAATACAATAATCTGTAAGGAATGTCAATAGCTGACAGCTTGGAACGTATGATGTTTTATACTGGGAAAGAACTGGTGCATTATGGTTAATATACCGCGAGTGACAGCACCATCAAAACTACATTAAAGATATTGGTCTTATCTTACCATGTGGACTGAAAAAAAGACAATTACCAAGGATCAGGTCAACATGGAATTCTTGACAAGGTACAAAGTCTATTTTTCTCAACATACATCTAAACATTCCTCACCCAGTCACACAGTGCGTAGGCCTTCTTAACTGTGACATCTCAGGGGGGTCTATGGCACATATAGCTGCAGTGGCCATATCACATAGCTGTGGGCCCAGGTTCAAGTCCAACCTGAGGTCATCTCCCAATCCAACCCCATCTCTCTCTTCTGCTCACTACCTGTCTCTCTAACAAATTAAAGGAAAAAAATCCCCAAAATATCGTTAACACTTTCTATGAAGCTTGTATTCATTAGACTCTATAACCAAATTCATTAAGGTTTATAATGCCTTCCTAAAGCTTCAGAATGATTGAAATTAGCATTCATAACTATTTATACGTACTCATGACAGCACCTATAAGCAGGTGAACCTTTATAACCTAGAATGCACTGTGTGACTTGAAGTTGGAATAGGGCTTATGACACAGCATTATAATGCCTTAGGAGTACAGTCATTGGTATGTATAAATAGTTATTTTACATACTTTATGGATGCATATAAGACTTTATAAACATGCTTATGAAGTCTTATGAATACAAGCTTCATAGAAAGTGTTACCAAAAATATCTTGTGTAATCTCACTCAGATGAGGACAGAAAAAGAGTTCACTGATCTCTCATTTCCCCTCCTGACACGCCCCTCATTAATCAAAGGGCCCAAAAGCAATATTGATCCCAGCACGGACAAATGAGGATAAAATGGATATTGATAAAGTGTCACCTGTCAGAAGATATCAGCCTTGAAGGTTGGACGTCAATCAACTGAATAAACGCTAGTCCTCCCCCGCCGCGCGCGGTGCTTCTGTTTAGTGAGATGAGATGAGAGATGCTTGACCAAATTAAAACATTTTTTCGTGCATTGATCTGGCCTTCTACCAATGACGTCGTATTAATTTGCAGATGCCTAAGCACAGCTCTTATTAAATTTGTGGGCCTGCGAAACAGCTTGATTTATTTTTTTATGAAAGTGTTAAGCTTCATCATCCAATGTCCAACAACACTCTCCAAAAACCTCTGCAATTTTTTTGTGAGAAATATTGCAGTGGCATCTATATGGATTTAACATAATAAATGCATTTTGATACAGTAAGAAATCTGTCTCTTGGAATTTATGTTGCTTGCTTGTTTGTGTGTGTGTGTGTGTGTGTAGGTGTGTGTGTGTGCATGCATGTGTGTGTGTGTGTGTGTGTAGGTGTGTGTGTGTGTGTGTGAGCGTGTGCCGTATTGGCAATCACTAATTTCACGGGAGCTGAGTGGTTTAATAGGTGTGATTTTTAATATCGATGACAGGATTAACAGTGGAGAAACCTGCTGATACTTCCGGAAAAGTCCGTCGGCTCTGACTCACTGCATGGCCAGATCAAATGCAGGGGAGATGATGATGATGATGCTTTAAACAGCCTCATTGTGGTCACACACAGAGCCCTGCGAGAGGTCCCCTTTAGTGACCTATTCACCCCAGCCATGTGGTGCTACAGACCTAACTTGTTAAGCGGCTACCATCAAACACCAGGAATGTAGCACACAAACAGAATTTGGTTGGGGATGAAAAAAAAGTATTGTACTTTCACGGTCTTCAATTATAATTGGGAACAAACAGGAAAGCATTATGTGGGATTAGTTTTTCCAATAAGTCAGACTGTGCTATTTTCCTTAAATGTGTATCCTCTGTATCATCAAAAAAATGTCTTTAGCCTATAATCAGTGGAAAGAGATTATGCAAAAAAAATAAAAATACTGTATAACAAGACGAATCAGGCAGCCTTTCATAAATCAATAGAAGTAGAGTTTGCACAAACACAGCCAAAATGCACCCCCCAAAAAATGGACTTTGTACCGAAATGGAAAACTGGATATCATTAATTCATAAACCACAGCATCCTGACCAGTTGTGCTGAGCCCTCCCTGAATGACAAGGTTCGCCATAACATCTGTGGTCCCTATACATACTCACCCAAAACCTCGGCTCTCTGTGAGTGCCGAGTGACACATCCTGTGCAAAAGGCTGCGCGCCTCGCAGACAGCCACCCTCCCCTGCATTTGTTAGGAACCAAAGAGAAGAGAAATTGGCAGGGACAGTCTGAGTCAGAGAAGTCGTTCATCATGCGCTCAGCACTCATAAAGGTCACCTCACAGGAACACTGAGATATTTTAATGCCGTCACAATGGCCAACATCCCGGCCAGCTCACTGCTCACTGACTGGAGTTGCTTCACGTTTAAAAAAAGAAAAGGGGTGGGGGCGTTAGCATCTGGCATCTGGCATTATAAACTGTCGGCTAGGCAGGCAGCAAGCTGTAGTACCCCACTGGACAGCACTGGACTGGAAGCAGTGCAATCCCACTGTTACCCATAGTTGGACATCCCGACTTCATGGAGTAAAAATTCGGACACATATCTGATCCAATCATTTTCTGAACCAGCCAGTCCTAATGAGCATGCAGATCATCAGACAGGTCAATCAGCTAATTCATGATATTAGCTGTTTTAAGTGCACAGGCAGAGAGAACAAATGCCGGTGTTTTTGCTTCATTAACCAGTCTGCTCTTATTCCCACTCTATATAAAAACTTTACACATCACATTCATGTGTCGTTGTGCTAGTTATTTAACTCATATACAGCTAATCTAAACCATGTTGAAATAGCCTCACACTGAGGAAATCACGATGTGACTTTTCAGCAGTTATATTCATTTTCATGTCAGCCTTATTTGTGTATCCAGGGCAACCACACCACACGACTGTGGAAATAGCTTTGCTGAAAACCACCATACTTTCTTTTACATTTTCTTTTCGAAGTGCGAGAATATCAATATTTTGATAGAGTTGTAAAACGCATTCATCCTGAATGAATTTTGCCCTGGCTAATTTTTTTGAAGGAAAAAAAAACGTATCTGGTTCCCACTTAGCTTTCATAGTGCAGCGTATATAAAACCATCATTGTACATTGAACTCTACATTGTGGGATTTGATTTATAATGATATCAGCCAGCGATGTTGAAAATTAGACCCAACAGAAGAAAGTTCTGCCCTGACTGGGATGGTGGGGAGGGTCAATTTATCTAAATCAGCTTCATTAACCTCTCCATTGGGATCGCTCCACTGGCTGCCACGCTACCAAGGCTTGACAGCCACCGATTTGGAAATGACTATTGTTAAGTCAGTCTATTGCTCAGCTCTTCCGCTCTGATTTACATACAAATTGATCTTGAGGTAAATCAGTTGTCATTTTTCCTGCCTTGCCTAGGTCACAGGGAACATGTCGAGATAATGAAATGGGGGCCGTGGAGTGGAACGCGTAGGGCTCCCTCCAGATGGGGCTCTTTTTTTTTGGGGGGGGGGGGGGGGTACCACACCCCCTGTTGCCGTCCCAGGCGTGTAAACATTTCACCTCGTTCATGACGGCTAACGTGGCAAAAAAAAAAACACACACACACACCTTGCTTGCGTGTGTTCCTTTTTTTTTCTCCTCCTGCGATGGATGTTTTCTGCCGAGGGGACACGCCCGTCCTTTGGGAGGAGGCTGCCGAGTCGTTTTGTGATTACCTCCGCGGCGCCGTGCCGCGCCGACGTCAGGCTGCATATTGGCACGCGCCGGTGCTCATGCGTGCAGGCAGGCAGACAGGCAGGCAGGCAGGCAGACGGACGGGCAGGCGGACTGGGCGGGTGGGCGGACGTACGTACGTACGGGCGGGCTGGCGGGCAGGCTCGCATCTCCACTTGCTACTGCCTCCTATTCTCCAAAGACCACCGCATTCCCAAACTAATATGTGGAACATTTAGCCCAGAGCTGTCCCCTGACACCGCCCCCCCCCCCTTCCCACACATACACACACACACACGCACATATATACACACACACACACACACAGACACACACACATTGATTTACTTTGTTGATGCAGGACACATTTCAGCAGTTATTAGTATTGGTTAGTGCATTTACAAGCATAATTTATTTTATAAATGGATCAAATATTGATGAGTTCCCCCAGCCACCCACCCCCCCCACCCCTGCGGCCCCCTTCCCTCCCAAACTGCTGGGCCGCAGCCAAAACGAGACGAGACGCAGCCACTCTGGAGAAGGTGAGTGAGATTTAGATTGAACGGACCATTGCATTCTATTAATGTAGGCGCAGCGAAAATGAATAAGGACGGCAATTTGAGGCTTGTGTTTTCTAATGCAACACAATGTTGTTGGCACACACATCCATACGTACGACGGGGAGAAAGCGGAGAGTGGTGGGGCTAATGGTGGTGGTGGAGGCGGAGGAGGAGATGGGGTAGGTAGTGTGGTGGTGGAGGTCTGTCTGGTGGTGTGGTGGTGGTGTGAGCATTCATACGTGCTGATGAGATATGAGTGGATGTTCGGAGTACCCTCTAAAATGTTCAGGCGTCAGCGCTTCTGGAAAAGGAAAGAGGGCCGTGCCATGCTCCTCGCCACGGAGGGAGAGTAATGTGAGCATGTAATGGATGTCCTATGAGGACGCTGCTACGCTGTTAGTTCGCTCTACGCCCATCTCTCAAATGACTAGATGTTCAGCCCGGCAAAGACACCAATAGCACACTGTGAAGGTGGTGGCGGTGGTGGTGAGGAGGGAGGGGGGGGGGGGGTGGGCTGGGGTACAGTACATGCCGTTTCGGGGAATTCAACCCATGACCTTGGCACAGCTGGCATCTTGCTTTACAGTCGGGCGCGTGATGTGTACAGTACAGATGACTTTGAGCCAGAGTGCAGCGGCCCCAAACCTCTTGCCAACTTACATTACAGCCAATACAAGAGCTGCTGGACCGCAATGCGGCCAGTTCACCACAAAGCCCAACAGCCCGGGGTGTAGGGGTGAAACAAGACGTGGATAAACTATACGTTTGGTCATCACAGTGAGGTTGGTGCACTGTATGGTATCAGATTTTTGAAAAAGATGTTCAAAATATGTTTGAACAACAAAAGTGGTATTGTAAATGGTAACTAAACTATAACTATATATATATAACTATAAACAATGTAGTGTGATTTTAAATGCAGTCTATTAATAGGGGGATGAACTCTCTTCAGAGGTGGACAAAACTCTCTCTGAATCTCTGAAATTTCAGAGGTGGGTGGGTAGGTAAACTCTGTATTGATTGTGTTTACCGTCCACTACAGCCCCCGCCAACAGCCATCATTGTATCCGCCAGCTCACACAACCTCTGGCCGTCATTGGTATGCCCAGCACATGTCATATTCCCACCTCATCCCGTATTTCCTTCACATACTGTATTTATCATCCCGGTTTTTGTGAAAGCCATCTCGTTTGTCCGCATCCACCTGCTTACTAAAAATAGATAAGGACGGATGACAAGCAGCTGCATCAGCTTTTTCACCTCCTTGCGTATATGGAAATGTATGGAGAGGGGAGAAAAAATCAAAACTACTTACAGGATTCACTGATCAAATAAAAAAAAGGAACAAACTGAGTTGAGAGCCGTGTGTGTGAGCCCAGGGCCCTCTGGCACACGGGCGGGTGAGCGTGCCATAAAACACCCGAGCTGTGTTACTGCTTCGTGTCAGAAAACAGCTGACAATCAAACAAACATCGACTCACTGGAGCCAATCATGCTGATGTAGTGCTCCACTAAAGCAGACACACACAAATGGAAGTAAAACAGCAGATCAGTGTTAATGTGATTGCTGAATTAAACAACTTGACAGAAATTCATTGGTGACTGTTCAGCGCTTCCATGGGCGGACATTTTCTTTTATAGAAAAAGTTGTGAGAAAGGCTTACAGACCTCCTTCCCTCCTTCTCTCTCTCTCTCTCTCTCTCTCTCTCCCTCTCGCTCTCTCTAACACACACACACACACACGCAAACACACACACACACACACATACACACCACACACATACACACACACTCGCGCGCACACACACACACACACACACACACACATACTGAAGCCTGTTCTACAACTATATTGGGCTTGCTGCTGTAATGCCTCCATCAAAGAGATTGTGAAAAATGACTCGCCTTCCTGCTGTGAATCTATCAGTGCCATGCTGATGTAAATGCTAGCTAATTTCCGCGTCCTTGGCAGTCTGTGTGAGGCATGAATTTTACTTCTAAAAAAAAACTTTTTACCTCTATGCTTATTCTCTCTCTCTTTTTTTTACCCTCTCTACCTCTACATTCACTCTGCAAACCTGTCATGGTCGATATGTGATATAGTCTGGAAGGAAGAGTGCTATATTTGCCTGCCGTATCTCTGAGGTTTTTTTTTTTTTTGCTGTAATGAAATGGCCATGGCAGTGTGTTAAGCCTACGTGTGTACCTAAAGGTGTGGAGATTTCCTCATAAGGGGTGAAGACCTCAAAGGTCACAACCAATGAACCAGCTAGTCCTCCTCGCTGTAAATCTCCGACAAATTGTCCGCTTTAATTGGTGTCGTGATCCGTGGGTGGGCATGTCAGTGGTGCACAGTAAAGAGGTGATGAACAGGACGGAGCAGAGTGCGTTTTTTTCCCCTCTGCCTTGGCCAGTGCTATTATAGAGATTAAAAAATGTTGGAGGTGTCAGGATAAGTGGATTGAAATACTGCCAGCAGAAGAATTAGCGGGGTGGGAACTGCTCTCGGAGTGGCCTAATGGATCGCTCTGATTTACGGCTACGGACACGGCCCGCCGTGCCCTAGGACCCTCTGGCGACCATTTTGTCAGCTCTACTGCACCGGCAGCCAGCCGTCACCCACTGCCAGTCAATGGAGCTGACCGCTGCGAGGCCTTAAGTTCCCACTCTTGAGCCCCATCTCGAGCACTTCAACAGCACAACTTTGACAGGCTGACTAACAGCAGCACACAGCTGAAGGTTGTTCTGGTGAAATTCACAGTGTCGACAACAGCAAATATATAAACAGTGCCTTGAATGTGTATGTGGTGAAACATACAAATATTGTAAACGCTCGAATATACAGTGTATATATAGTATATATATAATATGTAGTGTATCTGAGGTCACAGGAAAATTCAGAATTTCTCTATGTCTTCAGCTTAGTTAGGCTGTCAGAAATAAACAAAAAACTCAGATCAGACACTGTATGATCTCTGCAACAACCCTAAATTCTAATTCAGGTCAAAACACAATCACTCTGACCTGCCAGCATTGGTTTTCGAATGAAGGTTAATTGTGTGTTATATAACAAATCTCCGGTCACTGGTTTTGTGGCATCAGAGGAATTATCAATTGTGTCGTGACGAGATGTGTGCAGCGATTTGTGTAATGCCCCCATTCATTTCTAATGAGCGCCCTGGTATTCCACTCTCTAAGTTTTGGACAATTTGGATTCCAATTACAATGGCCGGAACGCAGCAATGCGTTTTGTCGAGGCCTGAGCGACTAGCAAAACAACTTTAGATCTTTGTCAAAGGCACCGGCCCGACAATTAGAGTCCTTCTCTGGTGTGCGGCCATGCGGTGCAGACGGTGAACAAAGCAACAAATGTCTCTTTTTTTACCATGTCATGTCCCGTCTGCCCAGTCCCCAGATGGGCCTTCACACCAGATCAACTGAATCAAATGTGGTTAGGGCTTTATGGCCGTGTTTACAATGGCATGCACTGATGGTGTGTGTCTCACCGCTTTGACAAAAGAGAGGGGAGAGGAGAAGAGAAAGAGAGAGAGAGAGAGAGAGAGAACGCTCAGGTCCCAAGAGACATCTGTGTGTGTGTGTGTGTGTGTGTGTGTGTGTGTGTGTGTGTGTGTGTGTGTGTGTGTGTGTGTGTGTGTGTGTGTGTGTCTGTGTGTGTGTGTGTTTGTCTCACATGAAAAAACACTATTTGATTTGATTGTGATTATACACTCCGCTGTCCAGATAGAAGAGAGCCAAGGTCCAATCAGACTCATTAGAGAGCCTTTGGCAGAGCTGCCCTGCCACCTGTTTAATGTTATTCACATCTTTTGCATGTCTGATGGGAAAATGGCAGTGGTGTTTCTGCCTGAATAATAGGCAGACAAACCTTGGCTTAGGTGATTGCTGTACCCGCAAACATTCATCTGTTCTTCTTGATCTCTTTTTACTGTTTCACATCACTTTTCTAACTAGATCCATCTGACACAAACTTATTTCGCCTACAGTCAATAAATTGGTTGTAGTGATTTTGAAGCGATCCTTTCTTTTTCCAACTAAAGCAGAATTTTCATTTTTGTATTTCACATTTACAGCAACTAGACAAAAGGCCTGATAAAAAGAAATCTTTCAGAAAAACAGATTTTTTTAAGGCACACAATTGATTATGATGACTGACACTGAACTACAGAGGGTGTTTTATATCTTGTCATAGCTTTCAACACCATATCAGGGATAACATTAGTTCTGAGTGAAGGTAAGCTGTTGGGCAGCAGACTGCATTGGCTGGTAGCTTAGCTGACCACATCACCTGGTTGGTCAGCTGACTACAACATAGCTATTCTTGCTGCTCTCATGGCAAGCCATTTTGCGACCCACCTCCTCCTCAACTCCACCTTATTATGTACAGTATCTGACTTAATCAATTTCTGTTGTCATTAATGCTTGTTCTGTTCTGTATTTATTGTGTGGGGGAATCTTCTTTGCTGTTCTCCCTGCCTTAGGCTTTCCATGTTACCACATGGAAGGGCAGGTCCCTAAACAGAGCTGTAGCGCCAAATCTAACTTTTGCATATTAATAAACTAGGTTGACTAAAGTGGCCCTGACTGCCATGTTTTTCTGAAGAAGAGTTGATTGTAGAATGAAAGCACCAACAATACAGTGCACATTAACCTAAGTTCTTCAATCAAATCCTTCTTTTTAATGTATACACACATCAGGAAAAAAGAAAGGAAAATAAGCAGATGTAGTGGTGGTGGGGGAAAAGGGGAGGGGGGGGGTAGATAGGGCCAGGGTTAACACCACAGAAGGGTTCAGGGGTTTAGAGCCATACACAAGATCCCAAATGCCAACATATGTCATTGTGTACTTGGTCAAACCCCATTGCTACAGAACACTGCATTCCTTTCTGTATTTGTCCACTGAGACAAAGCCTGCTGACCTCTATTGTCAATTCAAAGGCGGCCTGTCTCTCTGGTTGGCTCAGAAGGAAGAGGAGGCAATACACAGCACAGTTCGTTCAGGTATCAAGACAGGCAGTGCAAAATAAACATTTACCCACCTCAGCTAAAAAGACATTTCTTTGCAGTGCTGCAGTGAGATGCAGGAGGAGAGAAGCAATACAGGAGGAGAGAAGCATTCTACAATATACACGTTTAGCCATGACCGAAAATTTCACGCTGGAGTTTTTAAATCGTTGCAATATCTATGAGACGACATGCAAAAAAATGCCCTGACACACACACACACAGACGGGGGAGGAATCCATGCCTGCATATTTACATACCAATGAAAACAGATCGCATCATTTTTAGGTTTAGGTTTTTGCAAAAAGCCACAGTGTGGAGGTTGGTAAAAAAAAGCTGAAGCCTAATAAAAATGACTGTCATAATTTTCTGAGTGGCTTATAACGATGCTGGAAGAGGAGGGATGCTGCATTTCTCTGGGTCTGGCTAATCACAGCAACGTCTCTCTCTCTCTTTCTCTCTCTCTTTCTCTCTCTCCCTCTCTCTCTCTCTCTTTCTCACTCTCTCACTCTCTTCCTCTGTCTGTCTCTCTCTTTCTCCGTCTCTCCCTCTCTCTGTCTCTCTCTATCTCTCTCTCACTTTCTCACTCTCTTTCTCTGTCTGTCTGTCCCTCTCTTCCTCCCTCTCTCCGTCTCTCTGTTTCCGAAAGGCACATCCCTCACTGACAGCACTAATGAAGTCTGCGCCACCCACTTGAAACTTGTGCATTTCTTATTGTGAATGCTGAGAAACAGATGAAGACCAAATACAAATGGCATTAAAGGAATTCATTTCTGAGGTAGATGTTTACTGGAGCATTAAATGCGCTGGTAAACAAGAAAACTGTGTGCAGTAGGCTACAAACATTAACAGGTGTGTGGGTGTGTGCCGCGTGTCTGAGAGAGAGAGATAAAAAAAAATCACACATTTCAACACTGATGAAAGGAAGTAATGACGCACTCATACATTCCTTAGTGTTTAGTAGTGATGCTGTTAATGTTGTGGTGTATATGTGGTGTATATGAGACAGAGAGAGAGACAGACAGAGAGAGTACATTTCTGTTGTAAATGGTGTTGCTGCTGCTGTGGGGGTGTGTAGAGAGCAAGAGACAGCAAGAGAGAGGGAGAGAGAGAAAGAAGGTCTGTTGTTTTTACACCAGCATCTTATACCTAATGCCCGTCCAGGAGCTGGCCACCAGACGCCAGGGCCTCTGAAAGGAAGCAGCAGGCCCTAATATACTGTGTCCTCTTGGGGGGAAAGGAGCGTGCTGTAACCGAGACACCAGCTGTCCAGGCACAAGCCCCAGCAACCCATGCAACACTCACACTCATAAGAAAAAAGGGGGGGTCCATCTCACAAACACACGCCATAACCCTCCTCCTCACAGAGGGTCTCAGGTGTGGGGCTGCTGTCACAAACTAACACTTGCTAAAAAAAAACACACACTGTAACCATAGCTGCCAAATGTCCTGTTTTTCCACTGGTTTCTCACACATTTCGGTGTGAGGTGTGAGGGAAAAGGTCCATGTAAAATATTTCTTTCAAATACTTTTTTGTAGACCCCAAGAAGATACCTTTTCCCTCTGCTTGGGTAGCATTGAGGCATTGAATTAGCATTAGTAGGATACTAACACTTAAAATGAATTATTTAACTGTTCCCACATGAAAGTAAATACGCCTCTCCAGTGGCAGCACTGGATGGGAAAAAGTTTGTATTATGATTCATAGGGTGGGAGAATGCACTCTATTTTCCTGTGTCACTCAAAGAGCACTTTTGCTATCTGGCGGAGTGGAGAGCTCATCTATAACTGTCAGCTCTTGTGCACACCACACACTGGCCCACAGCCCCCGAGGCCTGGCTCAAATGTCAATTTCATTCAGGTAGCTCTAGCCTACCTCTCATCTCTCTCTCTCTCTCTCTCTTTCTCTCTTCGTTTCTCTCTCTGTTTCTCTCTCTCTCTGTCTCTATGTCTCTCTCTCTGTTTCTCTTATACAGACATGCAAACACATCCACTCACGCACAAGTGCAAACTGAGAATGAAACATACATTTAATCTATTGGAATGCCACAAAATCAACATGAAATATTCAATATCATATTTTCATTGACATTGCTACTATATCAACCATTCTCAGAGACGAAATAAAGTACAACTCTTCACTCCTCATGTCATAATAAAAAATAATCTCAGTCATTGTCCTCCTCTTATTTTGGTCCCAATTCACATGAGTTGAAAGAGAGTCCTATTAGTCTTTTGTCAATAAGATGATTGGCACCCGAGGATAGTTAAGATATGTGGCCTTGCAAGGTGAGATATGAATACATTAATAGCTTATGAGCAGGTTATACGATAAGGTCATGGAACCACAAAATGCTATCAGATTGCAAGAGCTTGAGAAAAGCTGCCTCGACTACAAAATAAAGTACACTGTGTATAGTTCTTGTGATATAATACCAACTCTGGAACTGCTGTTTAGCTAATAACTAAATTAGCTGGCTATAAATATCCATACATCTCTAAGTGTTTACTGTAATATGCAGTTACAGCTAGCTAATATGGGAAAGCAATGTGTGTCCTGTTTCAATTGTGTGTCTGAAACCTTAATGTGGATATATCTAGTTAGAAGGTGATTTCAGTCATGTAGAATTATTCAATTATTCAATTCAATTTTAGCTGTCAGTTATTCATCAGTCAGAAAAACTAGAAAAGCAAAGTCATGGATAAGACCTTTTAGATGTCAGTCAGATGATGGTATGTGAGTCAAGTGCTGGGTCAGAAAAAAAAGTGTGGGGAGGCTTTGAAAAAAACTTTGTTGCAACTACAGATCTCAGCATACTATGCATATTGCGCAATTAAGTAAGAACTACATTACACAATTGCATTACACTTAGTAGACCTGCTTATCCAAAGTAACTTTCCTCTGAGGAAAACAATTAAACTCAGCTAACACAAGAGATTACAAAGTGCAGGGAGACAACTAGACTGCACTTGTAGGTGTTGGTAAGGTCACCTTATCTACGTAAGTGGGATGTTTTGAAGTTATGAGATACTGCCAGAACATCCATGCAAGTAAATGACAAACAAATTAAAAGTTTATAAGTGTCACCTACTGAAACGGACTGTACTGAGTGACCTTGTTTGGAAGCTGCATAATCAAAGCAAAGCTAATGTGCTCCCTGAACCTGTAATATTAAATCATAAAAAGGTCCCATGGAAACATTACTGTTCTAGTGAAACAGGTGAGCGCTTTGGCTGGCTAAACACAACATATAAAATCCTCTTCAAATGTCTCGTAATGCTCTTTTTAACTCTGTTAGGGCAAATCTCCCATTATACTGAGAAACATGATGAAATGGTGTTGATAGTTTTGCAGCAAAGCTATTGCTGTAATTTAATTACTATTTATTGTATAACAATTTTCCACCCATTAAATGTGTTATCCAATTACTTTATATAATGAGTAGCATTTCTCTGTTGGTGTCTTAATTCCTCTTAGAAATTAATTTCAAGACTCAAGAAAAATTGAATGCCATTCTTATCACATATGCAGCTGCCCTGTAATTTGTTTAAGTACTTATATTTCAATTAAGGTAACCATATGGTCCTGATTTTGTTAATTAGGTAATGGAAATATTGGAATGAAACACTGCATGTCTTGACATGTCTACATGCCACTTTGCTTTACAGTCTATGGGCTAGTTTCCCATTGAAGAGAATTTCAGAGGTCATTGCCATGTTCATGACATTCCCTTCTCCATGTAGAGATACTTTATTTATCCTGAACGATATTAAGTAAGGACAACTGACCCTTTAATTCCACTGGTCCTTATTATGTTAAGTTCTAAAGAACTTGATGAAAACAATAATGTTGTTCCTTATTTGAATTATATTTGTATCGTTCACACATTTTCCAGTTAGAAAAATCCATTTCCTGTTTTCTGCCTCTGTTATGCTCACAACCACTCACCTGACAGCTTTATACTCTCTCACACATCTCCTATTCACCACTGTTGCACAATGCTCTGCCGCATACTTTTGTCTCTCTAAGTCAGGCTGACACCCCACACATTCATCTCCATAAACACTTCCTCCAATCACACATACACATACACACATACACACATGTCCGCCCACACACACACACACACACACACACACACACACATACATACACACACACACACACATACACACATGTCCGCCCACACACACACACACACACACACGTACACACAGGTACACACACTTGTCCACAAGGGAGGGCACAGCAACATAACCATGACAAGATGTCCAGTCGCATCTCCTCCCCGATAAAGGTTACTGTGGGTCCGTGTGGCAGCGTGTGAGGCGCGGGGCGGCCCGTGTTGTAAATCATTCTGGGACTGCCAAGATGAGTATTCATGGAGGCAGTGGACCGCGGCAGACCGTGGCACGGCGTCTCTCCCGCCCTCTCTCCCACCCTCTCCTGTGCCCCGCCCCCCCATCCTCTCAGACAACATGACACACTACACAACGCAACGCAACACAGGCAGATGTGTCTCATAAATAACGCCACGTCGCGACAATTTCATCCATTATACACACTCAGCACACACACACATGCAGGCATACACACACACACACACACATGGACACACACACACACACATACACACATGGACACACACACATACACACACACACAGACACACATACAGGCGCGCGCACACACACACACACACACAGACACACATGGACACACTCACCATGTTTTTTTTTTCATCTTGTCTCTCTGTATCTCTTTCTTCCTTATGTTGCCGCAATTTCATTGTCTCTTCATTCTCTTTCTTTGCTGTCGCTTTTTTTTTGTCTTTTTCTGCCCTGCAATCTGTGGCCCCCTCTTCCTATACTCTTCTACCAGATCACATTCTGTCTTTCATTCTATCTCTCTCTCTGTCTCTCTCTTTCTCTCTCTGTCTGTCTCCCCATCACTCTCATTCATCTCCAATATGTGTTTTCATTTCTTTCTCCGCAAGGATTCAGTCATGTTGTCTACTGTCAATTTTAGAACATTTCATTTCAATTTAGTCGATGCAGGAGATATTTACTGGTGGTGGGTACGCTTCAGGCCATCAGTCTATACTTGAGTGAGTGACTGCCTTGTACACAGACAAGTGAGGTGGTGTTTGTTCAAAGACTAGGTGCCAGCGCTTTATTAAAAACTCACTTTTCTGTCCATTGTGGTATCTTAGCAAACAGCCTAATCTTCATTTGGGTTTCCGTGGGTGTGCTTGTACATGTATATGTGCTGTGTTTACGGTATACACATACAGTGTTTGTGTGTGTGTGTGTGTGTGTGTGTGTGTGTGTGTGTGTGTGTGTGTGTGTGTGTGTGTGTGCATGTGTGTGTGTGTGTGTCTGTCTGTCTGTGTGTGTCTATGTGTGTGTGTGTGTGTGTGTGTGCGGGCGTGTCAGAGGAGACTACACCCTGAGGCAATGACAGGGCGATCAAACTCCACATGTCAAATATAAATTGCTTTGACCTTTTTCCACCCACATCCATGGCTCCTGAGACAGCAGGCAACATTTTAATATAAAAAAAATGAAAATGCTGCTAAAGTCTGCAAAACTATTAGAAAGCAGAAACATATCGATAAATAACAAAAGTCCTTACTGGAGAAAATGTAAAAATAATCCTGAATATGTTAACACCTTTGCCCTTAAGTTAGTTAGGTAACCTTGAATGTCTGAAAAATTGTAGAGACCATAAAACATGGCCTAAAAACTGAACTACCTGTATAAGGTCAGAACTGACTGTATATTTTGGTTGTCCGTTTTGTGAAACAAAAAAAAAAACAAAAAAAAAATAAACAAAAACAGAAACGTTAATTGGTATCACCACAAAAGCTTTTAAATACATGAAAGACAACAGCTGCTTACATAACAATAGATGGCATTCATTAAGGTTCCATCTAATTTTCATCGACAGCATGTGATAACTTTTTAAGGACATTTCATTAAATTGCAAGTATGGAAAATTGCTTACTTTATGTCACTCACTGGTCTGGTCCTAAACATGGATTGCAAACTTTTTTTCCATTTTTTAATATTCTGAGGTTAACATAAATTTACATGAAGTGAGTATCAGGCTGCTTGACTTACCATTTTGAATTACCTTAGAGTCCAAACAGCAAAAAGTAACACTTTATTTATTTAGTTACAGTGTTGGAGTTACAGTGCATTGACCAAGGTACAGTGGTATAACCTGTGTAACAATATAATAATAATAATAATAATAATAATTTTGGTACATGGCATCATTCAAAACACACAAGGCCATCCTACAGAAAAAAAGAAATCAACAAGAAGAAACAATAACAAGAGCATTAAATTACTACAACAAGTGGAATGGCTTAGAGCCCATGTGTTAATTTAAATAGGTGAGTTTTCAGTGTACTTTTCAATTGTGAAACAGAGCCCAGTTTGCAAATGTATAAGAGGAGGGAATTAAGAAGGCCCTTGAATCCATTGTGATGAGTAAGATGTTTGGTTTGGCCAGTAATCCTGCATTGGATGACCGCAGTGAACGTGAGGGTGTGTAGATCTGTAACAGTTTCTTGATATATGGTTGGGCAAGATAGTGAAGGGCTTTAAATGCGATAAGTAGGATTTTAAAGTTAATCTGCTGGGATATCAGAAGCCAGTGTAGTTGGAGCAGCAGAGGTGTAACATGGTCAGAAAACTTTGAACATACAATAATGTATGCCACAACCAGTGGCGGTTCTATAGTGTCTTACGCCCCGGGCGAGGCCACCTCTCAGCACCCCCCCCCCAAGGCAGAGCGACGCACTGCATCTGTGCATGGCACCTTCTCAGCAAGAAGGGCGCCTGCAGTTCAGCTGTTCACCAGGGGGGCGCCAATGTGCCGATTGCAGCGATATGAGCATTATTATTTTATTTTATTTTTTTTCCCCCACGAAATGGCGCCCCGGGCGGCTGCCCAGTTCGCCCGTGCCTAAAACCGCTACTGGCCACAACGTTTTAGATGAATTGAAGGCGGTGGGTGAGTTTGTTTGGGATACCTGACAGAATTGTATTGCATTAGCCAATGTGAGATATTATCAGGGTGTTGACAAGCACTTCAGTGTTGGGTTACTGTAGGGCGCAGTCTGAAGATGCTCCTGAAATGGAAAAATGCAGTTTGACAGACATTACTGATGTGGTTGGAGAATGAGAGGGCGCTGTCCTGGGTTAGGCTCTTTACCTGTTTGGAGACTGGTATGATGTCCTCACCTACAGAGATTAAAGTGATGTTGGTTTTTTAAAGTGTCATTGTGGTCAAAAAGTAGAAGTTTAGCTTTATTGCTATTTAATATGAGGTAGTTTCTTGTCATCCATGCCTGTAGAGACATTTGGTGGAAGGCTAGCAGTGGGACTAGTGGACACATAAAGCTGGGTGTCATCAGCATATGAGTGAAACTGGATGTAAAATCATGTAGTAGTGTTGTACTTACATTATGTATTTTTGTCACAAAAAACATTTTGCAAATACAACACTAGTACATGATATTGTTACACTGGTTATACCACTGGACCTAGGTAGAACCACTGCAACACAGACACCATAAAATAAAGTGTTAACTAGCAAGATCACATTTCATGACCTTTCCCGACCTTCCACTGGATTTACCAAACTCAAGTACCTTTTTTGACAAACAGGAATTTAAAATCCAAATATTTCCAACTGTTTTTACATACTGTACATGTGAACTGTTTGAGTAGTGGTCATATATAGTCACCTGATCATTAATGTCACTTTCTTCAAACCAGATTATAAGCATGTATCTCATAATGCCTGTAATAATAGCTCTAATAAGCACTAGCCTTGTTTGAGCCACAAGGACACAGTGACTAAACACATTACTACTGTGTGTAGTTTCATATGCTTGAGGATATTAGAGTTACTGTACTAACAAGGTCAGCAAAAACCTACGGTCCTGATGTGAGCAACCTCTCTTATTGTGAAGGTGCAACAGATTCAAAAACACAGCTACAGTCTCAGAACCAAGGAAGGCACAAATACCTGGATCAGGGCCAGACAGCCGCGCGCCGAGGATGAGCTTTTTTGACAGGCTGCCTTGGAGTCCAATAAATAACTCTTGAAGGATTCATAATGTGCGGTAATTAAAACGCAACACCACAGCATCCTCCTTCTTGACTAACACCTGGGCGACACGTATAGTGTGTTTCAATTAGCTGGAGTTTATCCACAGTTTCAGCTTTGATTAGACGAGGCTTGAGCCCAGAATAAACAGACACTACGCAGTGCGGGGATTACTGATTATGCAGGTGATTGCACAGGTGATGAGAAGTGCGCCTACGTGGTTGTGAACATTAAACTGACTTTGCACAGCACACGTAGGTAAATATGTCAACTTATGCACACACACACATACACAGACACAGACACAGACACAGACAAAACCAAATAAAACACAATTGCTGCATAAATAGACACACAACTTAACACTATATAATATTAAATTAAAATACAAAGGTCAGTCTATTCATTAAACTGAAAAAAGAACATATCATCAAGTCTAATTAAAAAGAAAAACTCTATGATGAAATTGACTCTCGGCTAGACTTTCCAGAGGAAAAAAAAGAGATAGATGTGTCTCCACTACAGAGGAAAAGTTCAAGCTTCAAAAATCTTCAATTAACAGCTTCTGTTAGATAGGTCTACGTAAAGGCCTCTCTGAGTTTTAAAAGCAGACATATCTTAGCATAGACAGTCTGAAAGAGACATGCATAAATCACCTCATTATCGCCCAATTACACTGACTATAATGATAATGTCAACAATAACTATAACTATAACAACATGAGCATCTACACTGAAGAACGACATTTTAAGATTCTTGTTGTGAGTGTAAACAACTAAAAGAGAGGGACGTCTTGTAAATTGTAACAGATTCCGATTTACTACAGGGTCTTTATCATTCATCAAATCGCTCTAAAAGTGTCCCCAACAATATCATTGAGCCCAGTCATTGTTGTTATGGTTGGGGTGTGAACTTCATCATTTGATAATGTTAGAACAATGTATGAAAAAACACAGAGTTATAGTTATCATTGTTATTACAGTTCTTGGCGTGAACAGCCCTTTATGGTGAAATAGCTCAAAGCAACCGCTACTTAGGGAGGCCAGTGAGGGTAGTCTACCATTGCTCGGGGCACACAACACACACAATGGATAGACAGCAGACTAATTCAAACCTATACATTGTTCTGGTGAGTCATAAACTAAGATTTATTTCACCTGCCTTGTCTTTGTGAAATCTGAAAAAAAGGATGGTATATCCATATGTGGTACCCACAGGAAAAACGGATATAGTCACAAAATCACATTTATCAAGTTACTCCCCCTATTGGTCTTTGCATTGAAACCGCAGCTTTTTCAAAGGCAATCTTGTGAGTAAACGATCATAGTCGCGAGCTGGAAGCACTTATAAATTTCATTTTCTGCATTTTGTAACCATGCCCATTTTTGCTAAGGACTCCTCATATAGCTATATAGTAACCATTTTCTGTATACTGTACATATCTATGTTACTCACAGTACCAACAATTAGACATGGAAAAGGAGGTTTGATGGTGTGGGGAAGCATTGCTGGTGACATTAGACGGGTTTGTATTCAACTTATTTGCATCAGTAATTCACATCTATAGTAATTCAGTCTAATGACTTGCCCATCAGTGGCCATTCTAGACGGTGCAGATTATTGTACATCTCAGATGTTTCCAAGTGAGAAGTTCTTATTCAAATGACTTGCACATTTTATTAAATCGCACAATTATTAAAATTGAAGGCAGCATCCCAACCATAGCATTCTGCAGTGGCATGCCATCGCATATGGCTTAGACTTGATAGGATCCACATTTGTTTACCAACAAGACAAAACCCACCTCCAGGCTATGCAAGCGCCATTTAATCAGGAAGTAGACTGAAGCAGTGCGGCATCACATGGCATGCACAATATCCAGACCTAAACCCAATTGAGATGGTTAGGAATAGTTAGACAGCAGAGTGGCATACAAAGTGTAAAATAAGTGCTAAACATACATACAAATGTCCTCGAGACTGCTGGGTAACTGCTCCCAGTGACTACGTTTACGATGCTGGCTGAGAGAATGCCAAAAGTGCCCACCGCACAGCTGTGGAAAAAGCAATTTGCTTTGTTTATAGTGTTTTGGTTACAATATAATTCCATATGTATTTTTTAATATGCTTCTAATGCTTCCAGTTTCATTATACAATGTAGACATTACAAAAACATACACTAACATTTTCAGCATATAGTGACTTAACTTTGAACAAAACACCAAAAAGCATATTTTTCCCCCAGTAAGTGAAACACCACTCTGGCCATAATAACATGTTTTCTTTTTTTTTTTACCTTTTTCTCTCCGTCCACTCGCTCAGACGTGCAACTTCATTCGCGCTGGATGGAAGGAGAACCGGGCGCAAAAGCCCTCGTCAGTTTCCATGGCAACCTCCAACACCACGGCTCCATCCTGGCTCTCTGCAGGACATGTGAATTTCCACACCTTGTGAGTGCTGGGCTCTCAATGTAGCCACGACCATGCCAAGGCACTTTTATCCCTCCTCTCAAAGGCACGGCACAGTCAGGCACATTCAAGGAAAACATGCTGCTTGAGTCCCTCAGTATATACCACACAGTAGGTTTATTCGAGTGTTTCCCGTGTCATTGTTTGCCATTACACAAGGTAATTGTGTAATTTGCGCTGTGTAAATATAATGGTATTTTAATGATTAGGTTTCCATTTAAACTTGACTGTTTGAGGTCTGAAATACACTTCTATCCAAAAAGACATACTTTAGTAGTACCTGTACTAAATGAGGACACACATTATGGGCCACAACGAGAAGACTGCTTATGGTATTTGCACAGCGATTGATGTTAGCATCATGACAGTGCAAGTGTGCCACTAGAAATGTTGGGCCCTTTGAAAGAATACAATTTGCTATACCCCCTATTATTAAGAATTAATAATGGTATTATATTAGAACGTTCCAAAAAAGTATTATTGTTTTATTGTCATCAAAGTCCCCCTGTCAATACTAGGTCCTTAGGATTATCCTTACTCCCTCACCACCAGCATAGCCCCTGTTACAGTGCATATACAGTATGTATTGCTGTCTCTTAGTCCCACCAAATATGCACAGCTTCTGAACTGCTGCGCGTTAAGGTCAAAGGGTAAAACTCCTTTACATTTAGTTATCCCTGACCTGTCATTTTCTACTCCCATTAAATGCATGCCATGCTTCAGGTGATTCGGTGGCATCTCATTTGAAATCTAACAGAGCCTGAAATTTTCAACATCATTTACAGTGCCACACCTAATGTGTTGCATAATTTAATTGCATAATTCAGTTGCATAAAGCAGGCCATAAATTTTGGCCATCTGGCCAGAGACATTCAGGCCTACAAAAGCTTGACACTTCATCAGCGCTGATTACTGTCTTAGTGTAATGCAATATTCATGCTTAAGCCAAGACATGCATGATTTTCCCTCTCTCCCTTCACGTCAAAAGCTGTAATTGAAATTTCTGGAGTGAAACATGTTTTAATAATAGAGCCAATTTCCCATGAAAAGACAAGACAATGGCAGCGAGGGAAAGACCACTGACAGATTTTTTCAGATACTGTAGAAGGGGGGCGGACTAAATGAACGATTACTACATTTTCAAAAGTTGTGGAGATGATTGCATCATGCATACTTTACTCCCCCTCTTCTGTGTCCAACTTTGGGAATATTTATGAAAACTTTTGCTCTGTTGGAAATGTGGAGAGGCACTCTCAACCAAAGCAAAAAGCAAAAAGGCACGCTCAAACTAAGCAATGATGATGTAATGAAACCAACACTTTTTTATGGACCCTAATGTTAAACTAGCAATCTGGATAATGTTTCCATCCATGCATTTGACGTGTTAAGACTTTAAACTCTTCTCAGCATTCAAATTAGAGACTTTTAAAGTTGATAATGAAATTAAATGAAATTATGACCATGAAATTACTAAAGGGTGTGTTGACTGTTAGACAGTAGATGCAGTACATATGCTTTCAAGAACCTGGCTTCAGTCCATTGTAACCTAAAAGTGTCAATTTGAAATATATAACTGCTGCCCACCAATGTATCAAATCGAAGCTGTAGCTAACGACACTAATTTTGTAGTGAAAATTTAGGGGGATTTTATTTCGTCTTTACACTCTGCCATTTGGAGAACGGGTATTTTGTAATTTTGTAAACGAGTGGTTGCATAATGTAGCTTTTTCACATGAAGTGATAGCGAAGCAAAAAAGGAAGGAAAAAAAGAGAAGAGAAGAGAAGAAGAGACAAAAGAAGAAGGCGCAAAAGGACAGCTCCCAGCTGTTAGGCCTAATAATTAAATTCACTTGACCTTTTTGGCGACGCTTAATTCACAGCAGATTCACCCCCTCCCCACAGACGATCTGTGAAAACAGGAGCGTAAATGAGCAAGTGAGCTCACGTCCCACAAGAAAGGACTGGCTGCTCTGTGTGTCCCCACAGAGTTTGGAGCTGAGTGTGTAATTCCTCTGTCATTCAAAGGAGAGGAGATTTCATATTCTTTAAGGAGAATGGGATTAGGATGCAAAGTAGAGGGACAATCTGCATTCCAGCCGTCAGCGGGAGCCTGAATCCCCCATTTGTCTTGTTCTGTCTGTCCCAATTGCCTCTCTATGCATTTCTCTGTCTCGATCTATCTCTGTTAGTGTCCCTCTCTGATTCCCTGCCCTATCCATCTCATCTTTTTTCCAGCTCCATTTTCTTCTCTTCACGTATGTTTCTCCCTCTTTCCCACTCTCTTTCTCTTTCTCTTTCTCTTTCTTGTTTTCTCTCTCCCCCTCTTCTTCGCTATCTTTTCCTCACCACCCTCACCACCTGTTTTGCAGTGCCGATGGCAGCTATAGTATGTCAATGTGGTTAAACTGCAGGCTGAAGGGATCCAGCTGGGTGATGGGCACACACATGCTTAATCGCCACACACACACACACACACACACACACACACACACACACACACACACACACACATACATATGCGCACCTACACAAACACACATATGCACACATGCATGTGTAAGCGCACACACATGCTCAAACATGCTGTTTGGCCACACACAGAGACACACATGTGCATATAGAGATTAACCAACAAACTGACACACACACTCTCACACACACACACACACACACACACACACACATGCATGAAGACACATTAGTTTAATGAAATGTGTGCAGACTGTAATGGTGGTAATAGGGGCCTCTTCTCAAGAGGGGGTCTGGTAAAGAGGTAAAGGCAACAAGGCAGAAAACAGGAAGAGAAAGTGTGCGCCTGTGTGTATGTGTGTGTGTGTCTGAGGGAAAGAGAGAGAGAATGAAAAAGATAGAGAGAGAGAAAGCGAGAGAGAGAGCGAGAAAGAGAGAGGGAGAGAAAGATGGAAGGAAAAATAGAGTGGCAGAGCACTTAACACCTGTCATTCTTGTCGATGTAAATCTTTGATTCATTCAGATGGAGATTCTTCTTCCTGAGTGAGGAAAGAGGCCTCGTGGGTGTCTCCGAACGGTTAGTCACACATTTAGCTGACAAAACAGTGCATGATTCAGTTTCACAAAACACCTCATTGATGGGTTGATGAAAAGACATCGGCCTCATTCAGCTTCATGGGGGGGGGGGGGTTGAGTGTGTGTGTGTGTGTGTGTGGGGGGGGGGGATTCAGTGTTTCAGTGCTGGAAGAGATGGTGAGTGGTGAGCAGATCTGGAAAGAACAGAACAGCAGGAGAATGGCAGAACAGACGGTAACCAAAAGTAAAGGAACACAAAGAGATAGCAACAAACAGATAGAACAGGAAAACGAGAGGCAAAGTAAGAGAAAGAGAGAGAGAGAGAGAGAGAGAGAGTGAGAGAGAGTGAGAGAGGTAGATGAAAGAAAGAAAGAAAGTCAGGCAGCCAGAAGATGAGGGTGAGGGTGTAAGGTTTGTGTGTTCAGGAGGCATTCAGCTGCACTCTAATGCGTGATCATCACATCCTCCCTTAAAATGTCAAGTGCATTTCCATTTAAAGTGCTTGCTTAAACACCCATGAAGTGGGCACACGCTTGGCTCTCTAAGGCATGAGGGAGTGATTAGAGCGTCACTCGATGCCCCGGAGCCCCAGGAGCTTCACCTTTAGACCCCACCCCTCTCTCCTCTGCCCTGCAGCCCCTTTCAGACAGGAAGCTCTAACAGCACAGCGCCCCCTGTGGGCCAGTGGCTGTAGCCACACTCCCAGGTTTAGCGGTGTGGAAATTGACAGGTTTTCCGTACCTCTGTGAAGCCCATTCCTTGCTGACATTGAAGTTCTTTTTTTATATAATAGCATGACAAAAAGAGCTGGGTAAAAAGATATGGCTGTAAGGGGAACCAAAAGGCACATTAATGGTTATTTCTGAGTTATTTTGTTATTTGTTTGTTTGTTTATTTATTTATTTATCATGTGTTTATAATGACAGCATGTTAATGAGCTTCATAACCATCTGACTTTGCTTTTTTGGTCTCTAAGATGAACAACTGAACTGAATATCTGTTTTCTATGTGAAAATATCCCTAAGCAAGGAGAAAAAAAATCGATAAAAAAGAAAAGCACGAAGTAGGATTGTCTCCAAAAGACAGAGTCTGAACCGCAGGCTATCTGAGGAGACACTTAATGAAGCTGCAAAATGGCCCATTTACCAATTCAGCAAACAAAGTGGATAGAGCTCTTAAGGACGCATTTTCTAATAAGGGTGGAAAAAAAGCATGAGGCATGAGGGAAGACAGTTTGATAGCGTCAGTAAAGTCACCTGACATTTCCTTGCAGAGCTTTATCTTAAATATGTCCCCCGCTTTATAACTATTAAGAGGTGGCATGTTGGTGTCTCTGCTTCTCTGATTAAAGCCAGTAAACAACAGAGACGAGGCACGTTGTATGAAAGGGGTCATAACTGAGATTTATTAAATGGCGCTTTTCTCCCGTACATCAAGTATCCTCGTTCATTCATTTGGTTTAATTAGATTGGAGATGTAAAATTGCTCGGTGTAATGAAAAGGTAAAGACAAGCCATGCGTAGGGGTTATAAATAACTCTCCGCGAAACTAAATAATGACAGGAGCTTAATGTCCAATTAGATTAAAAGGGTCCCGGAAACAATGGCAGGATGCATTGCGCTAGGCGGATGGGGCTCATTGAACCTCTGAATGACATTGATTAAAGATAAACAGATCCTTGCTTGTCATCAGCGCATTGCTGATCACCTTTGCGTCGGCAGCTCAGCCAGTTCCACACATGCTGACAGTGTCAACAATCTCACCAATGCCGGGTGATTTACCGAAGTGGGGGGGGGGGGGGGAATAGTCTCTGTGCCACAAGCTGACCGAAAGTGGATCATAGGAGCTCTACGGTTATCTCGAGCCAAACGATTTTTGTCACACCCTCTTTATATGAAGTTATTAGACTGGTCACAGAGAATATCCAGACATCTGAGTGAGCCCCCATGCTCTCGTGTTTATCCTCAGTGGATTGCCAATCACAAGCATCTCTCCTCCACTGTATTTCAGAAAAAGACAAAAAAAAAAGCGGAGGACAATAACAAAGCCAATCCATTGGAGGTCAGGGTTGTTGTAATTGTTATTGATGTCTGTCATCAGGCTCAGCACAGAGGTAATCCCCATCCCATCCCACCCCACCCCACTACCCTACCACCACTACCACGACCACCACCACCTCATCCACACTCCCACCACCACCCCCTGTCTGCCTGGCCCAGACCTCCAGGCAGGGTAGCCCCCAATCAGGCAAGTTCACGGAGCCCCGAGGTCCCCAGGGCTCCAGAGGGGACGCTGAGTGATCAACTGGGCCTGTGCTGGAGAGTGCCTGTCAACACCTCATGAAACTTAAATGGCTGCGACGGGCTCCCCGTGGAAAGCGCGGAGGAAGTGGGTAATGTTGCCTCGATTTCACCCTCTCTTTCCCGCCGCACGAATGTGAGTGAGTGAGTGAGGGAAGGAGAGAGGGAGGGAGTGAATGGAAGAGAATAAAAGATGGTGAAAAAAACACAGAGGAAGACGAAAAAGCCAGGAAAAGCCAGAGTAAAAAAAAATAAAGAGGCCAGGGATATCCATCAGCATCTGTCGTTGAGCTGAGTGTGGTAACGCTGCGCTGCAAAGAGAGGTTTGCTGTCCGCACATGTGGAATAGAATGGGGGACAGGGCTGACTAATGTCTGCCTCACAGCCAAACTCACGCTTGGACCCTCAGCACCCACTAAAGCAGGCAGCAGTCGACCCACACGGTCTCTAAACACACCCAGACACCCTCTCATCGCCAGCCCGTCAAAACACACATGACGGAGGGATCAGAGGGAGGGAGTTGCTCGAGCTGCCCGAGCCTCTCGGCTGTGTTTATAGTTTCCACGTCTTAAATTTCGTTTCTGTGTAATCATATCTGGTCCCCTTTTTGAGAGGCTTCCCGAAGGCTGTTTTTTTTAGCGTGTGTCACAGTCTAAAGTATGACTTCACCTCACCACACAAGCCCCCTCACCACTGTTCTAAGGAGGGATGGATGTGCGTGTGTGTGTGTGTGTGTGTGGTTGTTAATATGGGTACTGGTCCCTAATAGAGTGTGTGTGTGTGTGTGTGTGTGTGTGTGTGTGTGTGTGTGTGTGTGTGTGTGTGTGTGTGTGTGTGTGTGTGTCTGTGTCTGTGTCTGTGTCTGTGTGCGTGCGTGCACTGTACCACATGTCACCAAATGTTCCCGGTGGAACATTGTTTCGTCTCACTATTTTTGAGAAAACACAGCCATACTATGGCTGAAAGCGACAATAAAGGCCTACTTGAGTGTGTTGCTGTGTTACATTACTGGTAATTCAGTACCACAATAGCTATTTCTGCTTCTTTATGGCTCACTCTCTGGGCTTTTGCCATCATGGGAGTGAATAAAGGCAGATGTTGTGTTCTTGCCCTTGTTTTTCAGTGGATTCCTTGACAGCACGGAGAACAAGGAGAGGTAGAGGTAGACAGAAAGGTGCTTCTCTCTGATCTCATATTGTTGTAATTATAAATCTGTGCTCCCCACCCCATTGGGGGATTGTAGGCTAGAGCTTCATTAAACTGACAACTTACATTGTGACAGTAGAGGTTATGCAGGCCTCCTTCCCTACTTAACACTGATTATAATGTTAGAGAGAGAGAGAGAGAGAGAGAGAGAGAGAGAGAGAGAGAGAGAGAGAGAGAGAGAGAGAGAGAGAGTGTGCATGTGTGTGTGTCTGTGTGTGTGTGTGCGTGCATGTGTGTGTGTTTGTGTGTGTGAATGAGAGAGACTGACAACCATGTATGATTTATGCGACATACTTGATTAAATTGGAGATACGAATACACTCAGAGACTGTTCATTTTTACAGTTCCAGTGTCAGATTTTCTCCTTGAATCCTTTAAAACAGAGCATTTCAAGGATAATTTGAGACATCCTGTTCCCCTGATGAAATTAAAGGGTTCCTAGAGATGAACCCCAAGATTTTGACAAAAGAACCTGGCATGTGCAATTTAATGCATGTTAAAAGCGGTTCGCTCGCCGCCATAAATTCTCTGCCATGACCATTTTCACAGCCCCCCACCTCCCTATCGCCTCAGGTAGATCACCGGCACCTAGTCACAAAATGCGTATCCTCCTAATCATATTTTTCCGCAGCTAATCAGTCTGAACGAGAGGGGCACTCATTTTCCACATAAGCAAAGAAAAATGGGGGGTGGGTGGGTGGGGGGGGGCTCTGGGGAAGAAGGGAGAGAGAGAGAAAGAGAGAGAGAGAGAGAGAGCAGGGAAGTTGAGTTATTACAGCATGTTTTGCGTCCAAAGGGAAAAGGAGCGTTTGGATTGTGCATGGGGAACACATCGGCACATAAAAATTGTTCGGGGGGAGAAAAAAAGTTAATTGCATAGGTAAGCCCGGGGGTTTTTTTGTGTGTGAAAAGCCTCCCCAAGCAAGAGCAAGGAGCGCAGACGACCTCCAGCTACCATCCTGCTGCTTACTCAGTCAGAAAATGTGATTGCATTTAGAGTTTTTCTCCGAATAGTCAGCCTTTAGCTCCAGGTTACGGAGTCACCCACAGCATATTAGAATAGGTTTGTGAACGAGGTCGGATTGAGACCGCTTTAACAAAGCCGCCCTTAATAGTTAATGTAAACAACTATAATTTATGGTCCATCGCTTTGTGGCAATATGATAATGAAACCTTTTCTCTAAAATGGATATGGTTCTTGTGAATGTGTCAAATTAAAGTAATATAATATAATAAATATATGTGAGGAAAATTTAATAGTCTGAAGGGAGGGCATTTTTGACAACACCTGAACTGCAGTGAAAACAAGCAATTTGTCATTGAGAATATTCAAAAGGAAAATGTATCCAAACAACTGATGTGTGTGATTGGATTTCAGCCTAGTTCCTCCCAGTGCCATAAATCTGAAGGAGGTTTACAAGCAAATCAAAGTCACCTGCATTCCCATCATAGTGGGGTTTGGTACACATTCCAAGAAGCCCACGTCGTCGAGTACCTCTGAGGGTTTAGCTGTAACTTTCAACTTCAAAGGCATCCAAAAAACTAGTCTGTCTTTCAACTCGACCCTGCTGGGTTAGCAGAATAAAGTGGCACTAGCTGACATCACACACACAGGTGTCTGGGCTCTCCTGCTACTCAGAGCTCTGGCTTTGTGACAGTGGAGATCCACAAATGTGGTAGCCTATACAACTTTTCTATAGCACAACAAAAACAGAAAAAAAACTTCGGATAAAGCATATGGCTTTCACAACTCCTTGTATATATATTAAACCTATGACTAGATATGGCCCCAAATTTACATACAAACTACTTAGCCATTGCAATGGGATTCTCTGTCTGCATCATATTAAAGTGAAGCCCAACCTTTATAGAAAAACCTCAATCTTGTCTTCCTGTAATTATTATACGAAACTAAACACCACAATTTACCGCAAGGGTTTCACCTCATTGTACTGGCTTAATTTTAGTCGTCATCGAATCAGCCCAGTGCTGTTATTTTTGCTGAGGGAAAGCCAGTCCACCTTGTGATATCTGACTCACCTAAACTGAGATTAAATATCAGATCTGTAACAATTTCTGACAATTGCACAATATTGCTTCTAGCGACTCGATAGAATCTGATTCTGATTTCACCGCATGAGTGGCCGCATACTTACCAGAAGCAGTGTGTCTGTCTGGGAAACAGTTGGGTGGTGTGTCTCAGATGGATAGATTGCTCAGCTAAAGTCCACAGCACTGTTAGTCATCCGGCACCAAGCGGAGAGCAGACTAAAAAGTTTTGGAGGACATCACCAAGTCATCATCATTCTCACAGCAGCTATCTCTACAGTTTCAGCCACCAGCCACCGGCTGTCTTCAGTAGCCTCAGGCTCTTCTTGCTGACCAGGTATGAAGAATATGTTCTGATTTTTAAAATGTTTTTTGTCCTTTTGTTTCAAGAGCTGTGTGTTCTTGCGTACTTTGTTTTAAGAGTTATGCCCTCTTGTGCATTGCTATGGAGCAGTAAGTGCTATTGCTTATTTAGACTCAACAATAGATTGTAGAAGATGACGCAGCCACAAATCTAGCAGGGAGGCAATGTTCTCTACTGAGAATTAATGTAATAAACTAATCTGAGAGACGGGGCCCTACATTTTAAGCAGATCAGCAGATACCTGTTGTAGCAACCTGTGCCTCCGCAGTTGCAAAGAAAGTTGATCTTTGATCAAGTCAAACAGGTCGCACAGACAGTCCCAGAAAGCACGTCTTCAACCCGCCCCCCCATCCCCCCTCCTCCCATCGTACAGATGCTTCCTGGGCTGAAGACCTCGAGGCGGGCGGCAGTTAGCCTCATGTGTCCCATACCCATCTTGCAAAAGGTGCGCCAAGGTGATGGCACCGTGTCCTCCAGGTAGGCTCTCGTAGGACGGGGTGGGCCCATTAATGGCCATCTGCTCCCCGAGTCCCAGGCACGGGGGCTCTTTAATGAAGACGGATGCGGGGAGGGCCCGACCAGGAGGCTGGCGGTGGGGGGCTAACGACACACCTTCAGCAGAGGGGGGGCCTTCGACACCCACCAGTGTTGACTGATGGGCCTCGGCAAACTGCTCACCTACCAGCGACAACTCTGGCGACTTTGTGGAGGCGCCCTGCAATTATCCTCTCTCTCCCCTTCCCTTAGGCCCCGGCAGCCAGAGTGCACTGGAGCTGTCAGAGGGGCTCATCTCTGTTTACGCACGGAGATGAACTCATTTAGGGGCCAGGCTGGTCAGATTGACTTTGGTTCACCCTGTGGCTGATGGTTTGAGTGTCCCACGAGAACATCAGTGGACAGAATAGCAGCATTTTTTGCTGTCTCATCTCCCCCTTTTTGAAGTACAATTTTCAGCGGCGTGTTAAAAGCGTTCAAGGGTGAATGATTTCTTTACGCTGTAAACTGCCGCTCGGTAAAAAGGCTGCCTGGCACTCTCTGGAAACATAGTGATACTCAATTATCAGCAAGAACATTTTCTGTTACTCTAGCCATGATGTATATGGAGAAATATTTTGTATCATGCGGTTAACACCAATTCTTTTAGCAACACATCCACAAAAAATCTATAGATCATACCTACACTGGGGTATAGTTTGTAGCGCAGAAGGATAGAATTCTCAGATGTTTACTTCATGCAGTTATCCATCTAATTTGCAAGGACCTGTGGGTAACAGAGAGTGCACTCTATGCTGGAACGTAAATCATTACTGTCTGGAGAGAGGGGGAAAAAGCCTTTGAATGTGCAACTGCTGCTTTCCCAACTCCCTGCTCTTCACAGGGAGATGATTCTGGCCTTTCAAGTAGTGATCCCCTGAAGCTTGGCGGAGAGCACGCACAGTGTCTCCCCCTCATTATATTCTAATTACTGCTCCCCTCCAACTGCAGTTCACTCTCAGTGCAGGGCGCCAGGTGCTGTGAAATGACCTATGTCTTTCCTTTTTCCAAGTTTGGAAATCTGTAAGACACTTTTTTTTGGAGGACATACAAGTGTAGGACTAACAGAAGTATCTTCAGAAGCTTATAAAAAGTATCTTCAGAAGTCTCACATGCATTCATTATCAGTAGGGGTATATATACCGTACCATGTAGGTGTTTGATCATGCAGGGATGAGTGTTCTAGAAACACAGAAAAAAGGTATGTATACATGCACTGATCACAGGAATGCGAAGTCATTCGTTATGGCTTTGTGAAACTGTTTTGTAATTAAATCAGCTATTTTAGTAGTGCTAGGTTCTTTTGAAGCATAAAGACTGGCAGGTAACAGTTGGAGACACTGTTGTAATTATAAAATACAGCAGCTGTAGTCTGTCCCCATGCAAGCATAATATGGCCAACATGACAGCATTGCAGAATGAAGAGTATGTATTATTTGACACAGTACATCTTGTAAGACTTTTTTTAAATTCAAGGTTGTCAAGACTTATTTTAAGAAATAGAATATTACACGAAACACACTTTATAAAACCTGGCAGTCAAACAGAAAATTGCAACACAAAATTGGCAAAAATCATAATCATCATTCTTGGCCTTTGACACACTTTTCAGTTTCATAAAAAACATCAAGCTGAAAAGTCTTAAACACATATTTCCCTTTCTGTGATAGAATGATAAGTGATCTTTTACACTTATGTGCATTTTTAAAGCACTGCCCTTCAAAATGCACAAAATAGTTAAAACCAATCTAAAACCAATATCCTCCTTTTTTTAAAGGAGGATATTGGTTTTAGATAAGTGGCTATGTCGAAATTGTGGGGAGAGTACAGTCATAATCTTGCTTCAGGTCGCATTTTTATAGTTCTTACAACAAGCCTTCTATTGCGAATGATGTGTTTCCATCTTGAACACTTTGCTGAAATGCTGCTTCTGTAATGTGATCTGCTGTTAAGTGTCTTTGTTACTGTCTCTTAGTCCCTCTGCTCCAGAAATGGCCTTTATGCATCAGCATTTATGTGCTGACTAAATGTATTCTATTGAAACAGCCTCTGACATATTGCTCTATGTAAATTCTCTGTGACACTGCAGCTGCAAAAAGACTTTGCAATACCAGAGATAAGACTGCTTTCGATTTATCACGCACTACTACATAGCCTAGTAATTAATAGAAAACGTCAGAACAGAATAGTCATGTTTACCATTTGGCGCACAAGTGTTACCTCATGAAAAGGAATTTTCAGTTTTGAGTTCACTGTGTTTCATTTTGCATGAGATTGGTGCTTTTTATTTTCTGTGTGTAGGGTTTTGAATGCAGTTGCAAAGAACGGCTATGTTACAATGGTTGATTCTCAAAGAGAAAAAGAGGGCGAGACAGCAAGAGAGAGAGAGAGAGAGACAGAGACAGAGAGAGAGGGAGAGAGAGCGAGAGAGAGAGAGAGAGAGAGAGAGAGAGAGAGACAGAGACGGAGACAGAGACAGACAGACATACAGACAGAGAGTGCAAAGGCAAAACAGAAAGCATGAGAGATCAAGATGCAGACAAAGACAGAATGTTCTCCTTAGATCTAGAGGTCAGAGCAGCATATTTAGATTCAGATCTAATGATGGTCTGGTCTGCATTTAATCAGTTTAGCTGATGGCGCTGTCACTTTAAGATGCAAGATAAATCCAGATAAGATAAGCAGGAGGAACATGAAGCTCCCAGAAAATATAACAAAACTAGGAAGGTCTGGAGGCACACTGTGCCTTAGGCCAATGCCTTAAGAGTTACTTACATGAAACGCAAGCCTTTTACCCAAGAGGTATTTTCTTCACAGGAGATGTTGTGTCAGCTATATTGTTTCAAGTCACTCAACCCAGAAACAAAAGCCATTAAGTTTGTTGCGCTAAACTTTTATCATTGTCTTTGTCCTCTGATAATAGCATGTATAAAATGGCAGGAGTTAAAAAAAAAACTAAAGATTTGAATTAACTGCCACAAGCAGTGGAACACAGGTCATGTGAACACTGACGTTATCCATATAGAAGCGCTATGGCAGGTATGGCAGGGCAGTTATGAACAGTTAGTGGCCTTGTTGTGACATTCAGTTAGTCAGATGACATTACCTGGAAAACAGAGATAATCTCTTCTAAAGACCTCCTCACATGGTAGGGGTGATAATAAGCAGTGCTTCGGTGGGATCAATGCAACTTAATGTTTGACATTTTGCACACAGCATGGCACACATCATCAGTGCAGTGTTCTCAAGGACCTTGCTGAGCTGCCAAGACTTTGCCTTTGTCTTTAGTCTCCACTCTGTGCAGATAAAGATGACTAAAAATGTCACACACACACAAAAATATTATGTTGCCTATATAATGCCAACCTAGATTGATAAACAAAACAACAACAACAACCTCTTAAAGTCTGTTTGACTGTTACCATGTTGATGTCCTAACAGATACATTTAACATGAATGAAGGACCTTGTACCCACCTAGCACATGTACTGCAAATGCAGTGTCCCAGCATGATCAGACATGACACTACTTTCTTCTAATTTCATGCAATCAAAACCTGGCTTGGCTTGGCAACTACAGGCATAACACTAACCAAAGTTAAAGGCAGAAACCTTAGTTTGATTTTTGTAGTATTCTAAGACAAAACTGATTAAGCCTGTAGCTTGCTAGCTGTTAGCTAGGTTGTTGTGATATTTCTAACCTAGCTTATACAACAGTGCTGTCTTATTTTGCAACCACACCAAATCATTATCAAAGTAATGACAAAATGAGACAAGGTTAAGTGTGAAGTTGTTGGTCAGCATTAGCCAAACGTGGTTATGGCAATCAGAACTTCACCCTACTACTTTACCGTTCTTGAGGTTGCTAGCATTTATTTTCACTTTATATAGTATGAAACAAACACAGAGGGCGACTGATATCTTTAATAATGTATTCTCCATCAACAGAAATAGAATAGTTTAATTAGCCAATCATTATAAAGTGGATTGCGATCAAAATTAGATTTTCTCCTGCCGCTACTGCAGGTGTGGTGAAGGCTTTGGAGGGCAAACTAATTCAAACTAGTTCAAACTAATACTTCACAGAGAAAGAGACATGATTGATAAAACTACTTTCCTCCCTACACCGAGGAGATGGGAAATAATCAATTGCTAAAGTGGAAATATGAACTGGTGGGATTTTCAACTTATATTAGTCAATAAAACAAGCTTCTAAAGTAAGTTTTTTTTTTTTTGCTTTTATTAAAACATGAATGTTATGCTGTAGTGCTTCAGTATCTGTTATGTTATTGTGTCATTAAACTACTTTACATGCTGTCTGGGTTAGGCACCAAGCCATGTATTCACTAACAGCAGATTATTCATGCCAGACACAGTGTACTGAACACAAATCAAAAACTGTTGATACCTATAAAACATGCATATTGTATTGGGTGGTCTTTTTGAAGTAAGGTACATCAAATGATGGAGACAATGTGGTGATTGTCACTCTTGCACTAGGAAAGGGGTAATTCTTCTCTTCTCAGCTCATTAATTACGGAACATTGCCTGCAGGAGACATTTCTTCATTTACCTCGGAAATGAGCAGATAACGTGTAAGGCTATTATTATGCCCATCAAAGTGTTTGACCAACCATACTACATAGGACACTGTTGTCTTGTCTTCAAGGACACTAACTTTAGACAACCCTATAACCTTTTGAGAGCAAACACTTATATTCCCCGCAAAAATAGAACACAACATTCTATTTTACAGCTGTTCCAGACTGCTTATACATAAAATCTCAACATCACACTTTATCTTAAACATGTCATTCACACAGAGGTAAACAAAGACAGAAGTGCTTTGGATTTTTCACAAACTTACTGACTGTGAAGGTAAATGTTCTTTTTTTACAATTTCACAAATAAGATAACAAAAAAACATTTTGCAGCGTTTCTGTATCTCGTGTAGTTTTGTGGATTGTATATAGCTTTGAATAAGATTAGTTATAAAATGACTATGTAAGTATTTGTGAGCAATTTAACAATTATACAGCATTAACTCATGTTTGCCACCTTTCTTTTGTAAGTACGTTAACTGTAAGTACCTGATGAAAACAAATTCATGAAGAATCCCCATGTGTTTATGCCACTTATGATGAAGAAGGTCTTATCACTGATTAGCTCACTCCATTATCTCCATAGCTTTACTACTCATCAACCTCTGGGGAAGACTTTCACTTTCTCAAGATCCTCACTACAACTACAAATACAAGGTTTACTGACTGATGAAAACACATGTAAGCACTGACCATGCTGTCTATACCACTGAATGTAAGACATAATTCTTTGTGGTTCCATGAGGTTTATGGCCAAAATTGTGAACTCACACTGCTCAATAGTAATGTAATATCAAACAGGCTCATGCTGTCTTGTTATAAATCCTACGACTTACCTAAAGAACATTCAAAAATGGCTTACTTTTGGTTCAATACTGCTCACAGTGTTTAACAATGTCACCTTAGTGAATTGTTAGCTCCAATGAAAAATACATACACAGAATGTACACCATTTTTTAATGAAAAACAAGGGCAAAATACTGGCCCTGCCATCCATTTGTTGGCTACTCCCCCCTACGGTAAGTAAGCAGATTGAAAATGCCATCACAATAACCTTTTATTCCATGAGGGCTGCCTTTGAAATCTCATGCTCAGACATATGACTACAAAAGGCACTTAGTAATAATACACCAGTCGCATTGACCAGTAGAGAGTGTATTACCATGCAGCGCATTGATCAGTGTGTTGCTTTGTTGTTTTCTTGTGCGTGGCTGAAGTCTTAACTCCTTCAGCATATAAGTGCATGGAGTATTTTAAGGCCAGTGTATATATTAACGACGAATATGAATCACCTAATTAAATTATCAAATCCTGTTCCAGGATTTAGGGGCAGGGATTTAAAAGCTCTAGACAAAGAGGAGAATATGTATGGTGTTAGAAATGGATCAGTCCGATTATTCACCACCCTCTTGTGGGGCTAAATGGGTGGCATTGAAAGGTTGAGTCTGACTCTGAGTGTCATTAGATGGGAAAAGAGGATTAATAATGGCAAGGGAGCACTCAAAGTTACTTTAAGAGACTATTGCAATAGAAACTTGCAAAAAAAAAAACAGAAAAAAAAACAGTAACAGTCTTTCACGCTGGCATCGAAATGGATGAGCAGGGCGATTTGCTACTTATAGGCGCACTGGAACTGCCATTAAGTATGGAAATGAATTCTCTCAGAGAGAGTCAGAGAGCTCAGTAGTGCATTCATCTACTGCTGCAACTACTCATTGGCCTCTCCACCTTTATGCTAATCTATCATTTCATTTTTCTCTCTCTTTTTCTGTCTCTCTCTCTCTCTCTCTCTCTCTGTCTGTTTCTCTGTCTCTCTGTCTCTCTCTCTCTCTCTGTATGTATATATGTGTGTATTGTGTGTGTAAGTGCAGTCACATATGAGTAAAATATGTAATACACTACATTAGGACACTAATGCACTGGCTTACTGATTGGAAAGAATTTAAATGGAAAGGAGAGGGGAAGGCAATTTCTATGAAATGTTGAAACTTTTTTATTTCTATGGATGCAGTGCCCTCTGCTGGCTATGATTGGATTTTTTTTTAAACTGGCAGCATTTATTACAATTTCATTGCAAGTAAATCCAGATTTGTATCATTAGAAATGTATCCATCTGGAATATGGCCACTTAGTCTTACCACTTAAGACACAATTTCCACAATGGGCTATGCAACCCCCAAAAACCCAATTCTTGTGTCCTTGTTGGTAACTAACTACCACTTTTACCACTAGTGGCCACTGTTTTATCATTTATTTTAAATTAGAGTGACACTGTTTACAATAATATTAGATTTTGACCCATCACAAAATGCTTACACTCCCTATTTGGCCTATGTATTGAATGCACCTCATCAAAACTTGTCTTGAAACAAAGGCTATTTTAATAATCAAAAAAGTCTCCCTCTATTTCTCTCAAATAAAATAATGCTTAAATTGCCATCTCCCTCTCTCTCTCTCTCTCTCTCTCTCCTCTGTCTATCTGCCTAGGCCTAGTCTGTAAGAAAAAAAAAAGCAAAACATTTAAGTTGGCTGGGGTGATTCCTTGTGTGACCTAGTCCACTAGTTCACTGTGAAGAAATTCTCTGGTGTTCTTCCACCTTCAAACTCTTACCTTCATAAGTCACCCCAGAATACGCACCAAAGTTGCCATGCCAACGGTGTTCAGCACTTGCTGTGCAAACACTCCAATAGCTGGTGGAAAGGCTGAAACGAGTCTCAGGCACGGCTAGGCTACAGAAAGATGACTGATTGCAAAAGACACCCCAGGTACATGATAAACATTTGCACAGGATAAATATATGTGACTGATGTGACATCGTGTGTAAATAACCCTGTTCTGAGTTTTAGCAGGCTATTCACAGGGGAAAAACGCATTATTAATAGGCTAATGGGAGTCTTGCTCATTCCAGTCTGTCAGAAATCTGTATTGATTCCTTGCATCAAAACTTTGGCAGAATAGAGAAAAGAAGATAACAACACATAAAAGAAAGAAAACTTTGGAAGCCTTTCCTCAGAGAATACAGATGTTTTTTCAACTGTAAAGAGCTCTGCCCTAACTCAAACAACAACCTGTAATAAGTCCCAGGCTATATTAGGAAAGCTATTTCTGGGTTTCAAGTATGAAAAAGTCACAGTTAATTTAAAGTTAATTTCAAAAGTGAATTGTGCCTCAGGAGAATCAACATGTCTAGCGTCACCTGAGGAGTTAAAGCAAAAAAAAAAAACTGAAGACATTTTATTGACCTTTACAGGCTCCAGATTTTTTTAACACCTTTTAAAAAGTTTAGCGATGGGTGAATGGTAAACTACAGGTTATTTGTAAGCAAGATACATTTTTTAAACACCCTGCAAGCGTATTGCTTTTGGGACAGTTTTTAACTGGTCAATAAGTGGGCTGGTGTTACTGCGTACTTCAAGTATGCGTTGTCGCACGCGCCAGGTGACAGTGTATTGAACATCAAGACGTTATAAAGTTAATAATTTGCTATTTACGGTCTCGTTTTAGCAGAAATATGCCAAATATGCTTCATTAAAATTCCAAAAACGTGAACCAATACTGACCCAGCATTACATCATAACAATTAAGTGCAGCAAGCTAAAGGGTAACTAATGACGCCCCTAGAGACGATTACCACTATGCTCAACTGGCGTGTGGTGCGCTTTTGAAATTGAATAGCTACGAGCAAAGTTGCATACCAACAACACACAACTGTATGAGGCACCGTTGACAAGTCATTGATTTGGATCAGTCTCGATAATCACGAATTTGGATTTTAAACTGTGAATTGTATGGGTCATGAGAGAGTTCTGACAAGACCTCAGGTATGTTGTTTATAACTTTTAAAGTACTCTAGCTTAGAGCTGACTACACAACGCGTGAATTTGAAATTGGTCATAATAATTCACTTGCTGCCACTAATGTTAAACTAAACTGTACAGACGTCTACCATGTATCCAGGGTGTCATGTGTTATTGACAGCAATCACTGACTCGTTTTGTTGTTTTTTTAACGCAGCAACTTCGTTATATGATTTAAGGATTGAGTACAAAACAACTGTAACTTCGATATCTTTGATAATTTGGGGGATAGTTTAAGACAACTATAAAAAGACACTCTAATTAAAGTATACTAGTATTTAAAAGAAATCAAGACTTTTGCATGACTTTATCAATTGCTATGTCACACCTTGACCACATTGGAAAGACATGCATTGTTTTATCTATCTGATCAGATCCATACAGGGATGTCACTCTAAGCAGCCTGGCTGTGAAAGTCATGAACGGGAAAGCCTGCAACCTTATGGTCTCTCCTTCCAATGTCCCCCACGTCTTGGGTGCACTCACCGGGCAGCATGTGCCCCCCAGCCGGGTGCAGAGTCGCCCCTCGTGCTCCAGCGCTCTCCGTCTCCCTACAGCTGGCCCAGCCACCGGGGGAGTCAAGCCGCAGACTCTCGGGGGTCCAGTGCTGTTCCCCAGTCTAAGCCTTCGCAGGCAGGTGCTCACTCATGGTAAAGGTCAAGACATCCTCAGTCTTCCGCAATCGTCCTGGAAACAGGCATCATCCCTGTCTCTTCCACCCGCCACCTCCTCCAACTTCACCTCAAAACAGGGGGCCAGAGCAAACTGTTTAGAAAGTGGAGGTAAAGGTGAGACTGTCAAATGTTTTTTTTTCCTGTGAAACAGTGTTAATAGTGTGTGTTAGTGATATTAGTATAGTGTGTGTGTGTGTGTGTGTGTGTTAGTAGTATTTTAATACTCTTACTTTTTATATGTATCCATCTATGTCAATATGCTTATACTTAATATGATGATGGAATTGCAAGTGCGGCACCCCCTCAATGTAAACATCATCGGTCCTGTGTATGCGTATAAACACTTCCACACCTGCATATGCGGACATTTTGGGACAAATTGGCTTTTTCAACATTTGTCCATAAAATATACAAACAGCGATTTGTCGGTCCCTTTAGCTGCACAAACTAATCATCCTTCAGCTGTCAGCGTCTGATGGAATTTTTTATGGCACTGGAGGTGAGACTCCATCAAAGACACCGGCCTTGGTTAATAGGAAAAGAGACTGTTGTCTGGCAGTATTACCATATTTCTCAGCTCAGTAGACCAGAACATGAAACACGATGGTGTCCATGAAGTGCAGACTGTTTTGCAAAGTATCCCCCCCCCCCTCCTCCCCCCGTTAAATATTACCCCACTCGTCTTGCGTGGCCACTTTTGAGATACACACAGATCTACACAGATAAACACTGTGAGTCATCTCGCTGAGGGGACCTGTATCAAACCCTTCCGAAGCATATCAATTTGCACACAAGAACGTGTGTGTGCGTATATGTGTGTGCATGTGTGTGGGCGCGTGTGTGTATGTGTGTGTGTGTGCGTGTGTGTGTGTTCTCAATCTTGCTCGGCTTGTCCTGCCAAAATAAGAGTGCTGCTGATTTACATAGAAGGCTTCATACTTCACTTCACTTCAATGACGACCAACAGCCCACACCATGTCTTCTTCCTCAGCTCTTTCAATCAAATGTTCTTTATAATTAACCATGCAGGAAAGCTGGCACCTAAACAAGTCATTGAGACAGGGGAACGAGAAGAAAAAACTCATTAGTAATTAACAGAGCAGAAAGTGTCTCTAAGCCATCTTGATTTGTTATGGGAATACCACAGATATTTATTTTGTTGCTGTACAAAAAGGAAATGCTCACATTTACAGACACAAAAGATGTTCACAACATTATTTTGTGTTCTCAGCTGAAGGCATTAACAGATGATGTTATCTGTCTGTAAACATTTTATTAAGACTTGCATAAGACACATATACAACTATAGTCACACTTGCAGGGGGGTTGGTGGTGGGGGGGTCAAATAGAGAAAAACACACATTTTCCTTCCTTCTTTCTGAATCCAAGGTTCATTGGCGTTCCACAAGTAATAAGTCATTAAGATACCAGTTCTCTGACAGACTGTACCACTCATTGGTGATTAAAGAAGTAGAAGTCATAGAGGAAAGTTAGTCATTAACTTGATTTTAAAAAAAATTGCAATGAGGGGATTTTTTCCTGACCCATTTTACCACGTACCTTATATCCTTACTCATTAAGACCAGTTAACTTCCCCACCATTTTGATACAGCTCTTGAATTCTACAGAGCTGTGGGTGACATTTCCAAAGATGGACTACCCCTCCCCCCCCACCCCCACCCTCCGTTTTAAGTATATAAATTACTGTATAACATGGTTTACAGGATAAAAGCATAGGTCAGGTAAGGCTACACATATTATGCATTGACACAGATTGAAAAATACGATACATCTGGCAATATCTGACACAGTAAATACTTGCCTGAACATAGGAAGTTCAAACCATAGAGTAGAATGACAGAAATACTGTATATGCTAGTAAATTGCTGGTCTGCAGTGTCCAGCAATACCTCTTCATCTCCAGCTGTCATCTTTGGTGAGAGATGTCAGCTCTGCTGCCATGAGCATTACACAAAATGTACTCCATCTGTTCTCTCTTAGGTTATATACCGCACAGGAACAACAACAAACAGCCCACCAATATAAACCTACAGGTGACCAATAACAGTATGGTCGTTCAGAGTCTGGGGCTCCCCACATATCAGTCTGACAGCTGTCCTGGCCCCTCAGTCCTCTCACATTCGGTCGGCCTGGTGGTACCCTTCACAGACACCAGGTAAGAGCTGTCCCAAGGGTAGTCCTGGACACTGTTTATTGCTGGGATTAGGATCTACAATTAGGAGGTAAAACTATCTTGGAAAATGGAGATGGGAGCACAACTGCAGTCATTTGTTACTTAGTGTTTGTAAGTGTAAAATTTTTTTTTTTGGTCAAAAGCTCCTCCAAAAACTGGGCCCATTAAAGGTTAGTGGCATGTGTTGTCAGAAAAATGCATGGCATGATCTGGTTAAGGTAACCATCATTTTTTAGAATTATATAGCAAATACATATACACATGACATCTTAAAACAAATTATAAACAAATACGGCAGTTACAATGAAATTCACTGAGGTTCATCACAATTACCATGCACAGCATTTCATTGTGTCAGTGATGTGGTGTACAAATATATAAATCAGGTTTTAGTCAGTTTAGGTCTGGTGTAGATAAGCATTATGTTTTTAGTATTCATTTTAGAACAGTTGGCAATGACAAAATGAAAAAAAGCCAAAACAAAAATACATTACACATTCATTACAATGAAATTCATTAAAGTAAATTCTTATCACCATGCATGTGCTTTTTTTGTGTCAGTAATAGTATAAAAAACCCACAGATTAGCTTTTAGTCAAAATAGGTTGACAGCAGAGCTTATCTGGTGGAGCTGACTCAATTGTATTATAAATCAGGGTATAATGGAGAAGCTGACACCACACCATAGTCCCCGTATAACCTCTGCCATGTTTATTATGATGTGTGCTGGCAGGTCTTTGCTGTCAAGGGAATCGCTCGCCTCCACCACCCTCAGTATTCCAGACACTCAGTCCATCCGGAGTGGCAGGCAGGACTGGCAATATGGCTACCGCATCCTGCCCCCTCTGGGTTCTCAAGCGTGCTCTAATCCGATTGGTGAAGAGGGACCAGAGACGCTTGCCCTGCCGCCCGGCACTGCCATGTCAGGGGCCACCAGCATCTCCAACTCCGCATCCCTGCCCTCCTATCTCTTTGGCGGGGGCGATGCAGGCAGTCCCCATCTGTCCGGCCGCTGCAAGAAGAGGGCGTTGTCCGTGTCGCCTCTGTCAGATAGCATTGGCATCGACTTGAACTCCATCATCCGCACCTCTCCCACCTCCTTGGTGGCGTACATCAACGGCTCCCAGAACTCACCTGCATCGCCCCAGCAGCAGGCCGAGGTGTGTGGGCACTTCCTGGGTGTGAGGGGCAGCTGTATCCCCAGCCCCAGAGTCAGCACCACACTGGCAGTCGCTGTCAGCACAGACAACCACCCTGACTCTGAGTGTGCGCGTATGCAGAGGCTAGAGCAGACATGCTCCCTGGAGGGCCAACTGGCCAACATGGTGGTCGGGCAACAGCAGCTGCCCATCGAAAGCGTCTCAATGGAGCGGGAAGTGGATGAGCAGGGCAACACCTGCCTGCATCAGTCATTTCAGCTACAACTGGAGCTGGCTACTGTTATCAGCGCTCCCACCCCTCCACGGGCACCTCCTCCACCCTACCACTCCCACAAGCACCTGCCCGTGCTGGGGCACTCTCAGAAGCCCGAGCCACCTCTGGGCCTACCTGGCGAGGATACCGTCAGCCCCAGCAGCCTGCCCAAAGCCCCGTGCTCCATCCTGGAAGATGACGATGGGGAAGTGGAGGATTCCAGCGGGGGCTACTGCTGCCGCTGGGTGGACTGCAGTGCCCTCTACAGCCAGCGGGAGGAACTGGTGAAGCACATCGAGAAGCTGCACGTGGACCAGTGCAAGGGAGAGGACTTCACCTGCTACTGGTTGGGGTGCCCGCGCAGGCAGAAGCCTTTCAACGCTCGCTACAAGCTGCTCATCCACATGAGGGTACACTCAGGGGAGAAGCCCAACAAGTGCACGGTATATGTCACTATTACACGCCACTATGATAGGCAACGTGGCTTCAGAAGCTACAATCCAGGAACATGTGTTTGGTCCAGCCTTTAACTAAATCAGCTGATTTTCAGAAGCGCCACTGTTAATCCAGGTAGAGAAGTTTATTATTGAAGTCACATCAGTTAAGTACACAGGTTGAACCAGGTGATTTGGAATATGTGATACAAGATTGTAACTTCTGCATCCAGGTTGTCCATCACTCTCACTGCCAACTTTGATAGATGTTGTAGGTCTGTTATGGTGATACATTAACATTCCTTTCTGGGTAAATCAGTCAAATTTTCCATCAATCGGATTCACAAATAGCATTTATGTTTTAAAATTTGCCTGATGCAGCAAATAGCAATAGCTCCATAACCTGTAGGAGCTTGATACAGCAGTACAGCAACAGCTGTAGATGTTTCATAATCTATGTTAAAACGATGTACAAGGCCATCTCTCATCTGTGTGTCCTTTGGCTCATTTGTCGATATAAGAGATCAGAGCACATCAAGCTGTGTAGATTAGACTCTGACATTCACCTTCATCCACTACAAGAGCTCTTGTCTTTAAGCACCATCAAGCTTGTAAGGCAGCCCAGAGGGGACAAATGAATGACACTGATAATGCTAAGAACACAAGTAGGAGAAGCATTAATCCCTCAGCCAGCTTTTATCTGGGGTCAAGCAAGAGATATTAATTCAGCGTTGAGCTGCCGGCCGGGCTCCTCTTAACTCTGGGCATTGACTAAGCTAATTAGGCAGCAGCCTGTGGTAATTGACATGGGACTTTTTTTTACGCAGTTATGTAGTTATTAAATCAGCACAAAGGGCCCACACTGAAGCACTGGCAGGCGAACGGCTCACTTCCTGCTGCGCGGCTCCTCCCTGCTGGGCCTGCACTCAGCAGCCAAGCCTCTGTCAGTCAGAGTCAGAGAGTTAGCGTCCCAGACATGGCATGATGTATCTGAACACAAAACCAAAGCAGGCTAGCAGAGAGAGGGTTGAAGAGAACACAAGTGAAACCCTGGCTGGATTTCTCTTCTCTTCAGATGTTCTTGAGTAGGTACGAACACATTTGCAGAACAGAAAAAAGTGTTTCAAAGCAATTTGAAACCCATTAGGTGTTGCAATGGTGTAGTTCCATGTAGGCTACAGCTAGTCTGGACAGTCTGAATAAAAGGCTTTAGGAGCAGGTTGCCCTTACTGGCCTCCACTTAGCTGGTGTCTGTCTGGGCTAAACACCTGGTTCAGATGAGTAAGACATGGGGCATTTTGCATCCCTCCTCCCGTCTCACCCGCCGCGTCAATCATTAATGGCTTGCATACTCGTGCGGTGACCTTTTGCTCCAAACACTCACCTATTACCCAAAACCAGAGCTCATGTCCTTGGAGACCACAGACGCTGGATACTTTCAGACCTCATGTAACTCTATACCAAAAGGGTTTTTTTTCCAAGTATAGGAACGCCAATCTGAAAAAATAAACAATGACACAAGATTTCAGAGTTGAGGGCTTCCTTAAGGAAATGCTCAGTGTGCGTCTTTCTTTTTTTCAGGTGTGACCGATAGAAGCCCACAGAGAAGAATAGTAAACATACGCACACACTACTCGATCATGATTAAACAGATCCAATTACACACTCCATTCTCTGTTAGTTAGACTGAGCATGTCATGACATGCCTGCCCATGCTTAGTCCATGCTCACTGGGCAAACTACTCTCTCCTTCCTGTTTGTAAAAGGGAAAGGTTAAGAAAAGTCTGCCATTGACTGTTAGACTCCATGATTTAGCATAAAGACAGTCTCTGTAAATATCATCCGATATCAGCCAGACAGGTGATATTTAAAAAGTACTTTAACTTCATCCACCGGTTATCTTGAAATATACTGTATATTAATTTAGTCTCTACCCAGTACATTTGACAAAACCACTTAAAAACCTGCTTGATCTGTCAATTACTCTCTTTCTGACTGATTATATTGTAACACAGCAGCAGATATTTATATATTTCCTCAAATGTATAACAAATCCTATTTGGCTAAGCTGCTGTGCGTTCCAGATACCTGTGATTTTATACTTCTATTAGTTATCCATGGTTCTGTAAATTTCATGTGAAGAAATCTAAACCAATTTTAAAAACACAAATGCTCTGCTTTCTGGCACTTCTTACCAGTTAAATAGCCCCTTGAGTCAAACAAAATGGCAGGAAGGAGGCAGGCTTTTCTACACTGGCTGAATGTACCATTAATTATGGTGGACTGACATCTCTACCCCAGTGCCTGCAAAGACACTTAACCACTTACCTCCAGCATTTAATAGTGGTTTCAGAAAGCAAAATAGCATTTCGGACAGAATTGTGCTCTTTCTACTCTCAAATATACTCTTTTACGAAGGAAGCGTTCCCTGGCTTGGCTAGAAAATCTTTAAAGATTCCACTCTGTTACCTCAAAAGACAGATTGTTTGCGAAGCTTTTGCAAGCAAGCAGTAAAGCTACAGACCCCAATGTGTCTATTTCTTCTTCTTCTTCTTCTTCTTCTTCTTCTTGGCACTTATTTAAAGCATTTTTTGTTATGAATGTTGGCAGAGATCATCTTAAAAGTAAGTGGTTGAAAGGTTATGTGATTTTTTTATAATAAAGACTTCCACCATACAATTCAGTAACTAGAGTAGCCATAAACAGTAAGTGAGGTCATATCTCTCGTCTGACATAAAAGCCTGCCATAAGTGCTTACAGTCACACCCTTTAAGATACTAGTGTAGTTTACTGTTCTTCTTACTGAACAATATTCTTTATGTAACACACTGGATTTAGGTGATCTTTTTATTTTATGTGCTATTGGGTGTGGACAAGATTACCATTATCTACACATTGTAAGCAGTTTTTTTTTAGTCAAAACTGGTTCTTATACTTCAAACAAATGAACACAGGGATGTGTAAAGAATACTTCATGGGATACTGCTCTTTTCACCACTTAATGTGTAAATGTCCCTTTATCAAAAATGGCGCATGGGAATGGTTTAGTCTGCACTGCACTGATGTTGTCCAGTTCCCATGGTCAGAGTGAAATGCTCTTATCCTCTCACCCGCAACCCCCCCACCCCTGATGGAGATCTGTCTCCTGTCTCTCTCTCTTATTGCCTGGACCCCACTCCGTGTGCTCCCACAGGGAAGCTGGCTCAAACTCCAACTAGCTGTGCTGCTGTACAATGAGGGCCAGGTTAATCTCAACTGTGGTGCGCCTGATTTAATGGGACGGGTGGTGTGGTGTGGGGTGTGGATGTGTGAATCTGCCTCTCAGAGAAGTAAACTCAGAGAGATCACTTAGACCGAACTAATTTAGTTAGCTCACTCTACTATGAAAAGCTTGAAATTCTATCCCTGCCACAGTATGGTTAAAAATGCTTGGTTGTGAATATCTGGTCTTCCAGGATTTTACCGGGCTTTGTTGTTTTACACGGGCGGGAGTTTTTTTTCTCTCTCTCTGTCTCTCTCTCTTTTTGAACAGATCTTCTAATAAAAGAATCCTCTTTATGCAGATTGTTTGGTTGGTTGGTTTTATTTGAAAAACAACCTTTGTCTACTCACGTATAGAGTTTTCAAAAAAAGCAAAGGCACATAGATGATTACTCTCTCTCTCTCCACAGTTCAATTCTACCTGTCATAACAGACACTGCTCCATGGCAACGGCGATATTGTAAGCATCTCATACCTAGAATAAATATAACATTTTACTAGCCAAGTGTCAGATTTCTGCACAGCTATAAAACCAAGATGGAGTTGGAGAGCAGGATGTTGTATTTTAAAAAGAGGAGTAAACGCACAATATGGGGAGGAGGAGGGAAATGTCTGGCAGGGGAGGACTGTTAAGGGGCTTAGTGCTAGTGTTTGTAGTACTGTCTGTACATTTGTTGATGACAGTGTGTGTTTATTTGAGGGATAAAACTTGTAAGAGCTAGGGGGCCTCTGGGAGGTTGAGAGGGGTGTACATGGCAAAGTTTGAGGGTGTTTTTTTGTGTGTGTAACTTTTATTGAGGCGAGCATCTGGGGACGGGTGGAACTGAGGGTAGAGGAGGTGTGTTTGGAGAACCGCTGCCAGCCTTGAGACTGCTTGGCACGGTTCCTCGCAGGTCCTCGCCACCGCCTGCCGGGGACGTGGCCACTTGCCTGGCCTGTCAGCTCCTGGCGGCCTCATGGCACAGAGCCGTGTGCTGGACCTGTGTCTCTGGCTTTTCAGCCACGCTTGTCTGAGCAGCGGCCAGTGGGACAGGGGGTGGGAGTGGGGGTGGGGAGGCTTTATTAAATAACGTCTCATCTGAAAAGGTTTTTCTTCCGAATAGCCATTGCTGTGTGTGAGTATGTGTATTCTCTGGCCTCTTTTTTGCCATTGGCACATCACTGCTGCCTAAAACTGTGTGTGTATGTGTATGTGTGTGTGTGTGTGTGTTTGTGTGTGCATCTGTCTGCCTGCCTTCCCTGTCTCTCTCTCTCTCTCACTTTGTGTTTGTGTGTGTGTGTGTGTGTAGTGCCCGGCCTGCCTGCCTGGTATCCAGATGCATAAACCTTATTGATCCTTTTCCCTTTTCTCCAAGTGTGTGTTCCCCTGCCTCTTAGAGGACACCTCTGATTGTTTTGGGGCTGGTTTTACGACACTAATGATCAGATGGAGATCAAAGGAGTCGGGGGTAATAATTTTTAGACCTCAATGGCTGCTGTCAGGGACTTAAGGGCTCAGGGAATGGGTCCCCTGCAAGGACCTGTTTAAAAGATAATTGTAAGCAAATTGCCCTCTGAGTAGTGTACAAAAAAACAACCCACTCAGAGTTTCTGAGCTCTGCTTCTGGACTTGTTTGGATAAAATAGTAAGGTCTCAGGCTACTGTTGCCATATTGCCTTTTTTTAATAGGTTATGGTGTGGGTGTTTAGATCAGCAAACTAAGAAAGCAGTTTTGAAAGGCCTCAGGAAAGCCTGCTTTTTACTTCCCTCTGAAGTTGAGTCACCCCATTTTAATAAAGAACTGTTTGCTTAGCACTCTTTTAGTAGGCAGCAGGTGATGAGACTAGAAGGAAAACCCTGGTGAATGGCACAGTTCAGTAATTGTTGCTGTAGGTTTTTCATATGAATCAGCTATCTAAAATATGCATACATAAATGCCCAGTGCAAAGCACTTAAACTCTGGCTGCCAAAATAGTCATCCCCTGGCATGTAGACATTGGATCTCGGAAAAGTCAACAACAGTTTAGCGTCTGCCCAAGGACTTAGTTTGAACTGAGGCACAGATGACCGCATTGACCTTGGTGTTTGTGCTGTGCTCTCAAGAGATCTCCACTCCGCATCTCCTCTTGGCCACCCTCACATATAAAACCTTTGAAAAACGTGTGTTCCGAAGAACCAAAAGAAGAGCCACGATACCAGCCAAAGGAGAATGACCTACAGCTGACCTAAGTGTATTCTCTCTCTACCGCCATTCTTTGCAACATTCATCTAATGGCAAATGGTCTGTTGTTTTTGTTTTTGCCACTGTGATCACAATTACAAGCTAATCATCATCATCCTCATCGTCATTATCATCCATGGCAGTTTTATTCCCCTTGTAAGAGGTCATGGGCTTCACTGCTCCGAGCTGTCTGGCCGAGGCTTGAATGTGTCCACAGCTGAGTTATTCTTCAGTGGAATGTTGTAGTGTAGAGGGGACAAAGGGCTTAAGCATGGGCAAATGCCATTTAATGACACACATACTTCAGCGCTGATGTCACTGAAGTAGGAACCAAGTGCATATAAAAGCTGTACTAGCAGTTTTTGCGGAACAGCTCAGAAATAACAAACGAAAGTCCTTGTTAAAGTTCAAACTGTATGGATGGCAAAGGTGAGATGGATAAGAAAGAACCGGATAAAATCACTTTATGTTGGTGACCCAGTCTGACCGCGGCTATGGCTGGTCCATATTTAAATACAGGTTACCAAATGCATTGACATGAAAGTATGAGCCTGTGATTTGAAGTAAATTTGCTTACCTTATTTCACCCTGCTGCATGAATAGTGCTATATTTTTAAATATATATATTTTGTATATTATAACCTTGTTGCTGTATCACAGGTCTGAGAGTAACATAATTTCAATTCTGTATGTCCTGTACACATTGCATGTTTGACAATAAAGCTGACTTTGACTTTGAGTTTCCATGACAGTGTTAGTAGAGTTAGCCCCTTGGCATGTATGTGAAGGATGTGTGCGCTGCCCTTGCCTTCACCTTCTAAAGTAAACACTGGCCCCTGCTGGCTCCTCACACCTATGGCAGGTTAGGCCAGTGGTGTGGACAGCCTTACAGTCACTAATGACCAGTTTACTCTGAAAGCGTTAGAAGTGTTTACCTTTGTATGTCATGTGCCTGAAGTACATTTTAACCTTACTGTTCCTCGATTTGTAGATACAGCAACATGATGTGTGTGTAGAACAAGTACCTTAAATACATTACAGTAGGCCTACACCATGTATTGAAATATTGATGGTGAAAATATTGATGGTAAGGGAAAGGAACCACCGTTAAATACTATGAAGCTGCTTGAAATAGCACTTTCTGATCACCATTGCTAATGTTATGTTATCTGTACTCTATCCAGTTTGAGGGCTGTCAGAAGGCTTTCTCCCGTCTCGAGAACCTAAAGATTCACCTGCGCAGTCACACGGGCGAGAAGCCCTACGTGTGCCAGCACACTGGCTGCCACAAGGCCTTCAGTAACTCCAGCGACCGCGCAAAACACCAGCGCACTCACCTGGACACCGTGAGTGCTTCCTGCAGCAGCAGTTTACACTGGCATGTGCATAAAAGAAGGTGCTATAGGATGTTATAGGCTATATCAGCAAACACACACATTAACATTTATTTGTGGGACATGTTCCTTTTTGTCTGATAGCTCAATGCAGCTGTGCTCTCAATGTGTGTCCATTAACTAATGTGTGCATTGATGAAAGGTGATGGTCAAGTTTGTTGTCTGGCTGTGTTTTTTTGTGTGACAGAAGCCGTACGCATGCCAGGTACAGGGCTGCTTGAAGCGCTACACAGACCCCAGCTCTCTACGTAAGCATGTGAAGTCTCACTCCACCAAGGACCAGCAGGCTCGGAAAAAGGTTTGTGTCAAACTTGGACAATTAATGAATGTTTATGATAAGGTAACGGTTGTGGCCAGACTTAACATGCTGGAGTCTGTTGGTCAGAAAATCCACGATACAGTTGCATAGGGGGGCACTGTAATGCAATGTGCAATGTTTACACAATTAGTCGGGGATATAGATCAACTCAGTGCACCCTGCTTTCTGTATAACACATATCATTTCGAAGAATGTCATTAGCAGCACACAGTATAGTTGAGGCCAGTGGCAGAAATTTTGCCACTTCTTGGAAGCAAGTAATACAAAAAAAACAAAAACTAAAAGGCTACTTTATGATAGCATGTTTTTTTGTATTTATATTCTGTCATTTCGTTCTGAAGACGGGTTTCATTTAGAGACACATTATGAACAAGCGTTAGTTCTGCCTAGCACAGGGGAATGCACAGATGCTTCGTCAAACATGGAACTTGTTAACTAGTGTGTAGTTGTGGTGCTCATTAACACATGAACACAAAAAAAGACAAGAAAGGTCACGTCACCATAGTTACAGCAAGTAAAGGTAAGATGTTTCTAAAAAAAAAGGAAAAGAAAAAAAAACACAGAAAAGAAATGTGATACTAATGCACATATTCTGAGCTACAAATGCCATGTGCTTTGTTAAGAATTTTTGGAAGATTTTTTTTACTGCGAGAACACTTGATATGCTAAGGATTTTGCAAGGCTGTCTGTTGTAGTTGTGGTGGTGGGCTTAAAGCAACACTTCAACAACTTGCCACCTTTTGATAGTATGTGTGTTATCGACTTAATTTATTCCTTATTTGTTTGTTTTTCTGTGTATTCATTTTTGGGTAATACATGGTCATGGAAGGAATAAACATAACTGTGTTTACTACCAGCCACCCAGACAATACATGGTTTAGATCTGTAATGGCACAAAAACTTCATAGTATGACATTAATAACCATGCCACCAAAAATGGAAGCTATCCTGCTAGCAAGCCTTTATAAACAATAATGCTTTGCAAATCTCAACACATTCTACATCATGGCACCACTTGTTAAAATAAACTGCCATCAGAATAACAGCACTGTCTGAGCTGAGCAGTATTCTATGACAGTTGCTTTCTTAGAAGAAATTGTGTAAGGAACAACAAATCCCTTTACTGTGTTTGTGAAAATTACAACTAAAGAATGTGTTTTTCTTCTACAGATTCCTGCCTGCCTCCCATACCCTGTTACGTGCTTTTTAAATAACTGCATAGCATGTTTGGTGCTCTGAATACTAACAATTCATTGTGCTTACCATTCATTTCATATTGATTATCGCACAGTTAAGACAAAGCACAGACTTGGGTCAGGATGGGCTGTCTGAGTGCTTGACAATCCAGCCTCTGCAAGCTTGCCTCTCCCCCATGGATATGATTGACAGCCGGCTGTGCCAATCCCCCGACCGACCTAAGGACTTGTACTTGGGTAAACAACTATTGTTTTCTGAATAGCTTTTCAACTGGAATTCAAAATGGCATAAAGACTGCGTATAGCACATTGACTATATGAGCTTATGCTTTCTAGTAAACAGTGCACATATTTATGCATGATGTGCCATGTGTCAACTAAAATGGAATATGAAATGGAGTTTGTGTTGTCACAGTAAAACAGAGATTGAATGGTAAGAACTCCTACCACTGCCTGTGTGTTTATGGCTAACATAACGTGTTTGGGGTTGTGCCATAGGTGTGTTCTCATCTAACCAGTCCAGCAGCAAGGCATCTGCTCAGGTGCCTCGCCCAGCCCAGACCAGCCCTCATCTGCCTGTTCTGTCCCCCCTGTCTGATGCCTGCAGGTACTGTGCTGACCAGCCTGCACTACAAAGGGTTTGCATTAGGCTAATGGCAGTAGAGATACCTGCATAATTTGTTCTATATTGGTGTAGTAGCATAATCAATTAACAACAACAACAATACCTTCCTTGTTTTTTGTGAGACTTAGACTAAGAATAGAAAATGATTTTCTTGTGTTGATGTGACCAATTGATCACATGAATTACCTAACAGAAATAATCATTTCGAGTAGTATTCAAACATGTAAACATGTAAATTCAGCATGTAAGTTGCAGAAGCTGGAAAAAAAATGCAAGACTTTTGAACACTGGCTATTAATCATTTTCTGCTCTTGGTTGCAGCAGGATAATGACAGCTTCTGCTAATTGCCCTAATAGGCCACTGCCACCTCACCTCGGTTAGTGAGGGAAATTTGAAGTAATTGACATGCAAGGCGAGGGTAAACCCTTTTAGATTAAGCAAAAGTAGCCTTGTAAAAGAGTTTGATTCCTGATGCTGCAGTGTGATCTAAAGTACTATAATAATGTGAAAGAAAAATGTCCTCATTTCGTGAGAATGTGGGAATGAAATGATGCACAGTTTTAAAGGTCCTGTTTGTCTGCACTAGTGGGCAGCTGCTTAAGTTGCAGGTGGTGAAAAAAAAACTGGATCGTTTTTTGGTGTCTGACACATCTTGAAGGACACTTAGAACTTGCGTGCACAATTACATCTGTTCACGAGCATCTACTTTAAATTCCCTTAGAGTTTCCAACACCACAATGTGTTGCTATGACTGATTTCAAAACTCCTACACTCCGCTCCCTCTCTCTCTCTGATCTGAAACAATTAAGTGCCTAAAAACATTGGTTGTCATGGCTTTATGGCAGTAAGCTCATAGTTGGAATAATCTGATTTTAAATAAAGCACCATTTTTCTCCCTTTTGAAAAGGGGCCCAATGGGCTTTTGTGAGCTTTTAAGCATCAGCTGTGACAAAACAACATAGAGGAGTGGGGGAAAAAGGGAGCTGTGGTTTTTTTTTTTTTTTTTGGTACAGTTTTTGGATGCAACACTGCAACACCGTTTCTGTGTCTGCCCATATAAACACATTCGCTCATCGGCGCGCTTCAAAGCAAAGAAAGGGGGAGGCGGCCATTTCTGTACTCTCAGAGCCAGATGCTCCACACCACTTGCTGGTGGTAATTGTTTGGGTACCAGCAGTAGGCAAAGCATTCACAACAGGGTCCTGAGGACACAATTGGCTGGAGAAAACAAGCTCCGCACTGCCTCATTGGGCTTACGGAGTCTGCATTAACGGATGCTATAGACACCAAACATAGTGACTTAGGAATTCAATAAGTGAATCATAAGAAGAAAAAAAAAAGATTGCGTTTTTTTCTTGTCTACAGAAAGAGGATTGCTGTGATTACTTCTGTAAATGTGAAATCAATTGTGAAATCCCATCCCTTTTTTATCATGTTTTTTTTCTTTTCAACTCTAAAAGAGGACCCCATGAATTTTAAAGTTGTAAAATTATGTAGATCCTACATTTAATGGGAAAAAGCACCATGTTTTTGACACATGTTATAAGAGTGACACAGACTATACAAGATATCCAGAATGTTTTAAGTTATTAACCTAAAAAAATCTCATGTTAGATTTACATATACAAATCTTAAGCCTGTCCTTCTTCTGGTGTGGACAGTATCAGAACACTGGTGAGGACAGTATCAGAAATTTTTCGGAAAATAATGCAGACATTTACTTAACATACACATTGTTATACACTACTTATCTCCATACCATTTTATTTTTTGACACTACTACTGATTTTACTCGATTGGTTCCATATTTCAGAAGATATGATGTGGTCCACTCTAAAATGTCCAGTGCTTACAGTATATATGATGACGCCATGACTGATAAGGTCACCTGTAAATAAGTGGGCATGTCGTTGCATCATACAATGTGTTATTGTCTTTAAAATTAGATGTTGGAAGACATTCTAAAGAACTTATTATTGGTTTTTAATTATTCAGTAGACCTATTTTGTAACCACATATGACATAATTTGCATTCAAGTGTTTTAAACCTTGATATCCTAATATATGTGGTTTAAAAAAAATGAAGACTCTACAAAAGAGTTGTTAAATTATTATCACACTATTACACTTATTACTGTTAAAATATTATCACACTGTTGCAGTAACTACATGTGTTGTATGCAGAATAAAAGTTCACTATAAGGCCATTTCTGTGTGGCTTGTTTCACCATCTTCACAGATTCGTTGCCCCCTCATCTCATCAACTGACAGCCTCACACCTTCTGCCTGCCCCCCACCCCCCCTGTGGGCCAGGTGCCCTGCAGAGGACCTGTCGAACTCAGTCTCACCTGGCCCCTCCCGACACCCACCTGCAAGGTGACTCCCGTTTACCACACTGATTGTTTACAGAAACAAATTGATGTTTGGGACTGTAAATGCAAAATATGCCACTGCTCTTACAGTGCAGTTCATTTGCTCTCAAAATGACTCATTTAAGGCCTGGATTCATGAATTGAAACACTTGAAGTCATGCTGCAGGTCTTAGTCATGATCCATCCTGAGGCAGGACATCTGAGAGAAGGCTCCCACTGTGTGATGAATGAATCATGTTGTCTCCACGGTCGCGGGAGCAGCAGGTGTTTGGTACAGTCAGAGAATACACCACCGGGGTAGAGCCCGTTTCCCAGAAGACTGAATAATCCATGCAGCGCCTCCGAAATATTAACACAGCATGCCCCAATGACGAGCGCTGTTTAGCAAAATTGGATATGCTGCTTCGAAGATGTTTATGCACAACTGCGTTTGAGGATTTGAGCGTAGTGCGTCAGAGGCAAAAGGCATCAGTGTGAGATGTTTCCATTTATAAAACCTACACCTCGGTGTATGGACATGCTTGTGAATTGATTCTTCTGTGTACACAGGCTTCTCCGGCCATATCCATATGGCATGCACTCCGACGTATGATGACTCACCCCAGACCGCAGGGCTGACCCTGGCCTGTTCCACCATGCAGGCTCCAGCATTCGAGGGTGACCTGTCTGCCCCCACCACCTCCCAGTCCGATCTGGACTTGGTGCACAGAGCCCTATCAGGGATCACGGGTGAGCTAAAGTCTTCCTTATGCTACCTGTCGGGAAACCAGGGAGCCAGTCAACAGGAACTTTATTATTTATTGGATGTCAGATCAGAATTTTCATATGTAGTGATAGATTGTCTTCATTTGTCTTGAAATGGAATCCAATTTAACTGTCTAACAACTAATAGGCTTTTAGATAGACACGGATGGAAGATAATATGTTATTTTGGTGCAAGTAAAAGTGAAAACTAGTGGCTAGAACATTACTTTTTTCATGTCCTGTTTATATAGAAAAATATTGTCTTCAGAGAGCATTTTCTCTTTTCTCTGGTCTGTTCTACTAAATATAACAGGCAATATGTCGTCACAGGCATAAATGCAATTGCCCGGCGTGTGTAGAATAGGTCATTTAAAGCATAACAGATGGAAATGCAGAAAGGGTCTATGAGGCTGAGAAAAATGGACAGAGCAAACAGTGGAGTCTCTTACCGTCTACTTCACATTTCTGTTCTAAAAAAGGGATTGCTCTGATGAAAAACTTATTTCGAAATCTAGAATGAGTCACAAGCTAGGTACATAATAATTTCTGTTGACTTTGTCAGAAAAAAAAACTGCTGCTGCTGCCGTTATAGGAAGTAAAAACCCTGCCACATATTTGATTCAACCATTTTCTTAACCAGCTGATTCTGAGTACACAAGTTATCAGGCAGGTAGATCGTTAAGACTTCATATTAGGATTTTATAGGAATGCATGACAGGGTATTTTTTTTTACTTTCTGAAGCTAGGGTTCACACCTCTGCTGTTTTACAACATAAGCTCCAAGATCAGAACAATGTGTTGCACATTATACCTATAAAAGTGCAGTTACACAGATAAAATCACGACAACCTGTTTATTTTATTTTATCGTACACAGACAATCTTTGGAACTGCTGAAACAAAACTGCCAAAAACCTGTAGAATATGTTTTTATTTAAAATCTGTTTTCTCTAAAAACAAACAAATGTGTGTTTCTTTCTGTTTTACCAGTATATGACATCCAAGGTGAGTCACATGACTTCCTTCTACATCCCGAACTGCAAGGATCAGATGGCAGCTACCTACACATAGGTGAAATGGAGCGTTGCACCAGCCAGCTGTCCTGTATCTAGACTGAGGAATGACCTTTTACCTCCACACTCATGCTTCTGTGGCCTGATCAGCAATGAGCGAGCATTAGTATCACAACAGAACATTGACTATATTATGATTAACCTTACTACCATTATTATTGTGTTAACATTGTGATTATGATTTAATGCACTGAGGCCTTTTAGCAGATTGGATTTTATGCACTGTGGCCTTTTGTGTTGATGTACAGCTCGAAATCCATTTTGTACATTTCTGCAGACAATGGAAAATAACAAAATATTGAGTATTTAATAGAATCATTATCCACATTGTTGCTCATGGTGTGTTCTAACTCTAATAACCATGTACTAACCACCACAGAGTGCCTTATGTACAATCTAGTCTATGCCACAATGATGCCTTTCTGTAAGTCTGTTTAAATCTGTAAAACAAAAGCTGTGAAGAAATACTGAAGTATCACGCTGACATAATTATTCATCCAATTATAATAAAAGGGCGAGTATTATGTTATTTTGTCATTTTAAATGGTCTGTAAAAGGGGTTTACTGCCCTCTACATCACTGCTTAAAATCCCTTCATGCTTAATTTTAGGTGTCGCTAGATATTTGACTTTGTTGTTGGCAGGCCAAAGACAGTCATTCACGTATAGTTGTTATTATTCCACTCTGTCCTGAAAGTCACTTCTGCACTGACCTGTCTTAATTGGGTTATTGTCCTGTTGGAAGAACCTTCTGCCAGGTTGGAGGTCCTGTGAGGTCTGGATGAGGTTGACTTTAAAATGTATCCAAAGACATCAACAAAATTGCTCAACGATAAGTTTGATCAGGCACAACAAAAGGATTGCCTACTTATGTCAATGTGGTATTTCAAATGTTTCTTTTTAATAAATTTGCAAACATTTCTAAAATCCTGTATTTAGTGTCATTATGGGATACTTGACCTTTAGCCTAGATGAGGGGACTGAATACTGAATTGTGAAAGTATGAATGTTAGTAGCCTACGTTAGTAGGCATTTTTTGGTGCCTGTCAGCTCTTTGCATTTTCATTTAAGCTGTAGGCTTTATTCCTAGCCTTATATTTGGTTGACCAGTTATTGCATGAGCATCAGTTACACTCTAGGTCGTTTCCTAACAAAAGAGGCTAAACGTTCAGCTACACAATTTTAATTCCCAATAGTTTGCTCATCACTTTTGAATTTAGATTTGCTTTGTAGCCCGGTTTGTTGGTAGTGTAGCCTATAATTTAAAGAAAAACATCTATTGATAGGGAGCGTCATCCTCCCCCAAACATGGATCAGCCAGAAATCTCCTCAAATCAGATATGAAAAGAGAGCAGGGATGTCCTCGACAACTGAATCCACAGGGCAAGGCTAAAGAAAGGGAAAGGGATCGCTTCCCTTTCTCTGCCATCTCTACCAACCTTGATGATCAAGCGACGTTCAAGAGGAAGTCCCGCCCGGCTTTTCCGAGAATTTCGCACATTTTCCCTTGCTAAGGTTATTTAACGGTCTTTTCGATTTATAGCACAATTGCGCCAATCGCTTCGTTTCCCAATCTTTTATTTCATCCTTCCAGAATAAACTCTTGTAACGGGTTGTTCTCGGAAACAGGGCAAAAGGATAACCATCTCTACTGATACCTTTGCATAGTAAGCAAAAGCATTTTTTAAATCATAATTTTCTTCTTAACCCTTGGATGCTTACCGAAAGGTTCCAAGAAACAAAGACAAAGCAAAATATGCCTTCGACTATCAGGTTGGTGTCTGCAGAAACACATTGATTAGTAACAGTTCGTTTCAACAGCAGTGAAGGCTGTAGCCTACTTTACATTTTTACCCCCACCCTGAAATTACTGTCTGGCCTATGTCTGTTGTCCACCCAAATGACTCCGCCTTTTCCTGACGACTATGGTAGGTTGTGCTGAGGGGAGTTTTATAGCAACTGTTGCCCTGTGATTCAGCGCCATAGTCACCGTAGTCCTGGCGACTGTAACCCATCAACAACAACAACCTCTCGCTCCATCATTACCACCTCCACCATCCTCATCCTCATCAACACGTTAGTCCACGGTACAGGTGAATATAACAGATCTACTTCTATTTGCGCAATGCAGGAATTTGATGACGGACACATCCCTTTTTATGCCGTTATGTGAAAATGAATTTCAGAAATTGTGTTCTTTTGTGGATTGCTTTATTGGGGGGCAGTGAGCTAGCCTGCTAGCTAGTAAGCCAGCAACATTAATTTCATTCATTGCTTGGCAGAGCTAGCCAGCTGTGCATGTCAACCAGCAGCGATGTGGTAGCCGTTTTATCCACACTTGTGTTAGATCGCTGGGATTTGTTCCAATTATAAATGAACTAGCAAAATTGTACACGTGTATAAGATCACTCACAATTGTCGGCCCTTGAGAAATTTCTCTTTCTCTTTTATATTAGCTAGGTAACGGTATATTAACATTACCTGGTGCTAGCTTAATAAAATAACTAGCCTAGCTAACAGACAGTAGATGAATGAGCAGTTCGTAGAATAGTAGCGTGCTGGTAAATACCCAGACAGCTGATGCCTTTTGCGGGTTGGGGAAGTTGAGTTTTTGTCTATTGATATGTCTTTTTGATTAGACACATCTATATTGTGTAAATTAGCCTGAAAGCTAGCACTTAACTAGCGACTTGGCTAGGATAGTTAGCCGAGGAAGGCAGCCAGCCGTATACATCTGGGTACAAAATGGAATTCATTTTATCTGTGAAGCGTGCTGTTGCGAGCATGGTGTGTCATTAATAAACACTGGTAGCTTTAAAGTGTTGGCTGTTCAGAATGTCTGTCAACTACGGTGAGGTAATCATAATGTATCGGTAGTTGTATGGTGCCACACAGCAAGTTGGTGATTTTTGGTTGCACTTGTCCGTTAGCTAGCAAGCTACCTCTATGCACTGTCAATGGCAAGCTACACATTCGTTGCGGTTCGGTCGGTTTAGCTGGCAGACCATGTTAGCTGTGGCTAGTTTACTAAATTGGCTGCTTCTTTTGTGTTGTTTGTGGTCGTGCACGAAAGGTACTCAGCTAGCATGTTTGCTACTGGTGGCTTTAACACACTTAGGACAGGCAAAGCCTAAACATTACTATCGATCTTTAAAACAAGTTCATTCTTAGCTTATGTAAGTTTCCTTACAATTTCAATCCAAGTTATCTATGTGTATTTGTAAGCTAATGTTAGCTTATGTAATAAATTAGTCCATGCTTATGCTAATTAGCCTTATAACTGCCTTTAAAAGTGAGCTAGCCACCTGACCAAATTTGGGTGCATTGTTTAGACTAACCACTGGTGCAGAAGTAAGCTAGGAACGTAAGCTAAATATTAGTGAGTTGATTTGATATGAGTTAATTGTGCAGAATTTAGAACTTCGGAAGGATTTCCATTTACTGTGTCAGCTTGGCTAGCGTTAGCCAAGTTGGTAGATGATGTATTAATTTAATCAGATTGTGATGCCCTTATATAAAAATAGCCCGTGTCGAAAAGTGATTTCAGTCGAGCTAGTCAATGATGCACTGCATTAAATCCCGTTACAGAAAATAAACGTTTATTCGTAGCTCTCAGGCCTAACCTTTGTCAATGCTGCTTCATTATGTGTCCGCAGTGCCAGGATATGCTAAACGTCAGCGGCACCTGCCGCAAGTAATGCAGCAGCAAGTTTCTTTTTTTCTGGACCTGTTGCAAAGGGAACACAAGCCTTGAACAATGCCACTTTTACTGTCAACCCTTAAAATGCTCAGTGTCAGCAGCTGTTCGGTGGAAACCCGAAGTTCCCCCTTCTAATGAGAGTGAATAAATATTATCTTATGTATTGTTTTTATGTGAAATATTTTTGTCCATAATACCTCTTTAACACGCTTAAATATAAACAGAGGGAAATCCTACTATGTGTTTTTTTTCGACTTCTATGACCTCTTCAGCATGTTTCCAAGTGTTGCATCAGCATTCTTTCCTCTTTTTCTTTCCTCTTTTTTTCTAAGTCTTAGTTCCACTGGGTGTGTTTCCTTAGTCCCAGTCCCAGAACCCCTGTTGTCTTCATTAAGGGATGGAAACAGGTGTGTTGCATGTTTGGGGGAGGGAGGGGGCCAGGCTCTTATACCGGGGTGGTGTGGGTGTTGAGGGGATTTGGTCAACTAATCAAATAAGAGCTAGCCAGGTGCTAGACATTGTACATATTAATTGGTACAGAATAAAAGGGAGAGCATGGCAATGACTAAAAAATGCCAACAACTTATACCCACCAACAGGCTGTATGACTGGTATTGAGGCAAGACTCCTTAGGTACTTTTCACTATTTTTAGTTTTGAATAATAGTGGAATGCACGTGGCAGAGTAACAAAACACCCTAACCAAGAATGGCAGTGTGCATTCATGTTACCATAGCAACATAAAGTACCAGCGTACACCCAAGTCTCCGACCTTGAGAGGGAAAAATCTATGTTATTTCACATATCTGTAATGGTGTGTGGGTAATGAAAAAGCTCAGATCGAGTATCTGCAGAATCCACAAACCTTTTTAAAACGGCCGGGGGAAAAAAAGATGTAAAATCTTCTAAGCTTTAAAAAAAAAAAAATTACACAGGAACCAAACATGATTGGTCTAGTTTGTGTAAATGCGAACAAAGTGTAAAATGTATTTAACTATACAATGTCACCAACTGGGAGCTCCCAGCCCAATATGAAATGCAATGTTGCATACTTCATTTACAGACTGAAAGGCTATGGCCTCGAAATTAATAGCCTCGTAAAAT
>CM059275.1:22482062-22574562 GCA_030347295.1 Setipinna tenuifilis
ATCACATTACATTTAGCTAAGATGTGCCCGCAGTTGTGGAAGGTCTGTTAAGATGTTTATGGGTTGTATGTGTGTGTTCTCCAACAGCAAGGTGTGTGTGTGTGTGTGTGTGAGTGACTACTCCATTCATATTGTGGGACACAACAGCATGTTTGGGTTGCTGACCTCTTTGCTGTGCCCTTGTGTTTTTTTTTTTATTTATGTCACATTGACCTTTTTGATTGGCTCTTGTTACCTGGCTTTGGTCTGTAACATCCTAATTATTTTTTCCTTATTTTTTGCCCCCTTCATTTTTTACCTGGAGAGTTGTGGTAAGTGTGTGTTGTGTTTCTAATATGAGGATAGCTCTTGTGTGTGTGTGTGTGTGTGTGTGTGTGTGTGTGTGTGTGTGTGTGTGTGTGTATTTAGATGTGTCTGCTCGTCATAACGAGGTGTGTGTGTGTGTGTAGATGAAACCTGGAGAGTAAGTGGTGAGTGGGTGTGGCGTTTCTATTCTGAGGATCGCTAGTGTGTGTGAAGTGTTCGATGTGTCTGCTGTTCATGAACGAGGTGTGTGTGTGTGTGTGTGTGTGTGTGTGTGTGTGATCTACCTGTGGCAGGTGTGGCTAGTCTTCTCTATGCTGGAACAGATGGACAGGAGGAGATAAGGAGTCCTATCAGTGACTCCCCCCGTAATCATTGTCCTCCGTTATCAGACGCTAAATACACACACAGATGTGTGTGTGTGTGTGCGGGCGTGTGTGTGATCCTACTCTAAGCAGCTCCCAAATGTGTTCATAGGAGACCTGTAACTGTTGGGGTCTATTCATATCGAACATCACACTTCTTAGTGTTTCTTGCAGGGCCTTTGTTAGTTAAGGTGGTGGTTGTCCGGGGAGGTGTGGGGTTAGGGTGAAGAAACAAATCACTGATGATTTTATATGATTTCTATTAGGCCTTGTCCTTTGCATCGTGTTTGTTTTAAGGTTTCCAGCTGGAATGAATGGAAGGCAATTGATCCTGGCAGTGTCTATTGTCGTATATGTTCCTATAATTTCATCACCTAGGCTAATTTCAGATTTTTTTGTGTGTGTGTGTGTGTTTTATTGGGACATCTTGGTTAAGGTGGAAGGGATGTGTTGTTAAGGTGGCCACCTTAACTTTAAAAGCACTAGGGGGGAAAAAATGCTTCTTTGCTGCCATAGCAGAGTATTGGACTAAAGATGGCATTCTGTTATATTGTACAAACCAGTTGCACTTTTGTGATTCTCTTATAAAAAAAATAACCGATGGCTCTGTCCTCAGGCAAGTAAATTCCAAGGAGATGGGCCCGCACACCTGAAATCCTTTTTTGTGCTCTTATTGGTGGTCGAAATGCGATTCTGTGCCAAACAATAAAAGAGTAAAAAAGGATTTCAAGTGTGCGGGCCCATCTTTTGGGAATCTATTTGACACTTTTTGTCCTGCACCTGGACCGGGGATGGGCACAAAGATTTTTTTTGTAACTAAACTCTATTCCCAGACAATCCTGTTGTATTTCACAAAATGTTTCTGTGTGTGTGTGTGTGTGTGTGTGTGTGTGTTTCTGTGTGTGTGTGTGTGTGTGTTTCTGTGTGTGTGTGTGTGTGTGTTTCTGTGTGTGTGTCTGTGTGTGTGTCTGTGTGTGTGTCTGTGTCTCTGTGTGTGTGTCTCTGTGTGTGTGTCTATGTGTGTGTGTGTGTGTCTGTGTGTGTGTGTGTGTCTCTGTGCGTGCATGTATGAATGTGCGTCTGTGTGCGTCTGTCTGTGCGTCTGTGTGTGCGCGTCTGTGTGCGTGCATGTATGAATGTGCGTCTGTCTGTGTGCGTGTGTGTGTGTGTAGGCGCCATGCAAACGCCCGAGGCCGGCGCTGACTCGTCCACGGTGCCCCTCCAGACCAGCGTGCAGCCGGCCGTCTCCACACAGCAAGGGGTCTCTCAGGTGACCGCCCAGCACAGGGAGGGGGGGTTTACACAACAAGGATTATTATTTATATTATTTCAATACCAGTTTACTTTCTCTCCGCTAACTAGCTAGATTTTAGAGTTTCTAGAGTTATAATTTCAAGTTTTATAAGACATTGTATCTGTTTGTTTTGTCATGTGTCAGCTCTGGTAACTCTGCTTTACTGAGTCATGTTAATAAAGCTCCTTTGAAGTTGAGAAAGAAAGAGAGGAAAGAAAGAATAACTAAAACATTAATAATACGGCATAATTTTAATAATACAATACAATAACAAAAAAAACACCGCACAAACAAGATCAGTTAAGAAACCTATAAGTACATCATAACTGTTTGCTGAGAGACAGAGAGTGAGAGAGAGAGATTACATGTGTCCACCATTAAGCGAGTCCATGTATAGTGTTTGTCCATCACTAATGTTTATCGTTACTTTGCCTGCTTAGAAAGTGTAAGTGTGTGTGTGCGTGTCCCCTGTTTGCATTTCTGTGTATGTATGTGTGTGTGTGCGAGAGAGAGAGAGGGACTAATGTTTGCCATGTGTGTGTGTGTGTGTGTGTGATCTGGGCAGGCTCAGACTGTTCCACAGGTGCAGCATGTGTATCCAGCACAGGTCCAGTATGTGGAGGAAAACAATGGCGTCTACACCAACGGCACTATGTAAGTCCTCTATCCCTCCTCCCTCTCTCCCCCTCCGTCCTTTCTCCCTGCTTCTCTCTCATGTCACCTAAATATGTTTTTCTTGGCCCGTTAGTGTGTGTGTGTGTGTGTGTGTGTGTGTGTGTGCGTGTGTGTGTGTGTGTGTGTGTTTATTCTGTGTGATTGAGAAGTCACCTGAGAATGACACCATAAGTGCTCAGAAGTACATCCATAACAGCCTTTGGCACAGGGCTTGTGTGTGTGTGTGTGTGTGTGTGTGTGTGTGTGTTGGGGCCCTTGCTGTGAACACACTGGTGCACACACACACACACAGCCTACAGGGTGGAGCGCCGTGCATCTTTTTGTGTGTATGCAAAGTAAAAAAAGATATTCTAATGTGATGATGTGTGACAGACACACCAGGTTCCTCAAAGTTACGGAACATCCTCTGCTGAAGTGTGTGTCTGTTAGTCTGTGCCTGGTATAAGAATCTGGTGTAGGCTTCTTCCTGGCTTTCAGTCGTGATGTTAAATTCATAATACTGTCAACCACGGAATACGCACAACATACAAATATATTTTATATGTTATTTATATAGTTTATCCAGAGCATCTTACAGTAGATTAAGTACAGGGACCGTCCTCCTGGATCAGTGTGGGGTTTGGATACATTGCTCATGTCCACCCTAGCTGCATGGCTAAGGAGTGTGCAGGAGAGTACTGGTTATTCACTCTCCCACACCCACCCACATTTTCATTACTGGTACATGAATCGAACCTGTGACCCTCAGGGCTCTGTAAGCATTTGGTAACTGCTGCTCAATTAAATCAAACCCAATTAAACACACACATACACTCTAACTCACTCACTCATTCACTCACTCTCCGACACCTACTTTTCACTCACCCACTCGCTTGTTCACTCACCCACTCACTTGTTCACACACACACACACAGACACACACACAGACACACATTCCCCCTCACTATTTCTCTCTCACACACACACACACACACACACACACACACACGCACACACATTCCCCCTCACTATTTCTCTCTCTCACACACACACAAGCACACACAAGCACACACACACACACACACACACACACACACTAACAAATTCCCCCACTATTTCTCTCTCACACATGCACACACATACACACACATAATGTTTCTTTAAATCAATGTTCCATATGCCTCCTCCAGAAAGCTTCACTTGTAAGACCTCTCCACCGTATATATTCCCTAAACATTCTGCAACCATACACCATCTGAACGCCCACCCATACGTAGTCCAAATATGACTGTAATTTGGACGTTAAACTGTACGTTTTTGCCAATACAAATGCTCCGCAAACCCGACCAGCTGCCCACACAGGCATACATTCAGAAATCTTGTGCATTTACAGGCCCTGCGTGCATCTTGATGAATTAAAGATTGTGTTAAAAGTTCATTTATTTATCAGCGCTACTGTGAAATGCAAAAGCAGACCCGACCAAATGCTGAAGACATAAATATGAACATACGTTCTTTTTCAGAAGGATGATATTTATTTTATAAAAATCCAGCTAATGAAAGCCTTAAAATATTTCAGCTGCTGTGTAAAGACTCAAATGTGAGCTTCACTTTTTGAATTGGATTAATTAAACGAATTAACTTTCCCACAGTATTCTAATTTGCTGAGATGCCCCAATATATTCATAGCAACACTTTCTATAGCACCTATCTAAGAATGCCATTTATAACTACTGCATATGTGTTGGGTGTTACTATTGCCTAGTGAAAGCAGTGATATACAGATTTCATCTTGTAAAATGGGGAAATAACGAAGGAACATTTTTGTTTTCAACTGCTCTGGCAACATTTGCAATAAACCACACTGCTCATGTATTGTAGTGTGTCTGTATGTGTTTTTTATTACTTTTTTTTTTTTTTTTTTTAACTGAAAGCATTCCGTGTCGCAGTGAGATATGTTAGTGATACATGGCAGTAATATCTGCCTCTGCCATCTGTCTGTTTACTGTCTATTGACTCACTATCAAAACATTACAATGCCCTATTTGTCTTCCTATCTAGCCCTGGCTATAGGCCGTTTTGCCCCCTAATTGAACAGTAATGGCACACAGGCATCCATGTTGTTGTGTGGTCCACACTGGGGGCGCAACTTGTGGGTTTTGCGGAAGTTTGGGCCATATACCCACCCAATACATATACCCCCCCCCCCCCCCCCCCATACACCCAATACTAAACTGACTAAACACGATACCCAAGATACTAACTAAAGCAGAATCACAATGACTTCTCACCAAGCCATAGTTGAATTAATTATTTGGTGCTATGTTTTTGACTGTAACCGCCTATAAACGCAGTCCGTTAACCCTGGTCCTTTTTGACCCTTCCTTCTCCCCGTAGCCGCACGTACACATACTCGGAGCCTCAGCTCTACAGCCAGAACAGCGGGGGCAACTACTTTGACACGCAGGGCGGCTCGTCGCAGGTGACCACGGTGGTGTCGTCGCACGGCATGGCCAACAACGGCGCGGGCGGCGGCGGCGGAGGCACCGGGGCAGGTGGCATGGGCATGGGGCTGGCCGGGGGGCAGATCATCAGCAGCTCGGGCGCCTACCTCATCGGGGGCGGGGGCAACTCCATGGACAGCGCCACCCCACACCCCACCACGCAGACGCCCAGGGCCTCGCCTGCCACGGTCAGTGTGAGTGGGATGACCATGTCTGCATGCTCTTTTTTGTGTGTGTCTGTCTGTGTCTATTTTATGTGTAGGGCTTCACTGGCCACGATCCATGTGAGTGGGATGCGCGTGTGTGTGCGTGTTCGTGTGTGCGTTTGTGCGCATCCGTGCACGTGTGTGCGTCCATTTCATGTGTAGACCAGTAAACAACCACTGTCAGTGTGAGTGGGATGGGGTGTGTCCATTTCATGTTTATGGCCTTGTGAGCCACATTTAGTGTTGGTGTGAGTGGGATGTGTGATTGCATGTCATCTTCATGTGTAGGATGTAAACGTACGACAGTATGGCCGAAGCGTGTGTGTGTGTGTCTCTGTATGTCTTTACTGCAAGTCTGTGACAGTCTGGACATTTTGTCCAAAGAAGTGCAAGAAAGCAGAGTGGAAATGTGCAAGCTTGTGGTGTGTGTGTGTGTGTGTGTGTGTGTGATATGCAGCTAAACTTGTTTAAGTAAACAAGTCAGCACAGAGCAGAGCGGAGTTGTCCTCTGCATCGCTGCACTGCAGCGCATCACTCTGTCTCTGCGTTTTTCCCTCTCTCGCTACAGCTGTTTGGAGTCAAACTGGCTATTTAGTTAACCCCCACCCCTCACCACCGCCACCCCCTCACCCCTCACCCCCTGCCGACACCAAGACTGTTATTGCCGCTCTCGCGCCTTCAGCCCCCACATAGAGCACCAACCCCCCCTACCACCACCACCAGTAGCACTAGCCACCCTTCTCCATCACTCTCTCTCTCTCACTCTCTCTCTCTCTCTCTCTCTCTTGTTCTGTCTCTCACGAGAGGAGCGCTTGATATTTTCCCACCCAAAATGAAAATGCCGTGTCTAAAAAGGCGAGGCCCTCCCGCTGCCGGCGTGGATCATTATGAGCTTGTGTGTGTGGGGGAGGCCAAGGCAGGGCTGACTTCATCACATGAAATCCGCAGAGAGACGCCGGAGTGGAGGGTGGAGGGTGGAGGGTGGGTGGTGCCTGATGCCTGGTGGTGGTGGTGGTGGTAATGGAGGTGGCTGCGATGAGGGAGAAGGCAGCTGATGATGAGGCTGCTTTGACCCCTGCTGGTGGGATGTGGTAGTGGTGGTGCTGCGGCCACGCTGACACAGTAAGATGCTGCACCTCAGTTCATAAAACTCCGGCATCCCTCAACCCCCTTAAGACCCTAACGCTTTCCCCGCATTTTGATATGACAAACGTGATATTGACCCCCCAAAAAAGTCTTCTGTTTATTTTTTCTAGTGAAAAATCCCTATTTATCCCTATTTTTTTTATAGGGAATAACTGTTAGCAAGTTGGTGGACCAGTCATGCCGTTTTGTTTTTAATATGAGGAGACGTAACAGAATCACATATGGGGTGGTTAAATCGCTGTGCTTCGCTACCGTTTCTGAAGTGTTTGTTTGTTTATTTCTTTATCATTATTTTTTTAAGAGGGTGGTTGGCTTTCCTGTCCACTGCTTGAAATCAGTTCATATTTCTTGCTGATCACAAACTGCTGTTTTCTTGTGGATGTGTGTTTTAATATTGGTTATCAGTCTTCTGTAGTAGCTTTTATTACACTTTTTTCCTGTCATTATGTTCTCTTGTTTTTTTTCCTTTTTAACTTTTCTTCCTTACTCTTTCTCTGCTTTTTTCATTTGTTTTTTTTCTTCTTTCTTTTTGTTTTTTATTTTTGCTCTTTGCTATCAGATTGAAATGGCGATTGAGACACTCCAAAAGTCTGAAGGGTTGTCGTCTCAGAGAAGCTCGCTGCTGAACAGCCATGTAAGTTTTTGTTTGTTTGTTTTTGTTTTGTTTTTGTTTTTTGCTCTTCAATCACAACACAACTCTTGCCTCCTGCCTCCCTGTCCTGCCTCGTCTCTTGTGCTGTCTGTGTGTGTGTGTTTCTGCTGCCTCGCCTCCTCATTTAGAGGGGAGGCCACAAACGCCCATGATTGCCTCACTTAAAGACCCAGTAAAGCAAAAATATTATGCGTCAAATAATATCTATTTCTTCATATCAAAGACAGATTTGTTACTAATTACCTTGTCAATTTTGATTGGTCATGAGCACTGCTACAAGGTAAAGTTAAAGTAAAAATATAAAGGCAGTACTTCCTGTGCTTGGATGTTGTGGGGTGTCTGCTAAAAATGCTGAGGCACTGCTCGTCCAATGCTGTGCTGTGCCAAACATATTCTTATGATGTAGGCAGAATGTGTTTTAGTCCCACCCTACTTACGCCATCCGTGATAAGTAAGCGGGTAAAAAGCTGTTAAACTGCATAGCTCCACAATGCAGTAAAACTGACTTCAGGGGTCGGCATATACATATTTTTATACATTTGACATGTTACCAAACTAAATAAGATTTTCACTTAACTGGGTCTTTAAACACACGCAGTACTTTGCATTTGGAAGCACACACGCTCATTAGTTTTCAGCGTATTCCTCATGAAAGCTGTCCTTTTCTTTAATGAATGCCTTACATTAGTGTTAAAGAAATAAAGCCCTAGCACCATCAGCCCTCTGATGGAACAACTGCCAGAGAAATTTACTGGAACAGAATGGTTTAATATTTCATAGACTTTAATAGATTTTTAGAGGTTAGGCTATATCATCTTTATGTGGCAATCCACTGAGAAAGTGGTACCTAAATTAATACCCCTGCAAGATAGTGAATGGAAAGCCAGTAAGTCATCCTTTTTTAATGTGGTATGTAAGATGCCTATCTAAAGATGCTTAAATCATAAAATATATATATTTTTAAACTTTTTCTAGCGACAATATATGAAAAAGGTTAAGATCAGCTTTTAGTTTTTGGTTAAGGTAATGTTCTGTAAACAATTTGAAAGACTAAAAACAGAATTTCAGCAAACCACCTGCAAGGTTTCTGCTTTACTATTCAAAGTAAATTCAGTCAGCATGCCTTCAACATCTCAGGATGTGAAATGCTGGCACTTCACTTCGTAATAAGGGCAGGGAGGCAAATGGAAGCTGAGAATGTGTCACTTTTAAACTGCATGCTTGACTGCCCTCATGGGAGAGAATAAATTCAGAATTAAGTCATTTTGTATAGTATGTATCAATAAATTGTATCAGCCAAGTGCTTCCAGGAATTAATTTGGCTTAAGGTTCAGCCATTTTAACATTGATATTGTGAGCTATGTGTTTTCCTATATAAGATGAGGAGAGGTGAGGCAAAATTAGCACCATTAGTAAATACTTTTGTGTTGCCACAGATGTGACGTCACCCTGCTTTCACACTAAATTGCAATTGGTGGTAATTTCTTCAAATTGTTGTTATTGTACTAAAGGTGGCAAGTCAATATGCCCCCAATTTAATCAGAGCTCATTCTTTGCCTCTGTATGATGAATGTGTATTTCAAGAACAAACAGACCTCTTAAATAACCTCCTGTTCTCTTCAGACCAACAGCTGTGCATCAGGCCAGCAGAACGACTAAGTTAATAACATGAATAAATCAAAACGGCCTTCTCAGTGGGTTGTAGTTATTTGTAGACTTTTCCTACAGCATACCTACTGTGCTAGACAGTGGAATTCGCATTGCAGCAAACATGGCTCAGCCTAGCTTTTAAACCAGCCCAGACGTCATGTAGGCTATTGTGTTGGGGGGGGGGGGGGTGGGTCTTAAGGCCAGGAACCATGTGTCAAAAAAAACCTATTGGTTGTCCAACTTGCCCGCCACCTTAGGAACTTTTCTCCCTAAATGGGGGAAAAAAAAAAACAAGCCCCCCCAGACGAAGTGTGCCTACATGGGACCGCCCCCCCTCCCCCGCCTGAGCACCTCCTTCCTCTCCCACAGCTGCAGTGGCTCCTGGACAACTATGAGACGGCCGAGGGCGTGAGCCTCCCGCGCTCCACCCTCTACAACCACTACCTGCGCCACTGCCAGGAGCAGAAGCTGGACCCAGTCAACGCCGCCTCCTTTGGCAAGCTGATCCGCTCCATCTTCATGGGGCTGCGCACCAGACGCCTGGGCACCAGGTCAGCCCACCCCTCTTCATACTCTTTCTCTGGCCTTCACCTGCCCCCCACCACCACAATGTCTTTGTCTGTCTCTGTGTCTGTGTTTGTCTCTGGCCTTCACCCCACTACCACCACCATCTCTTTGTCTGTCCCTGTCTCTGACCTGTAACCCCCCCCCCCACACACACACACACACACACACACAACCACCATCTCTTTGTTAGTCTCGGTCTCCCTCGCTCTCTTTCTCGCTCTCACTCCTCCTTTGCTTTCCCTCTCTTCTCTCTGTCTTTCTTTGTTATTCTTTCTTCTTTCTTTCTTTTTCTCTCTCTCTTTGTTCATCTGCCATCCTCTTCTCACTGCTGCTTTTGTCCCGTGTTCTTCTAGTATCCATTCACCATCTACCATGTCCTCTTTTTACCTCATCTTAGCCTCCTTCCCTGCTGATAGGATTACTTCTCATTCTTCCTCTCTCATTCTTCCTCTTCTTCATCTTCTTCCCCTTAGCTCACATGGTCTTTGTTCTTCTGCTCAATTTTTTTTTTTACCACCCACACTTCATTTGGCCTTTCCCCTCCCCTCCCCTCCTCCCTTCTCCTTTTGTCTTTATACCACCTTTTCATCGAACAATTTTCTTTGTTCAAGTGCGTTTCTGCGAATCATATTAATTCTTATCACTCGCTGGTTGACTGACTGACTGACTGATTGGCTGACCGGCTGGCTGCTGTTGCGCTGTTTGTCCTGCAGGGGGAACTCTAAGTACCACTACTACGGCATCCGCGTCAAGCCCGACTCGCCTCTCAACAGGCTGCAGGAGGACATGCAGTACATGGCCCTCAGGCAGCAACCCATGCAGCAGAAGCAGCGGTAATACACACACACACACACACACACACACACACACACACACACAAACACAAGTACACGCACACATACACACGGCAAACACACTCACACTGGCACACACACAACATACACAAATACACACAAACACAAGTACATGCACACATACACACGGCAAACACACTCACACTGGCACACACATGACACACACAACATACACAAATACACACACACAAACACACTCACACTAGCACACACACAATATACACAAACACAAATTTACACACACACACACAGACACGACAAACAAACACACTCACTAGCACACACATAATACACACACACACAACATACACAAACAAACAGAAATACATGTGCACACACGACAAACACACTCACGGTAGCACACACACACACACACACACTAACACAAACACACACACTGATCAGCTATAAACATGCACAGACTTGCTCTCTCACACAATATCTCACTTGAAGTTCCTATCACTCTATAGATATCGGTTGTGACAGGTTGTGTTTTTAACAAGCCCCGTCTGATATATTGCTACAGTAAACCTGATATTGCAACACCGCATGATGCCTGTTAGTGCTGTATTACGGATGGCTCTGCATTCATGCAGGGAGAACAGGTTGCCACATTTGGCATTTAAGTGAATTGGGCAGGAAATATGTAATAAATAAATAAATGTAACACTAGTAATTTTTGATTTATTTTATGAAAAAATATTTTGTATATTTTTTTATTTATGAAACGTAGGCTGCAGAACAAATTAGTCGTTCATGTATGCATTGTGCTGGTAATAATATTTGGTATTTATGTTCACTTTTTAAAATTCACACTAAAGGTTAAATTACTGTGGCAGCTAAATAATTGTCTACATCATAAAAGATGAACATCCTAATTTTTATTACCCTGAGTTGTACTCTCCTACCTCCTCAGCTACATGAAGTATTGAGGAACTAGCCAGCTCATTGGAGCTCATTACCAACATTGCAACAGCACCAAAATCATTTAGCAACAAGCAGCTCTAAATTGTTTGTCGAGTGTTTTTTTCTGAAAGCCTGTTATCTCTGTGTAATTTGATTTAAAAAAAAGAGAAAACTTTATTTGAACTGTCTGTTATACAGTGTATTTACATACAAAGGTCCTTGTTTCAGTGTATCTACATTATGAGGTGCAGTGTAACAAAGGGTGCAACAACTTTACATACTTACAGTAAATTATACCTATAACAGTATACCTTGTTACTGCTCTGTTACGTTATACCTTAGGGGTGGGGTAAGGGGTAGGATTTTTATTAGCGTTGGGTATGTCCAGTCAGTGTAAGTACATAATATTACATGTTGTGACATGTAGATATACTTAAAAAGGGACCGACAAAATAAATAAATAAATGAATGAATGTATAAATGAATGAATAAATGAATGTTACCTTATTTGGCTCACTGTTGATGCTCCTCTGCTGTGTGTGGTCAGGTTTAAATGTTAGCTGTTGTTACATGTAGATCCACTTTAAAAGGGACAATTAAAATGAAGCGTTACCTTATCTCTGCGCTGTGTTTGGTCAGGTACAAGCCGGTGCAGAAGGTGGACGGCATGTCTGGGGAGAACTACTCCGGGGCCGGGGGTCAGCACGCAGCCAGCGCGGCCGAGCAGACGGTCATCGCCCAGAGCCAGCACCACCAGCAGTTCCTGGGTAAAAACGCTGGCCAGCCTCTCCTTCTCACCTCACTCTTCTTGGGGGCACCCCACCTACTGCTGTACACCTACTGATGATGACCAGGGCCCTGAATGAATGCAGCCATTTTATATTTATATATATATATATATAAGAACCACACGGGCCAAAACAGCTTTTCGTCAGAGATGGGCAACCTGACTTCAGAAGCTGCAATTCAGTACCAGTGCCACGCACTATATTTGTTCTAGCCATTTACTAAATTAGCTAATTTTCATTAGCACAACTTCAGCCAGATATAGGAATTAATTATTTAAAAATCAATCATATTGTGTGCGCAGGTAGAAGCGGGTGACTAGAAATGTGTCATACATAATGTATGGGTGCGTGCGCGCGTGTGCGTGCGTGCGTGCATGCGTGTTTGCTTTGTGGCTGATGTCCTTTGGTTGTCCATATTCTAGATGCCTCCCGTGCGCTGCCTGAGTTTGCGGAGCTGGACTTGGGCGAGAGCGGCATGGACCACATCACCCCCGATGACGTCAAAGCCCTGCAGACGCTGTACAGGGAGCACTGCGAGGTCAGGGGTCATTCGCTATACCACGCATAGCCATTATCAGACTGTTAATAGTGAATAATAGAATAAACACAATGGCAAAATGTGTGTATGGAAGACGTACAGTACGTCAAAGCACATTTATCATCACATTCAACTGTCAACTGTCATGGGGTCTGGGTGGTGACGCACCATGTTAGCTGAACATTGTATGGTTTGTAAATGTTTTGTGAATTGGCGTGACTTTCTGTCATCTGAACTGTGTGTGTTTTGTGAATTGGCTTCACATTATGCTATCTAAACTGTGTGTGTGTGTGTGTGTTTGGTGCTCAGGCCATCTTGGACGTGGTGGTGAACCTGCAGTTTAGCCTGATCGAGAAGCTGTGGCAGACTTTCTGGCGCTACTCCCACTCCAGTACTGTAGAGGGCGCCACCATCACAGAGAACAGGTCTGTGCCCTTATGAGCCTCTATATCATCTCCAGAAGTGTAGCAGTCCAACCTGTGGAATGCTGAAAATGTATCCCTGTACACAGAAATGACACACACACACACACACACACACACACGACAAACAAACACACTCACACTAGCATACACACAGACACACACTTAAACATATACCCAAATGTATACACACACACACGAACACAGACACACACACTGATCAGCTATAAACATGCACAGGAATGACAACCGTTATTGGTCACTATTAATAGATTTACGAAGTGATGTCATTGAACACATGGCTCCCAGCTACATGTCAAAAATCTGTCATTTTTGAGACAATGGATGCTGTCAAACTTTGTAAGTGAGGCAGGATTCTGAGATGCAGATATTTTTTGCCTACATGTTTTTGTCATGCGTTTTGTTTACGTCGTTTTCGCGATCCTCGTTGCCTACTAAGAGGTGAAGTATGATTTTCGCCGAACGACAGTTAACCCAAGAGCTCTAGTAGAGTGAGAGTGAGAGCTCTTGGCCTGAGTTAACTCCCATTTAGCGTAAATTATAGTCCACCTCACAGAGATATTTGGCATGGAGCCAGTAGCCATGTTTTCGATGATGGAACTTCGGAGGTCAATAGACAGATAAGCTACCACAGACAAGTGCAATCCACACATGATCTGTTCTTACACTTGTAATTGTGTGTGTGTGTGTGTGTGTGTGTGTGTGTGTGTGTGTGTGCACGCACGTGCGTGTGTGTGTGTGTGTGTGCACGTGCGTGTGTGTGCGTGTCTGTGTGTGCGTGCGTCTGTGTGTGTGTGTGTGTGCGTGCGCGCGCGTGTGTGTGTGTGTGTGTGTGTGTGTGTGCGTGTGTGTGCGTGTAGTGGGCTGAGTGAGATTGAGAGCCGTCTGCCCAGGGCCAAGCTGCTGCTGCTGTGCAGGAATGAGGGCGTGCTCAAGTGGATGAGTGCCTGCGACCACCTCATGTACCAGGTCCTGGTGGAGATACTCATACCAGATGTCCTCAGGCCTATACCCAGTGAGTTTCACACACACACACACACACAAACATTTACACTTACACACACTCATACACAGACACACACATACACACACACACAAACATTCAGACACACATACCAATGTACATACACACACACACACACACATCCAGATGCACATGCTCCTTGCATGTACACACAAACACAAATGGATGCATGCACACAAAAACACACATAGATATGCACACACAAACACACATAGATGCACAGACACACACACATACATACAGAGGCACACCCTCCTTGCCCACCGCATTACAGTGTCTCTGGAGCTGGTCGTAGCCTTTTATCTGAGATGCCACTCACAGCAATTATCATCAGGCCTGCACTGTCATCACATGTGCCACTCTGAGTCACTCTGCTCAGGGAAGGGGGCCCAAGGGGAGGGTGGGATGTGTGGTTCAGTCTTAGACACTGCTTGCTCTTTATCAGACACATCCATCTGGAGTTCTGGACCTTTTAAATCCTCTTAAAGTGCATTGACATCCATACTGAAATATGGGGTGATGCATAAAATGTTAGACTCTGTTTAGTAAGACAGAACAGAAACAGAAATGTACAACAAGGGCGCAAGCAAAATGCCAAGTGCAAAGTCAAACAAACAAAGCAAATTAGGTTTACCCCTGAGACTTACTCCTACTCTGTAGGAGTAGATCTAAGAGATTTCATAGCACTTCTAAAAAATGTAACAAAGACTGTTAAAATAGGTCTCTTGGATCCATGGAGCTCTCAGAAGGTTTTCTACAGCATACACTGGTTCAGGCCTTAGCCTTTGGCAAAGCTCAGTTTTGAGTTTTGACAGAGCAACTCTGGTGGAAAAGCTGAACTGCTGTTAAGCACCTTTTATTTGTTTGAAGGTGGCGCAAGCAGAAAGAGGTACAAGACACTGCACTTGAAGTTCAATCAATACTTTTATTGCCACTATCGATTGGACTTTATCTCGGTGCACAGCTCTTTAAAAACAGTAAAATCAGCAACTCTCACTTAAAGGTTCATTTAAAACTATGAGCACAAAAATGGGGTAATCATTGCATTTAAGTATACAGTAACATAATTGTGGAGTTTTTATACGTTTATTTTATGTACTTACTTTAAAAGTGCTTGTGCAGCAGGTGTATATGCCATATATGCCACTAAAGGAAGATGTCCTGCACTTAAAAAACCACAGCATCTCCTTCTGGAGGGAGGGAGCTTAAAGACAGAGCTAGCTGAGTGAGGGGTTATCAGCGATCACCCTCTACACATTGCATCGCATCTGTGTGGTCTGTGAGCAGGCTAAGGAAAGGTCACAGGCAGCCATCTTGGATGCGGCATGAACAACAACAACAACAAAAACAACAACAACAACCAACAACAACTGTCCTCTGTCTCAATGGTGGTGTAGTGTAGTTGCTACGGCAGACGCTGATCACTGGAAAGACGAAGGCACCTCCTTTGCTCTGCCAAAAAGCGCCGCTTGTTTCGCCTACCCATTTCCTCCACACTTCCTCTTTTTTTTTTTGAGCTGGCACAGAGAGCCAAGAAAAAAAGCAAACCGGCCCTCATCCATCCTGATCCTGGCATGGACCTTAACTGTGTCACCTTACTCAAAACCACCTGGTCTCACTTGATCTCACTTGAGAACATTTTAACTTCTCGTCTTAATTGATAAAGTTGTTGATGTAAGCCTCCCACTTCAGTGTCGAGTATGGGGCCGCCAAGGACTTTAATTGTTAACCGACCATCTACACTTAGCGGTCACTCTCCACCCCATCGGTCACCCTCCACCCCAGCTGTCTATTATCATTTCATTCGTGCCTGTGAGAGCTAAATGTCAGTTATTAACCTGTCATTATATCTCCAGGGGCTCCTGTTTTAGCCATGTAGGCTTATTCAAAGTGCCACGAGCCACAAGTTTAAATTAGTTTTACTTTTGAGGTTGTGATATTTTTTTCTTTCCAGCAGTGGGTTTGTTGTTGCTTAGCTACCTGTCTATGCTACGCCAGAGAGCTAGCTATTTATTCAAGTAAAAACGTATCATGGCAACAAGACACTCAATTTCCACCAACCATTTAAGGGGAAAAAAATACATTTTAGAATATCAGTAATGTGCTTTACATTTTACAGAACAGCAGAGAGAATCTCAAATAAATGTGCACCTCAGTGTAAATGCCGCAAATGCATACAGTTTGCCCTGTAGTGCTGTCAGTCACGGCCTCTGTCCTCTGTCCTCCTCAGGTGCCTTGACTCAAGCCATCCGCAACTTTGCCAAAAGCCTGGAGGGCTGGCTGACCACGGCCATGAACGCCGTGCCCCAGAGGATGCTTCAGACCAAGGTGCGTGTCCTGTCTGCTTACCGTGTCGCGACCCCTGCTACAGTTTCTCACTCACCGCTGCTTTAGCTTGTTCTCCTGCCCTGATGTGTTTATCAATAGGCTTGAGAAAGTAAAAGTCCTAGGCCATATATTCCTTCTGCCTGTGCTCAGAACAGAAAGGTATTTCACTAATTAGTTCATCTCTCTGGCTAAAGAGATGGGTTAATTAGGATCACATGTTTCAGTGAATTGGCTGTAACAAATGTGTGTGGCAGGACTTTTGCTTTTCTAAACCTGTGATGTCCACCTCTGCTGTTTATGATTATGATGTGGCCGTCTCTCATGTCTGGCCTGTGTTTGCTCTCTGTCTGTGAGGCGTTTGTCTGCTGTTTGTCCTGGGTGGCATGTGGATCATAGCATTAGTTTGTTTACACTGCCTGTCAGTGCAGTAACACTGTGGACCTAGGGAGCACTGCAATTTCAATTCCTGCGTATGACCTATACTGACTTTGACTTTGACTTACTTTGACCTTTTCCATCCTGTGTTTTTTTGTGTTGTCTGACCTGCCTTTGTTACACATGTTCTGTATGGTCAATGTTAGACTAGTATGCCTGTAGTATCAGTTTCACTGCTGAAGAAAAAACTTCTGTGTGTGTGTGTGTGTGTGTGTGTGTGTGTGTGATATTTTCTGTGGTTGGCAGGTGTCGGCTGTGAGTGCCTTTGCGCAGACGCTGCGCAGGTACACCTCCCTCAACCACCTGGCCCAGGCGGCACGCGCCGTGCTGCAGAATACCTCGCAGATCAACCAGATGCTGTCCGACCTCAACCGAGTGGACTTTGCCAACGTGCAGGTCAGTCCCACACCGCTTAAGGTGTCCGCATATGTGTGCTATCATCTCAGACATGGTGCCTGAAATCAGGTCTGGGACAGGAGGCTACATTTAACATTTGCTAGTAGACAGTCATAATAGCCTTAGTCATAATAACGTTTGGTAATTTCAGGCGTAGACTTATTTCTTCCTTTCTGCCCTGTATCGTTATGTTTAAGCCTCACTTACACACACAACAGAAGACACTGACCTGCATTAGACAAGAAACCTTTCAGTTTCAGTGTAAATTGGTGATATGCAGTGATGAGACAAGCAACTGTTGCATCATCAAAAAGCCAGGCTGAAAATAGGCTAGAAGACGTCTATTTAAGACAGTTTCCTATTTTTTGTGATTAACCATTTTAATTGAGCAGATAAACATGAAAGACAAAAAAAACAAAAGTAAAAGTATATGCACCTGCCAAAGTAAGCACTTCAAATCAAATTCAAGCAAACATAGCAAATATACAGTCATCAAAAATGTCCAGGCACTTGTTGTTTTTCAAAGCATTCTTCTAAAACAGTATTTTTTTTTTTGGAAGACATAATGGTGCGAGGTCTAGCTTTATTAACTCATTGCAGAGCATTCTACTAATGCAATGTGTTTGAAATGAGAGAGCCGGTTAAAGTATTTTAGACCTGTGGCTTTCGACCACAAGATGGAAACAACCAGCCACCAACAGCCGGCAAGGTTTTTGTCGCCTGTGTGTCTCCAGCTTTAAGGTTGTGCACCACACAGCCCCCTTTTATGTGTGTAAAATAGGCTCCCAGTGGGCCGAACAGTCTGTGTGTGTTAGTCAGTGTGTGTGCTTAAGGCGTTTCAGTCAGTGTGTGTGTGTGTGTGTGCGTAAGGGGAGCAGTGACAGGGTGACACTGGAGCACATGCTTGTTTGAGATTAAATGAATGGATACTGGCACAAATTAGGCTTTCGCAACGCACCTGCAAACCCAAGCAAGCACACACACATACACACAGACGCATATATATTTTATACACACACATTAAATAAACTTATACTGGGACCTTACATAAACATTACTACACACACACACATACATTGTATACATGCATTTAACACAAACTTATACTTGCACCTTACTTGAACATTACTACATACACACACATTTTATACACACACTTTATACACGCACATTACACAAAGTTATACTGTGATCATACATAAACATTACTACACACACACACACACACACACAAGTCTGTCTCCCCTTGTACACACTCTGAGCTATTGCCTCAGCTCAGACACATCACTGACAGGCAGATCAGTGTGCCTGTTGCCTGGTCTGTGGTTCACTCCTCTGTTCTCTTGTCATAGAGACACTACAGATGATCTTCGGAGCATGCACTGGTTTCCATAGTCATCTACATATTGGGAGAAACTGAATAATTCACTAAGGGATTTTGAATTGGGATGATTGACACTGGCTTAAAATGCATGAGCATTCACATGCATAAAGAGCGGCTGTGTGTTTACATATGCTTATCTCTTTTTCTTTTTGTCTCTCTATCTATCTTTCTCTCTCTCTCTCTCTCTCTCTCTCTCTCCCTTCCTCACTCCCTCTCTGTCCCCCTCTCTCTCTATCCCTCTCCCCTCTCTCTCTCTTTCTCTTTCTGCCCCCCCCCCTCCCTCACTCCCTCTCTCTCTCCCTCACTCCCTCTGTCTCTCTCTCTCTCTCTCTCTCTCCCTCACTCTCCCCCTCTCTCCCTCTCTCCCTCCCTCTCTCCCTCTCTCTCTCCCTCCATCTCTCTCTCCCTCTCTCTCTCTCCCTCTCTCCCTCCCTCTCTCTCTCCCTCCCTCTCCCTCCCTCTCTCTCTCTCCCTCTCTCCCTCCATCTCTCCCTCCATCATCATCTCCATCTACAGGAGCAGGCGTCGTGGGTGTGCCAGTGTGAGGAGGGCGTGGTGCAGCGTCTGGAGCAGGACTTCAAGGCCACGCTGCAGCAGCAGAGCTCCCTGGAGCAGTGGGCCGCCTGGCTGGACAACGTGGTCAGCCAGGTCCTCAAGCCCTACGAGGACCGCGCCAGCTTCCCCAAGGCAGCGCGCCAGTTCCTGCTCAAGTGGTCCTTCTATAGGTACAACATGGCCCCCGAAGGAAAAGAATGTGAATGCTAAGGGCACACACACACATACACACACAGACAGAGACACACACAGACACAGATATACAAACACACACACACACACAAGCAAGACACACATACACACACAGAGACATACACACAGAGACACAGATACACATACACACACACACACACACACACACACACACATACACACACAGAGACACACACACACAAGCTCAAGTGGTCCTTCTACAGGTACACAACCTCGAAGGAAGACTGTGAATGCCATCCTGTGTTGGTGTGGGTGGAAGTGTAGTGATGTTCGTTTATTACATTTAATGTAAGTAAGTCTATCAGCCAGGTGGTGAGAGAGATTTCGATGCCAAATCAGTTTAAAATAAATAAGTTCACTTACTTATCCAAAGGTTTCCCAGGGATAAGATCTTTTTCACTGGGTAAAGCCTCATTTTAAGTGGAACAGCAGCAGGAATGGCTGATAATAGGCACTATGCCGTTAATTAGATCACTTCCGCTAACTTCTTTTGGAAAGATTAGTAGTTAATAAAAAAGATTGGTCTGCTATTAAAAGTGGGACTCAGGTTGCTAAAAGATTAGCTGATATAGCCAGACAACTTTACATAGCATTGCTTGCAACTGTACTAACTTTTAGTTTGAAAAAATGAAAATAAAGTCAAGAAGTTCACATATTTCTATGTAAAATGCAAAAGTGGGTCAGAGAATCCACAACCTTGTTTTACCCTCTACTGTGATTTATTGAAATAATAATAATAAAAAAATTGTTGGGCCAAAGTTTAGCAGATCCACAACCTTGTCTTAACCTCAACTGTGATGAACAATGAAAAACAAAATGTGGGACCAAAGGTCAGGTTTGCCTCTGGCAGAAAGGCTTACTTTGTGTCTGCTCTCTCTCTCTTTCTCTCTCTTTTTCTTTCTCTCTCTCTCTCTCTCTCTCTCTCTCTCTCTCTCTTTCTGTCTCTCTCTCTCTCTCTGTCTCTCTCTCTCTCTCTGTCTCTCTATCTCTCTCTCTCTGTCTGTCTGTCTCTCTCTCTCTCTCTCTCTGTCTGTCTGTCTCTCTCTCTCTCTCTCTCTCACTCTCTCTCTCACTCTCTCTCTCTGTCTCTCTCTCTCTCTCTCTCTCTCTCTCTCACTAAAGCTCCATGGTGATCCGGGACCTGACCCTGCGCAGTGCGGCCAGCTTTGGCTCCTTCCACCTGATCCGCCTGCTGTACGATGAGTACATGTTCTACCTGGTGGAGCACCGTGTGGCCCAGGCTACAGGGGAGACGCCCATCGGGGTCATGGGAGAGGTGAGGATGGGCATACACACACACACACACACACACACACACACACACACACACACATGATGAGTACATGTTCTACCTGGTGGAGCACCGTGTGGCCCAGGCTACAGGGGAGACGCCCATCGGCGTCATGGGAGAGGTGAGGATGGGCATTAAGGGCGAGCCCAGGCTAGACACATACACACAGACGCAGCCACGCAGCCACAGTGGAGAGATAAGGATGAATTATATCACACCACACGCATACACACACACACACGCACGTATATAAGGGTATGCTCCAGTTATCCTAGAATGTATAAATACATATTGATATCCAGCTATAAAACATTTGATTGGCATGTAGTCAGTCACACACATCAATGTGAATCCCTGTACATTAATATGCATGATGCAAGTATGTGAGCTTCCATGACTCGGATACATAAAAACTGTATTATACATCCATTATGCATTGAGTATATGTGTGCGTGCATATATGTACTTAGATACACTGTTGGTGAACATCCCATTGTCTGTACTGTATGGAGAGACACACAGAAAGAGACACACAGAAAGAGACACACACGCACACACAACTGTATGTCTCAGGAGATGTGGCCATGTGCCTGGTCTCTGCTATCAGGCTGAAATGACTTTTCCAGTCTACACTTGTGGTTTGGAGGCACAGCATTCTGAAATCTAGCTCAAGTCTCATTGTGGTTTTTCTTTCTTTCTTTCTTTCTTTATTTCTTTCTCTCATTTTATTTCTTTCTTCCTCTTTCTTTCGTTCTTTCTCTCTCTCTCTCCATGCTGCAGTGTGACCAGCTGAACGCCTTGTCTCCCAACATGGACAAAGGTGAGTAAACAAAACTGAGGACAAATAAGGCCGGTCTAAAACACTGTCATGTTCTGGCCACGATTCAGGAAGGGCAAATGTGAAAGTGTAGCAAGTGAAAGCAAAAGTGTTTAAACACCTTTGTCTTAACGCACCCATACCAGAGCCATGGTCGGCTAATTTGACCCAGCACTATAAGAAAGCTCCAGAATCTCATCAAAATTTAGCTGTGAGGTCTGACACAGAAATGTTGACAGGTGTTAATAAAGTGCTCATAAAGTGGTCGTTTTTCATCTTTGTTGCCAAGCAACACTATGATGGACTCCTAATGTTCTAATTGAATAAGCATGACAAGTTACCTGCGAACAATTTAAATGAACGGCTCAGTTGGAAAATGCCAAAACAATACTCGTTAGCAATGTTGCCTATGCCATCACTCTAAACCCTAATGTGTAATATCTCCCAGTGCTGTTGTGTGATCGGTGGAGTGTTGCTTTACCACACTTCATGTGTACTGCGTCATATGACTTGACATTGGTTCAATAGTAATATAAAGGGTGTAGACAGTGATTTATTATATTATTTTCTGTTATATTAAATTGTTTTATTATGTTATGTTATATTATATTATATTATATTATATTATATTATATAGTCCAAATTAGCCTGAGATTACCTGCTGCACCGTGCAGTGTGTTTGTGCCGTTAAAAGCTAGTTTGACCTTCGACCTCTCTCCCCATCTGTTGTGCGTCTCTCCAGACGAGGTGAGCGAGATGGACAGCGACCTGGACGAGGAGCTGGAGGAGAGCGGCGAGCCGCTGGCCAAGCGTGAGAAGGCGGAGGTGGAGGCCGGGGTGGTGGAGGTGGGGGTGGGGGTGGGCTGCGGCGAGCCCGAGATCATCCAGGTGCTGCAGGTGGGCACCATGGAGGACGGCAGCAGCGCCGTGGTGGGCATGCTCAGCGCCCTGCCCTCGGCGGGCGGCACGGCCACCATCATCCCGGCCGAGCACGTCACCGCGGTCACCACCAGCGCAGAGCACCACCATATCCTGCCGCCCGGCGCCACCAGCACCATCCGCCACTGCAACAGTGCCGGCAGCAGCTTTGCCCCCGTGTGAGACAGGGGCAGGGCCAGAGCCGGGCAGGGGGCAGGGGGGCAAGGGGACGGCGAGGAGGGGGGGGAGGAGGGGGAGGAGGAGACGACGACGCCAGGCTGAGACCACCTCCTCACTTCTCACTTTCCTCGTGCTCGCTCCACCTCCTCCTCCTCATCCAAACTTCTCCTCTCCTCTCCAACGCTCCACTCCACTCCACTCCACTCCACTCTCATCTCTCAGCCTTTCCACTCATGCCTCTGACTCTTCACTCGTGCAGTCTGTTTTCGTATTTTTTGTTTTGTGTCTGTGGTTTGATTTTTGACATTTTTTTCTTGTACTATTCTTTTCGCTCTGTCTGTTGTGATGCTGAGAGGTCTCCCCCTTTGGGCCTTATTAGTGGGGGGTGGAGAGATGGTCTCTAATTTGATGCTGTGGATGAAGCCTGGATGCTGATGTTGACTGACCGACAGAGTTGCGTGATGGAGAAGAAGCAGAGGAGGAGGAGGAGAAGAAGGAAAGGATTTGGGCAGAGTGGGGAGTGGGACGTGGGGGTTGTGCGACTCAGTGCACAGAGAAAGAGGTTCATCTTTTTGACATTACAGACACTCCCAACATTCCATGAATTAACACTGAAATTCACAACATTCCATCCTGTCAGTGATCTAGACGCTCAACTCTTGAGTCTGAAGTTTAAAGGTGAACAAACGGCTTAAAGACTTTGATTTGGTGGTTTTGATTTTTTCTTTTGAGGGGAGGAGGATTCAGTTTTTTGCCCTACCTACCATCCTATTATAAATACTGTCATTTTTTTAAAATCACTATTCCGATATGATCATAGTGCATCACTTTGTGCAAAAAAGAAAAAAAAACTTTTGCCAAATATTTTGCTTTTTTAAACCCAAGCCTCCACCCCACCCCCACCCCCCACACATACACACACACACGTTTTCTATTCTATTTTCTTGCCATTGTGTCCGAGAAAGTGCTGTCTTTACTCCTCGATATTTTCGCTGTGCTGCTAGAATTTGTCGGGCAGGTTATTGTGTGCTCACCCACGCTGTTCTGATGTTGTGCCACGTCCATTACACGTGGAACGCCGTTCCAAAATGCCTTGTGTTTTTTGCTAGGCTCAGTCGCTTTATAGTTCTCTCTGTAAGGGCATTGTGTTTTTTCTACCGGATGTCTTATTGTTCTGTAAAGTTCAATATTTGCCGTTGTGACTGCTGTAGATTTCTGTCTTTTTTTTTTTTTTTTTCATTTCATTTGTTTACTTTTTATTTTGAAATTCTTTTCTTCTCTTCTTTTCTCTGAACTGGACCAAATACAGAGGAAGTGATGCTGGAGACGAGGATCTCTGAAGGGTTGTTTTTTTTTCAGAGAGGGGCTTTTTGTTGTTGTTATTCTTTTTTTTTTGTTCGTTGTTGTTGTTCCTGTCTGGTCTCGCGCCCGTGCTGTGCTGTAGAACCGAGTGAATGTCAGGGACCTCGTGCACCTCTGGTTCATCCCAGTGCCTTAAGCCAGCCCCCCGCACGCCATCTCCGTCTGCCAGGCGCCCGCACACTGACATCACCGTCAGTGGAAAGAAAGAAAAACAAAAAAGATTTTTGTTTTTGGGGGTTTTTTTTTGTTGTTTTTTCTGTTGTGTCAAAGTGGGAGAGAGGGGGAAAAATGTGATTTTTTCCATTTAGATTTTTTGTTCTTCTCATAATTGTTCTTCTAATTACAAAATAATTAATAACAACTGTTATTTTCTTATCATACTTGCTTGCTTAATGCTTGTTAACTCTGATGCCTGTCCACTTTTCTGCCTCGTCTTTGAGTTGTTTTGCGTGAGGTGCCTGAGCCTGGCTGACTCGTTGGTTGTATTTGGCCTTTATTTTTTTGTTTGTGTGTTTGTTTGTTTGTTTTTTGACATTTTTGTCCCCTTCCTCAGTCCGTAGTGCCCTCTTTGTGCCCCTACCTCATGCCAGTGGTGCCCACCCCCAGCCATCATCTCTCATTCTTTTCTGTCATCCGAGCCCCTTTGCTCTTTTTTTTTTGTGCTGAACAGTAAATAATCTGTACAGAGGACCAAAAGTTGAGATTTTTTTATGACGACTATATGAAAAATAGAGAGATATTATATTCACAGACGAATTCTACTGAGGACACAACAGATGCGTATTCTGTTTCACCTTTTTTTTTAAGAAAACATGACTTAACCGTTTTAGTGCGACAGGTGGCACTGATGTTACAAACCCCCACACTCCCGTTACTTTTCGAAGAGGCCGTCAGCTTGGGCGGTTAGCATCACGCTAACAGTGCTCGGCTAAAGTTAGGTGTTTACAGTGCTGAGTGTGTGTCTTTGCCTTCACGCATGATGGGTCACCGGTTGGCCAAGGATGGCTGGTCTTTCGTAAGCGCTCACAACCCATCTCCCTCACTAAGCTCTTAACGGTGTGTGTGTGTGATCCTAACATCACGAGGCTGTCAGTCCAGAGAGACTATGATTTACACTGTAAGCTGTTGTATACTTGACCTCCTCTTTGATAGCTGTTACACAGTTAGGACACACACACACACACACACACACACACTTATACTTGTTAGACAATGAGGAACTGGAAATGCTTCTTTCTTCTGACCATTTTCCTGAACATTTTGTTTTTCTTCCGTCTGGAGGGCTGTCTGCACGAACGCCTTGAGTTCTGTGTCTTTTTTTGATTGTTGTCCGTGCAGGAATGTTGTATTCACTTGAAATGTATATTTATGTTTATTGAAGGGGGAAAGACTACTGGTTTGACATGATGGTCTAAATTATGTGACAAAGCCCCACCCACCCCCCGCCCCCTTTGATTAATAACCACTACCCCCAAGAAGAAAACTTTTTTATGTTTAAGTGAGACCACTAATTTGTGTTTGATTGATACATGACTTATACTTTTGTCTGTGAAAAAATGTGCTGGTCATTGTGTGGGAGAGCACAATGTTTATGAAGATCTCTATGGAAGGTGATGCTCCTGAAAATGCAGCTTTGAATTAACGACCAAATGGATCATCAATATCATCAACATAATGCCTTGTGAAGTAGTAGGACTACTGTATTTATTGTCAAATTTGAGGTGCAGTTTGTTTGTTTGTTTGTTTGTGTGTGTGTGTGTGTGAGAGAGAGAGAGAGTAGTTCCACTCTTAGTAGGGGAAGCAAATAGCCCTGAAAAAAATCTACTGAACTGTCCAGCCACTGTGCAGCGATAGACAACCTGTCTTCTCTCTTTTGTTCACATGAAAAATCACTGCTGTAAATTCTCTTGTCCGATCTTGCAAATGGCTCTTAGAGAAACGGATTTGTTGGATATGAACTGATGATTTGTTTTTGTTTGTACTGATTATGTGCATTAGACTTCTGAAAGTGCTTTTTTTTATTATTGGTATATTGCATGCCTTTTGTTTTGTGCTGCTAGAAATCATGACTTTTCCTTCATTCGTTTTCTTTTTTCATTCTTTTCTTTTTTCCTCCACTTAAAAATGTGCCAGACACTGGAGAATAAGTGTAAAGTTTAGCAGCCTTCAGAAAGCCTCACAGCTGCAAGAGTCCTCGTCAAAGGCCGAATCCGAACTGTTTCCCTATATATAGTGCACTATGTAAGGGGACAAAACAATGTCACTTCACACCGTATGTAGTGGAACTATATAGTTGAAGGAGTGAACATTTCGGACAAAGCCAAATACTTACTTTTTTCCATATCACACTGGCTCTGAGTTTAATGTGAAGGTGACCTGTCATTATTAGCATTTACAAAAACCTGATGTTGTGGAGGTAAATTGGCCTGCTCTTTGCGTGTGTGTGTGTGTGTGTGTGTGTGTGTGTGCGTTGTGGCACTTGTCTTGTAATGGACTACAGTTTTTTTTTTTTTTTTTTTTTTTTGTTTAGCAGGCATGATTTTTTTTTTTATTATTTGACATTTACCTATTCCTTTCTGTTTTTAAAAAAAGAAAACGCGCACTACATGTGGAAAACAAAAAATCAATGCAATGCAATTTCTGGACATCTCTGCAACATATCAAACCCACATTTAGCAAAACGTCGACCCAAGAAGCAGGGCCTCTCTCCTTTTAGAGAGGTGCTGCAAACCCTCCTACTGACAGTGGCAGGCAGCTCGAGGCGAGCGGAGACCCCCAGTGCCTTTGATTCTCACCCTCACCTGCAGGACCGGAGAAGAAATGCCTCCTGCCACCACAGCCACCTCCACCCCACCTCAGCCGCCCAGCCCAGCCCAGCCACCTCCCTAAGGACCTTCAGCGCCTGTCTGCTGGGGCCTGGGAAATGGGGGCAGTGCCATTGCCGCCATTGTACCGTGGTACCAGGGTGCTGGATCCTTGAGAAGGAGAGAAAGAAAGGGGCACCACAGCCAACCAAGCCCCATAGATGTAGGTGAGTTTTACCCCACCAAAAAAAAAAAAAAAAAAAAAAACGTGAGGTTTAGGTCTGCCTGAGGCTTTAGGCATTTTGACCTAACGTTTCTTTCAGACTTGTCTCAGTGGTGGCTGGCAGATACGTATGTTGTTTATATACCACTTATCCGTGGGGGATGCCATTCACCCCCTCCACAGAAGAAGAAAAAAAAACCAGTGGAACATTCTGGAGCTCCCATGATGATGATGGTGCAAACTGAACTGGGATATGCCAATATGGCCACTGCACTACTGCGATCATGACCAGTTTTGAAACCTTTTTTCTTTTCCTTTCTTTTCCCGTGTTTGGTTTTTCTTCTCTTCTGTTCTCTCTCCCTTTCTCTCTCTGTCTCTCTCTCTTTATAATTTAATGGAAGTGGTATGCTTGCTTTGTCAAGTTTTCTGTGTCCGGGAATATTTTTAAGTGCCATTTGACGGTTTACTTAGTGAGTGGTTGCCCGCGGTAGCGCATTCTAATGCAAGCACAAGCATTATGGCACTCTGGGTAGGGGGGCGGAGGGCCACCCCCTCATCTCCCTCCCAGAGACGGTCTTAGTTGTAAATATAAAGATTAAAAAAAAAAAATGAAAGGTTATTTATTTACAGCCTCTTTCTTTGACTGTCAAAATTATTAATTTTTTTTTGTCCTTCAGATATGTTGGCAAGTGTACATTGTGGTATTTTTTTTTCCTCTATCTCTCTTTCTTCTGGTTTATGAATGATGTATGGTATTTTGCATACATATGTAATTTTTTTCTTTTTATTCTTTTTTTGTGTGTTGTTTCAAGTTACCTCTTAGTATATTATATCTTCTGAGAGTTGGTAAGAGCTAACCAATATGTGTAGAGTGATTTGTATTGTGTATTTTACATAAAAAGGATAACAAACTGGGGAACTTTTATATTTATAAAGGCATATATTAACATTTAGTGTGTCGTTATGAGGAAAATATAGGAAATATTAAAGACACATGTAGTTTGTTTTTCTGAATATTTCAGACTTCAGCTCAGGCTAGCTTATTAGTGTTGTTTTCTTAAAATCTGTGGCTTGTCTTTCAATTAATAAACATTTTTCTTGTTGAAAGCAGCTTGGTGTGGCGATTATGTATGCATGCACCCCTCCACCCATATCCATGTATCCTCACAAAACAAGCCTTTATAGAGCAGGCTGTTGCCTTGGTCCTTTATGATGCTGCAGCAGTTAGTTGCCCTTGCACTCAAGTTATTAGTCCCTATCCTTCATTGCAGCAGATATTTATATCTTTCTACAGAACATTTTCTGGTTATTGAAAGGACTGTTGGAAGTCTCTTAATGTCTCTTACAAGGCTGCAAAGATGAATGTCCACCAAAGTATTCACCCTTGTCAGCGTTCATCTGCAGTCACTAGTCTTGGCCAGTGGATTTCTATGCTCAGTATCAACATTTAAATTTCCTCACATATTTGATTTAAAAAAAAACTCAGTACAGCCCACACCTTTATTTTCCCTGATGATGCTGCAGACAAGTAGTTTGTGCAGCTGGTGAAATTGCATTCATTTATTTGAGAAGAATGTAGTAGATATTATACATGTCAACAGAAAATCCATTAACACTTATGTGGGGATGGGAAAGTGCATAGATTAGAACTTAATTGTTTACTTGAGGTTTTTTTTTTATACGCTGAGGATGTCATTGAAGGTGTGATAGAAAACACCCACCCACACACACGGCTCAATGAAAAACAACTGTAAAGATATGTTTGACTGCCATTGTGTTTGTGTTATATCCAGATGTCCTTATTTACCCCCTGCCAAATGATTTTTTGTCACTTTGTAAACTTCGATTTGCCAATCTTTGGTGTTGCCCACAAAGGCACTTATTTTTCAGGGCACAGACGATCAGCCTTGAAAGCGAAGGAGGCCGGGATCATTGCTGAGGTATAGGTCTCTGTTTCTGTTTGAAAGAATAAAGGATACTCTTCTCTAGGTCTCTCAGGGTCCATCGCACCATCAGTACTGGCTTTTCAAAGGAGATACCCAGAATGCTTTGCTGTGAAATGCAACAAGGTGCCTGAGGGCCAATGTTTCCAGCTGGGTCTCGGAAGAAATAATGGGGGTCACACCTGAATATTAATGGCAGTTGGGGTAAGATCGTAGAATGCAATGTTAGTCTCTTCATTGTTAGGATGCTTCATTGTCACATGGGTTTTGTACTGTCTATAGGTTTCTGCCAGAGAACGGTAGACAATTCCTGAGTTACTTCAGCAGCATTAGATAGTGTTAATAATTGTATTATTTAAAAATTAATTAAAAAAAAAAAACATCTCTTGATAATCAAGGTCAACCTACTCTCACTGAACATTATCCTAACTTAGCCTTGATGCTGTAGATGCCTTCAAGCCACTGTCCTTACGTAAGAAATGGCTTATTTGAAGAGTCATTTGATGTTTGATATTTTTGTAGCCTTGAGAAGAGTTTTGTATTTGCCTCCTTTGATGTTTAGGTCTGATGCTGTTTGTGTGTACTTGCCTAGTCTGTTTGAAGTTGAGTTTGTGGGAGACTTTATGTGGGCTGCTGATAGACCATTGTGGACTCATCCTTACTGTCAGTCATTCAATGCTCAGTGGGTATGCCACAGAGCCATTTTAAACACCGACACACACACACAAACAAAGAGAAAGCCAGGGTCATGCTAAGAAGACAGTACTGAACCTCAGCTGACGGATCATAAGGATGGTTTATAAGGATCGCCATGAGGTATACCATTTCCTCTGCTGTTCCCTGTATATCTGTGGAAAATAACTGGAAACCTTGGCCAAGCAGAAAGGTTATATGCAAGGGCAATGTTAATTGTGAAGACCAGCTTCAGGACAAAAGACCCTACCTCTGAGCAGGGCAACACCAGTTGACACATTCGCCGCACATAAAACGAATGCAAATCAAAAAAAGGGGGCCATGAAAGGTCAGACCAGTGGATGTGCATATGCTGCCCTGCCTCACATAACCTTCGGATTGCAATTTGACCTATTCCATCTATTAATGTGTGTACTTTCTGTTATCATTATTTATTATTTTTATTATTTTAAAGTGAATATCCTCATTCTGACTCCTGTTTCTGGGTATAAAGCAAGTCTGGATCTACCTCAAAGGCAAATAAAAGCTTCTTTGGAAAGATGAATGCTCTTACGAGGCTGATCAACACATTGCACAGTAATAAAACACATCTTTGGAATCTTTACAGCTTTCCAATACTTAAAATCCAGTACCTAAGGTAGTAAAAACAACTAATGTTTAATTATTTAATCACTCGAAACAAGGGTAGTAACTTGTAGTAACTTGTAAATGTTTGTGACGGCTGACTGTGTCAAGTACATATCCTTGCCTTGCATGTGTTTTTTTTCCCAAATAAACAAATACATACATAAATAAAATCAAATTACCACACAAAACGCCTGAAGGCTTCTGACTAGGAGAGGCATGGCATGTCTTTATTATAAGACTATTTACAGGCCAAAATTGACATTGGAGAGTAATACAATACAAAGGGGTAAAGTGCTATTACAAAGCTACCAAGTAACCATCTAAAGTATAGAAAGTCAAAGTGTTTTAGCTGTGTGACAGTCAGGGCCCTAACTCTTCTGCTGGGACCAAGAGTCTGTTTGAGCCTGTGTGGATGGACGATGTATGAAGTATCGATCCTAAACAGCGTTTGCTTCAGTCCCTAAACCCACATCAACCACCACACAGTCTGTGAATCCAGCAGGCTGAAACGATGCACAGGAGATCTCCTGCTGAATCCGCTGGCTTGCTGGAAACACTAATGACCCTGACAAGAAGAGCTGTAGAAAAGAAATGTCTGGCTTGGGAGCTTTGACTGGTACCCCGTTGCATGATTTTTTGCGATTAAAAAGACCATTCTAAAAGCATTTCTCTCAGCAAATGCACCTTCCCCAGCAAGAGTCCTTATTTTTTTTATACAAACGTACAAACACACGCAAGCATGCAAAAACACACGCACACGCACACACGCACACACACACACACACACACACATACACACACATACACACACATACACACACACACACCCGCACTCCTCTCTCACCAATGTAATAAATCTGATACACAGGCAGAAGCTACTAACAATCCAATTCCTGCAAACATGATATAAAAAGAACTTATGCATTTTTCAAAGCCCTGCAAAACCTTAGAGGTGCGTACTTAGTTAAAGACGAGAGGGAGGCCTAACATAGTCCGCTGTCTTTTTCCTGGTCATCATAAGACAGGTGTGTCATGGGATGAATCCAGGTCAAAGGTGAGAAGGTGAAAGCACCTCTATATGAGGACGTGGAGTTGAAGACGACCCACCACTCACAAATACTTAAAGTCTGCAAACAGTCGTCATGATGAAAATTCTCCATAGCTGGCTTGTTGTATAAAAAATATAAAAGAACACAAAAAAAATGCATAAAATAGTTTTGATTGTATACTCTGGGACTGTATCACTCTCCTTAAATGGATATGAATGAAGGGTCTGTCCTGTAGTTTGCTCACAGTGTTGTTTGGTTATCCCTTTATGTCTTCCTTTTTCTTTCTCTTTTTTTTTTGTTCGCCTTCTAACTCTGCCCAGATAGAGGTTGGCCCACAGTTTATAGGGTCAATCTCCAGTTTAAAAAAACCTGATGGTGGTTTAGCTGATTAAAAGAGGTGTGTGTGTGGAGGGGGTAGTTGGACCCCCCATTGAAAGGGATAGGGTAGGGGTATTAGTCCAAAGGCTGGGGATCGACCCCTTGATTGAGTGTAATTGGGGTGATCAGTTCAGAGGCTGGGGGTTGGGGATTGGCATGGCATGTAGGTAGGGGGACACCCTGAATGGCTGGGGTAGGGTAGGGTGGATGAGTGGGGTTATGAGAAGGTGGTTTTAGGGATGTCCAGTCCTGGGGCAGGGGGTCAATGATTGGCATGACATGATGTGTGGGTAAGGGGGCGACCCCCTAAATGGGGTGGGGTAGAGTGGATGAGTGGGGTTACGAGAAGGTGATTTTAGGGATGTCCAGTGTAGGGTGATCAGTCCAGGGATGGGTGTAGGGTGATCAGTCCAGGGGCTGGGGGTCGGCGATGGGCATGGCATGATGTGTGGGTAAGGGGGGACCGCCTGAATGGCTGGGGTGGGATGGCTGAGGTTGGGTGGATGGGTGTAGGGTGATCAGTCCAGGGGCTGGGGGTCGGCGATGGGCATGGTGTGCAGCACCTCGTCCAGCAGCTGCAGGGCGCGGTGCAGGTGGATCTCGATCCAGCAGGGCGTCTCCTTGATGCTCTGGCGCGGGTAGTCGGGGCCCCAGCCCTTCACGAAGCTCATGCGCAGGATGCACAGGCGCCGCAGGTCGTCCACACCGATGCCTGCCGCAGCAGACAGACCTAAACACACACACACACACACACACACACACACACACCATTACAGTACAGTACAGACACACACACACACACATCATTACAGTACAGTACAGTACACACACACACACACAGTTTAAGGCCTGAAGATTTACACTTACAGCTACAGACCAAAAACTGTCGGACAATTCACTTATACAGAGGGATAGTCTGTTTACATCACAAAAGTATACCCCTTAATCCATTATGCTTTTAGAATGCATAAAAAAACGGGACAGTTTTATTCATCCAGATGATGTAAATATCCACAGAGACAAGAAAAAACATTAGGTAGGTTTTATTTGTGCACTGTAATTCTGAAAGAGACAGTAAACAACAAAGTCCCCAGCCTACCAAAACCACTTCACGTAATGATGTTTATGTCCACATAGACAAACAGGCTGATTAAGCTATATATGTAGTTTTGAGGATAATACTATATCATTACAGAAAAATGGAAAAGTTTTTACTCCCTGACAAGCAAAGAAGAAATTCTCCAGGGTATATAAAAATGGTTAGTGTTCAGAAGTTGTTTACACAACACTTTATATTGTTATACAGTACGTCTCCAGGCAAGAAAAACTATATGCAATTATATCCATCAAAATTCACATGAAAGAAACTGCCTGCAACAGACCATGGGAATCAGCAATCAAAATACATTTCCATGAAATATATTTTTTTACAATTAAAAAACTGCAATCCCACATAGTTCTCATAAATAAAGGATAGCAGAAGCCATCTCCATCTGCAGGGCATTTACCATATATTCTGTCAACAAATGATGTGTGTAGACCTCTTCTGGACCTTTTTGATTTGTATGCAAAGTGAGAGAGAGAGAGACAGAGAGAGGCAGGAAGAGAGAGAGACAGACAGACAGAGAGAGACAGAAAGAGGGAGGGAAGAAAAAAAGAGGTGGACAGAGAGAGAGAGAGAGAGAGAGAGAGAGAGAGTGACAGTAAGAAATAGGAAGAGAGAGAGACAGAGTGAGAGTGCGAGTGAGAGGAACAGAGACAGAGAAAGAAACAGAGTGACAGAGAGACGTGAGCGGGCGGGCGGGTGGAGTACTCACTGATGGCGGGGGCGATGCCCCCCACAGAGCCCGGGCCGGGGATGTTTCCCGCCACCGCTGCTGCCTGTGCCGCCGCTGCTGCCTGTGCCGTGGCCGCCTGCTGCTGCATCTGCCTGTGGCACTGCCGCAAGTCAAACACCTAGCCGGGCACAGGGAGACACACCGTCAGCACCACGGGGACAGAGAGAGATGGGGTGCAAAGGGGAGATGAGAGAGAGGAAGGGATGAAAGGGATGAAAGGGTGAGGTAAGCTGCCATGAACGAGTGAGCAGGCTACTGACAGAAGAAGAAGAGAGGATGGCCACCTAGCCGGGCAGAGGAAGACAGAACGTCAGGTGAGAACCACAGGAGAGATGGGCAGGGCACAGGGAAGATGAGAAAGGGGGATGAAAGGGAGATGGAGGGAGTGGGACAAGCTGGCAGGCAACAGACAGATAAAGATGGATTGGATGGATAGGTGGATGGATGGAGTGGGAGTGACGGGCAGAATGAGAAGTGTCCACTGAGCCCGCATTGAAACTAAGTGCAAAGGGAAGAAGAGGAGAGAACGCCAAAGGAAGCCTGTCACTGCAATTAAAAAAGGGCACAAAAAAAAACAGTTGGAAGCATGAAAGCGTAAAAAGCAGGTCAAAAACCGAACCAGGCAGAGGGAAACATTACGTGAGCAGACTCACCACCATGGTCGAAAAGATGGAAGTGGTGGGGCAAGCAGACATGAGCGAGTGAGCAGGCAACAGACAGAAGAGGAGATGATGGAGTGGGAATAGAGAACAAGTGACTCTCACATGCATATAGCACAGTTGTTACTGCTTGATTTACACATATGAAAAACAGCTCAGTGCAGAAAACAGTGTGTGTCTGTGAAAGTTCTTGTTCATCCCGGGCATGGTAGTCAAAGTACTAAGTTATAAACCACGGGACTTCTTTTTGAGGGTTGAAAAGGTTTAACCTTTCATCCAAAGAATTTTTCAGTTTTGAGAACTAATGATGGGGACCACAGGAGTTACAGGTATGCGTCTCCATAACCTGTCCATTTGTCTCCGTTATCAACTCTCAGAGCTGGAGAAGCCTTTTGGATGAGAGCTGAAAACATCCTAAACTCCCATAGCTTACAACATAGCACACTGACAAATCAAGCTGTGGCATTTACTTTCAGAATATGGAAGTGTGACACGAAAGTAAGGGGGCTCTCAGGCACTGCTCCAATCAACCAACTAGCTGGGCAGTGGGAAACATCACATTAGGAACCACAAGAAGAGATGGGAAGAGTGACAGGAGGGATGAGACAGGATGGGGTGAGAGAGAGATGGAGGGTCTGGTGCCAGGCTGCAAGCTGGCACTATTAAAGAGTGAGGTCGTGAGGGCAAACACAGGGAGACAGAGAGAAAGGAAGCCTGTTGCTGCACTTTAAAGACAATAAGATGGAAAAATTAAAGCACGAACGCACACAAAAAAAAAAAAAAAAAAAAAACAGGTCAAATATCTAGCCAGGCAGAGGAACATTACGTCAGCATTCAGCACCACAAGGGAGAGGAAAGGAGGGACGAGAGAGAGGTGGAGGGGGTTGGGGCAGGCTGGCATGAGTGAGTGAAAAGACAGCAGACAGAAGAGATAATGGAGCGAACAAAGAATACAATGTTAAGCCCACATTTAAAGTGAGTGTCAGTGGAGGGAGACAGAGAGAAAGGAAGCCTGCTGCTAGACTTGGAAGAAGAGCTGGAAGGGGAAAAAATGGAAGCATTAGGGCGAAAAAAAGCCCCCCTGTCTGTCCGCCACCGTAGAGCTGGACAGGACAGGAAATTGTGCTGGTGACGCACAATCACTGCAGATACAAAATGTACTGAGTACGGTACTTTGGGCTCTTAATGGAAAATGCAGAATGGCCTGACCTAATCAACTAAGTGCACAGCAGAAAATACTTTTTTTTTGGTGGGTTATCTATCTGACCATGAGCACAGTTTTCCGATACCCGATGCAGCCAATTAATCCATAGTGGCCCACGTCCAAATCTGACCCAAATATCTGATTGGTGCCTCCCTCGTAAAACCGGACTGGTCTAGTCGTAGCCAAAGACGGACAGAGCGGTGAGTACCACTGGGGGCCTAGAAACCTCTGAGGCCGAGCGGAGGGGGCAGAGGGGCGGAGGAGCCTCACCTTGATGTAGGCGCTGGGGTAGATCTTGTGCACGGCGTCCCCCGGCGCTCGGCCCGCCTCCCGGTCCAGATAGTAGCTCTGCACGAAGACGGCGTGGTCGCTCAGGCAACGCACCCACACGTCACCTTCTCCTTTGCACTCGAGCTGCACGCCCTTCCCGATGTGCAGCCTGCAGCACACACACACACACACACACACACACACACACACACACACACACACAAAACACACAATCCCTCAGCAACCCATGACAGAAATCAGACAGTAGGGCTGCACAAATGAATCTAATTTTTAATTATAATTCCGATTTTAACTCTTTTGCAATTATCTAATCGCAAAAGCCTCAAATTAACTGTGCAGGTCATGCCTCTGTCCCCATGGTTGTTCTCGTCACATTTATTATTTTTATATTCCATGTCATTCCTTGTATGGCAGACAGTCCAACTTTGGGGGGGGGGGGGGGTGAGTGCTGTTGGGGCACTAGATATGCTCACCAATCAAACATGGTCCAACCTAATATTGAACTAAAATTTGACTTTCAAAAAAATGATCATAAATAAAATCACAATCACATAATTGATAAGAAACGTCATAATGAAATTAATCACAATTGTCCTTAATGATGCAGCACAGCCTGAATGGTGCAATGGAGCTGCAACTGTAGGTGCCTCTCGCAGGGGGAGAGCGGGAGGCCTCTTACCGGGCCCGTTCGATGGCCTCTGTCCGGTGGACGTTGCTCAGCTGGCCCAGGCAGAAGCGGTCTCCTCCCGACGGGTCGACATAGCCATCCACCGTCACCACGGGGCAGTTGGAGGGCACCTTGAACGTCTCCCCCACCTGGACGTCCATCTCAAAGTATGCTATGGAACACCAGTACTCTGGGGCTGCAGACAGGAAAAGACCAGAGAAAAGACAACAGAGACAGATGGAAAGCATGGAAGACAATATTAGATCATGAAAATCCAACAGTGGCTACAAAAAGCACAAATAAATCGAAAAAGAAAAACAAACCACCTGGATGGTTGGATATTGGGAGCTGGAATGCGATGTCATTGTGAACCAGCCCTACAATGAGACAAAACACAAAGGCAGTTAGCACTCTCAAATACTATGAAGTGTGTGTGTGTGTACGTGCACAAATATAATAGATTTTGACTGTCATATTGGAAGGCTTTTGTGTTAAAGGCTTTTGACTAAAACCGGAGTCTGTTTTTTTGACTGAGGTTTTGTTAGTCTGAGTTTGCGGTTCCTGAAGAGAACAGTGAAGAGGCCCTGTTGATTGTGGCACAGACTTGTCCACCTGACGGGCTTTGCAGAGGTTATAATTCCAAAACTACTTTCACCTGAGGTGGATTGCCTCCAAGTATATGGTTGGTTGTGCTCTTTGATTTCTTTCAAGAGAGATCACACAGAGAAGAAAAGAGATTTGCACTGTTGTATGGCACTGTTTATATAAGAAAAAAAAATCCTTTTGTGACAGCTCAGCTGGTGGTACAAACCGACTATAGTATATTTTCAGAAACTGTTTACATTGTGCTTATTTCATACCACTACAGTGGGCAATGTTTGTCCCATTGTTAAGGAAGGTATATGATGTAAAAGAACACATTTGCAGCATTTAAACACTGCCTTTTTTTCAAGCCTTCACTAAAGCTAAATTGCTCAGTACTGTGTATAATAACTGTTTATTCACTGTTTGTTTAGTCATTTTAGCAATATGTCACAAGTTCACGTGGGGCTGGTACTGTATATCACCCAGTCATCACCAAGGCAAGTGTCACAGGTACTTACAGCCATGGAGACACTGCTGACCTTATCAGTCCCACAGCCATGAGTCACAGGGGCGAATCTAGACCATTTTTAGGGGTGCCAAGGCACCCCCGTGAAACTGCTCGGCACCCCCTGGCTCAGTGCAAAATGAATAATATATTATATATAATAATAGTGTTGTGTGATAAGCACTGGGGGCCGGGCACCCCTAAAGTCCAGATGCTAAAATCGCCCCTGATGAGTCATATTCTTTACCTTGTCAGCCCAGCAAACAAGACTGTCAGATTGCTTTTATACAACAGCTCTAATTACCCACTGCATCTGAAGCCACCAGATCATGTTTTCTTTCATTTAATTTTAGTGCTCATCTAAAATAGCTCCAACTTCTATTTAGCTCTACCTGTTGCCAAGCTACTAACACAGTCACTCTGCAGCCAAGTCCAGTCAGAGAGGCTAGCAGAGAAGATTTATTTCTACACTCACATATCAACATCTCACATATTCATTTCACAGTGCATTTGCTGCATTACTATACACCATAACTATCAAATATAAAGCTGTGTAATTATTCACTTGGGCATTGGTTTCTCGCTTGGATTAAACAGAATCTTCCCTGACTCAACTAAAGATATACGAACAGTAAAAAAATAAATAATGATATCAGCACAACCTCAGTGTTGGCTAATAAAAGCATAAAAAGTTAATTATTGGTAGATGTTACTTGATATCAACAGATACTATTAAAGTTGGCTTTCAGCTCAGTTCCTCTTACGGGTCGAAGTTTTACTTTACTCATTTATGCAGTTTAAATAAGATTAGCAAAATTATTTGAAAATGTTACTTAAAAACAAGTGTGGCATATTTAACATGATTTTTGTATTGGCCATAAACGAATGCCTACATCTGTAAAATGTCAAGAGAGGAGAATCTGTATTTTGTGTCAACAAGTAGGCCGTCTCTATAAGATCAATGTGCAAATCTTTGAACTAAATAGATTTGGTGTTTTCTATTCAGTGAAATTAAAATGGCTGTGCATGTCTTAGTATAAGTAATATCGATTCATCAGATACTGGCAATACCATGCATACCTAGGTTTAAGTATATTAAGTGTAGACCAGTAAAAAATCCCAGAGGGAAAGAAAACTCAGTCATGAGATGCTTCTCATTCGATCTGACATCAATAAATGCTACAATACATGTATAATAAAACATTTCTATGTTAATATTAACTTCATGTTTAATATATGTCAAGTGCAAGCTTGTGGTGTTGTCAACTGTGAGACTCATCACCTCTCCGTTTCATGTAAGTGCGTGCATAAGCTATATGCATGTAGGCCGCAAGAAGTAGTTCACTCACAGTAGTGTCCTGGGTGAGGCATGGGAGGGTGGTGCTGAACATGGCCGTTTTGGGAGTGGGGCACGGTGGGGCCGCTGAAGCTGTTGTTCCTGCTCCAGGTGGAGGTGGGGTCTACGTACAGAAGGAGATATTTCACACACTGAATCACTTGAAAAACAAAAAGGAATGTCCGCACCCTTTAAAGAAGTAAAAAAGCGAGTAAGTGTGCGGACATTCCTTTTTGTTTTTCATGTACTTCAACTCTTTTGTCCTGCACCTACACGGTGGATGTGCACACCATCACTGCAATTTACACACTGAATCACTCAAAGACAAGGCCTTAGCAAAAAAAAGGATAGCATTTATTCACAGATAACAGCAGACATTTCAGCCCTATGCCCTTTTCTTAGTACTCATGTAGGATATGGGATCCAACGGTCTCACATTAGCAGAGCTGCACAGCACACACACACCAAATTGCCTTTTCACAGGCAGCCACTGCTGTACTATTCCACTGCACTACAGCTGATTAAGATGACAAAGCCCTACACTCCTCTTTTGTTCTACTCTGCCCTACAAAGCCAAAAGGCAGCAGCTACACATTGTCAAATTGAGTTTAGACTGAAAATGGACTAAATCTCTTGCTTCTTGCTATTAAGAAACTACATAAAAGCACCACCAGTATGATATGTACAGCATGTTTGACTGGGCAGAATGGCAACGTTAAAAGGATTCTTCTCAGTCTCTGTGTTCACGTAATTACTGCACTTGGTCTTTGTAGGGCAGTAGTGCTCTACAGCTGATTAAGATGGAGAAATCCACTGGGCAGACATCTGAAGGGCTGCGCATCAAGAGACAGATTTTAGATAGATTAGCCTGACAAAATCTCCTCATATTAACAGGATTTCACTGCGGCACCACTGCAGCTATTAACGCCTAATGAATTAATAAGCTCTGGGGACGTGTAATGCTGGATGACATGAGCGATGCTGTTGGCACACACTGATAGAGCTACTTGCCAAGAAGCCTTATTTTCATCTGTTTGAAAAATGAATTCATTCATTTACTGTGACCACGGCAGCAGTAAATCTCTGAGTAAAGGGAGGTAGGACTCTGTCTTTCTGTGGGTAATGAGTGTGTTAAAGAGCTTACGGGGCTGTCAAATATCCATTATGGAAGAGATGAAGACTTGCAAATTGTCTCTGATGTTAACCACAACTCAACACCATCAAAGATCTTGTAAAAATGTTTAAATACTCTTACAAGATAGAGGGGAAGAACCAAAACTGTTGCTGCTTTAATTCAAAACCTTTCTAATTTAACACTGCTAACTGTGTAACATTCTGAGGCATGATGAACTTATACCAGAAACACTTTGCGTGTCATTTCATCTAGTATGCCTTAAAGATCCAGTAAAGTGTGGAAAAAAAAAAACAGAAAAGTGGAAAACATCTGAAATCAGTTTTACAGTGTTGTGGAGTTATGCAGTTTAACAGCTTTTTACCACATTTCTTAGCTGGGGGGACTAGCACACATCCTGCTTACATCACGAGAATATGTTTGGCTCAATATAGCATTGGATGAGCAGTGCCTCAGCCTTTTGAGCCAGCATCCCTACAACACCCAAGCACAGGAGGTACTGGCTGTATTTTAACCACTTTATTTTACCTTATAGTGACATTCATGTTTGCTCAAAAGTGACAAGGTGATTGGTAAGAACTCTTTCACTTTCTTCGGTATGAGGGATGTAGAGACGATAGTATTTTGACTTTACTGTATCTCTGGCAGCTTGCATGGCAATGCATTCCTAGCAAACATCTTTTTGCTTTTGCATTCAATTTTACGAAAGAAACACCCAGTTGCAAGTTTGTATCCCCCCACCCCAGACACAAACACGCACCCACACACACACACACACACACACACACACACACACACACACACACCCTGCATGGTCTTACTTGTGGAGCCTGCCGAGATGCTGGAGAAGGCACTGGAGGTGGAGGCGGAGCTGGAGGCCTCGCCAGGCGGCAGGAGGGCTGGGGTGCTGAAGGTCTCCTGGGCCGCAGGCCGTGACGGGGGGTGCTGGATGGTCTGCAGGTGGCTCTCGGCATTGGAGAGGGACGACTGGCCCTCATACTCGTACTCATCCTTCACCATTAGCCCTGACGGTCCTGAGTAGGCAGAAAGCATGGCCATGGGGTCAGTTTTAAAATGGGTCGCTGCTGAGATGACTCTCAGCTGGTCCTATCCACATTCACACTCTCACTCTCACCCTCGTCAGCTAGTGTTACAAGTAATGCAAGCCAGTTTTGTTTCATCAGACACTTTGGGGTCACCCATTTCATGGTGAAGTATTGCTGCTTGTTTTAAGAAATATGTTGATTATTGCATTATTGCAAAATAAATACATTAACTGATTTTGAACTGCTGTTATTTTAGATGTGCTGTTATGACAATTTCAGTTGGGGATCATGATATACTCCTATTTCAATGGATTCAATCATGCTTATCCGTACGTCATACAGAGCTTAAAGATAAAAATTCCATTCACTCACCAGACAGAGACAGTCCTGAGAGATCTGCAAATATAAGCATTGTAAATTAGTAACTACAGTCACAACATTTAGGTCTCTTCTTCCAAAATACACACAAGGCAGTGGTTTTACAAAAACCACATAACGCTAAAGTAAAATGCACAACTGTCTCAGTGTTCTTCATACTCTCTCTCGCTCTAGTCTCAGTGTCTATTGTGGTCTATGAAACCACTGTATTTCCCTCATGCAGTAGAGATAAGTCAATAAAAATAAATATAATAAATATAATATTAAGTTCTCCAATTCAGCACTATTAAGATGGAGCGTCATGACAGCTGACTCACCAATTCCGGGAGAAACCACCCGCTCATAGTGATAGGGGTTCACGCACACGTTGTCTGTCTTCAAGTCAAAGGCATACTGGCAATACTTCACGTGCTTCAACTCGTTCTTGTGGAGATCTGGCCAACGCCAAAGGCGTGCATAAATCACATGGGGAAAGCCTTTTCGTCCAGCTACCTGTAAATACCATTAGGAAAACCAATCAGAGGGCTAAGGCTAGGACTCAGTGCAGCAGAAAAATCCATCCTCTGCTCATTCAGCTGAACACTCAGAACAATTGGCCTACACGAGCCATCTTGGCAGAAACAAGTTAAGTAAAGACAACTTTAAACAGCATACTTAACATGAAATGACTAACCCAAAGAGGTCTATAAATAATACAAAGAATAATAAACAATTATAATTGATAGATCAGAATAATACAAAATAAATAACCTACTAAACATATACCGCACTTTAAAAAATACTTTTTAAACGACTGCAAAAGTGCCTCAAAGTAAGAGCCTTTTGCAAACCTCTCAAAACAAGCTGGTGCTGGTTCATGCCTTACCTGAAGTCGGCCATCCAGGGTGCGCTGTATAGTAACGCACTTGGTGGGATGCGCTCCGTTGGTGGTGATGGCCGTGATGAGGGAGTCCAGCTCATCCTTCTTCTCCTTCAGTTTCTTCACCAGGCTCTCGATGGCTCTCTTGGAAAAAGCCTCGCTCTCACCGCCTTGTCTGTGGCACATTAAACTGTGCACAATGCTGAGACAGGCGTCGTTGCTCGTCGGGGTGTTTGTGATGGACATTCTTCAGATCGCAGCTCAGTTTTTGACTAATGTTAAGGCGTGTCTGTTCAAATCGTACGAGATGAGAGAGATACAGTTCCGTGACCGTCTTGTATTGTATTAACGTGTGTATTAACTGTACAGACCCTTCTGAATACATGACATTTGATCACACCATAAACCAACATCAGCATGGTTAATAATATATCACATATTCTGCTTCCACTACAAACAGCACAAAACATAGATAAGCTTACTCGACTTTTTAAAATTACTTTTCACGTCAATTGTAGGGAGATGAACATCGACTTGTGACACATTGCTGACATGTGCAGTGACTGGATTGTTTACAGAACTTAGTAGCTCAAGATTGTAGGGGCCAGCCTGGCTAGCAAGTGAACGTGAACAGATGGCTTGGTTGCTCATTACCGTGCGAAACACTAACCGAGATTGACTTGTTAATCTACCTTTAGCCAGTGCGTGTGCAGTAAACAAAACATGCAACTACGTTGGCAACCACGTCACGTTACTAGAACACACGCCGCACACCCCAAAATAAAGTAAAAAGACAGGGTTTTTTTTTCTTATGTGTGGGTAAATAGGCTAGCTTGCTACCTAGCAAGCTATCATATCGTTATTCACCCAATACAAGGAAAACAAACTCGTTTGCCTGTATAGCTAAGGGGGCTATCGATACTTTTTCAACTCCCCTACAGCTGCAAACCAATGCTTGCAAACCCAAGTACACTTTATGAAAAAGAGGTTACATAAAATAGGAACTCTACCTTCAAGTATGTGGTGCTATGAAAAACTTCTTCCTGTAAATAATATAGCTAGCTTCTCAGCTAGCTAAGCTAATTCTAGAGAGTACTCTGCCGTCAGCGCGCGTTCCTTTCATTCGTGTATCATTCACAGTAGTGTTCGATTTCCACTGATTGCAAAACATTCTTCACCATGTGGCGACATAATTATCCACAAATACGGCCATCCAATTAGTATCGGTTTAGGAAAAATAATCCCAACTGGCCTTCAGGCAAATATTGGGTACAGAAAAATAAACAACTGGAGCCCAGCCTGAACGAAGGGATGAACCATCTCAGGCCCAGCTACTGCTTTGATTCTGCGAGAATATGGCGACTTGCGCATGCGCCAGCAATTGCCCCAGTGGTCCATGGTGGTTCTTCTGGGTACGGCTGATGTTGTAACATCTGCTGTGGAACTTCTGAGAACATCTGGTACACCATAGACCCCTTAGCGGGCGTTATGAAGGTACAGTGATGCGTCATATAGATGTAGAAAGCAAACTCAGCTGAATTGTGGATTAATTTGCTGAGGAACATTTTTGTAATGTCATTGTTATGTTGGTTTGCAAATGTCAAGTCTTGCTGTTTTCTGCAAATTAGCATTTCTGAAAGCTCAGTATCATGACATTTTTTTTTTTTTTAAATAATGACATTTTTTTTAAATAATGTAAATGAATGGGGTTTTGGAAAATCCTAAAAATAGTTACTGTTATTTTAAGACATTACCATGTTCAGTAGGCTACATATGCGTTATGTCCACATGTTTTACATCAACTTGTAGCTACTCTCCAGGCCAGTGCTAATAATAACTGATAAATTATGTAGCTAGCCTTTTTCTGTATCCCAGTGTTCTCTTCTTCTAAACCATGCTCCTCTCTATGTACAAAAGCAGTTTTGAATGGTTACATGTGTTAAGTCGAAGCTCCAACAAAAAACAAAATTACACCCAATTTAACAAGTACATCAAAAGCATCTTATTTATTTATTTAAATTTGTTTTGCCTCTAAAGAGAAAATAGATCTTGGAAGTGGATTATATACTGAAAGATGAGGACACAGAAGAATATTTCCTATTAACCAGGGCAATGCACCCCCAGACATAAGATATAAGCCCTGTGTGGAATCAGTTTTACTACATAGACACTATCGGAGACATCTTCCTGAATAAATCTGCCCACCTTGGGAGGCTTTGCCAAGCAATTTCCATAATCCACCTCAAGTTCTCTGCTGCCATCCATCATCTGGAGACAGAGAGTGAGAATTTCACCATCAAAGCTGTTAAGTGTCAGATGCAAAAAAGAGCAGCTCTCCAAGAAGGCATCTCAGCCTTTCTCAGAATTTGAGCTGATCTCAATCTCCAGCTACACGATCCCCATCTTCTGAGATGCCAAAGGTCACTGGAATTTTTACTCTGGAAGATGCAAGAAAAGCAGTGTCTGAAGTGATGTCTCAGAGGCAGAAATAGGAATGGAAGGCCAAAGTTGGATATACTCATAGGTAAAAATTGAAATAGAAAATGCAAGGATAAGAAGAAAATCCTTGGCAAAGTGGGGAAAGATGGTTATCGAGGCAAAAAAAAAGTTGAAGCAGGCAAAGCAGCCACAAACACCAAACAACATTCTGTAACTCTTTAATGGTACGAACAGCATGACACTAGAAACAACAGATAGATGTGCTAAAGTGCAGACTGATATAACCTCATCAGACGATAAGAGAAAGTAGAACATTATTTGACCAGTACGGGTGGTGAGAGAGAGGAGAATCATCCACAAGCTTTCATTTATGATGGACAACTAGTCCAGACGATGATGGACAACCAGTCCATCATACTACTGGCTAGCTCATTCAGCAGCAGACTGAAACATCCCATCCCATCCCATCCACAGCCTAAAAGCAGCAGTATCACAGGTCGGTCCTTCCTGCTGCTGTCAGAGTGTACAGTCAGTGCTGCTGCCAGTGCTAAATACCTTTGATTTGCAATGGCCAATGTGCAAGAAAATACTACTGGGATACCCTAGTCCTACACAACAGACTTATTTATTCTTTGTATGCCTTCCAGTATATTGACTCTCATCCACTTACAATGATACAATATGCAATATACTGGACAATATGCATAATGCACTCTGTATTTTATATTATTTCTCTCATTTATTTTTTATTCTTACTTTTTAAATTTATTGTATAACCAGAGTTAGTTTTTTCTTTCCTTGCTGTCCTTTCTGCCACAACACTGTGAATTTGTCTTGCTTTGTTTTATCTTATCTTATCTTATACCAGGAAGAAGTAACACAGGACCTGTTCTAAAACCTATTCTAAAACAAGCACATAATTGTTCAGCTTGTCAGTCTAGATTGCGAATAAAATATAAATGAAAAATCCTAATAAATTAACAGATAACACAAAGTTTAACACAGAGATACCATTTAAAAGCAATCAAATCACTGATGCTGCATATAAAACAACTAGGGATTGTCTTCCACCATCCTAAAGGCATAATTTAATTTATGGATTTGTTGTTATCATCACTTCCAGCTTTGGGTTCTTTCTTGGTAATCCAAATCATGTTTACTGTTAAGAAGCTCCTTGGCAAGAAATAACTGCTAGAAGAAAAAATAATAACAGCATGAACAGGTTTTCAAGAGGAGGTATTAGATAAGTGGAAGATGACAAGGATAACACAGTAATGGAAGGCAAACAAATGCCCTGACGTTCCCAGTGGATCCATGGTCCAAGGTCTGTGACCATAAATATTTCTTAGGCGTGAGATATTTGCTTGCCTGTATATTGTCATCACTGTGTTCCCCACACCATGGAAAATAAACAAACCGGAACATGGAGCTGTTTAGACAAGAGGCTGCAACCAGGGGGCAAATAGGAGAGGGCAGGCTGGGTGTCATACCACTGTGGACCACTGCGGTTGGAGCCCATGTATCTGACAGCAATCTCTCTCAGCTTCTACCCACTTGGACAGAAGGTCTTGTCCTGAGTGATGGTTCGCAAGCCTCCAGGGTCCAACACCTCCTTATCACTGTGGCACCAAAGGACTTGGAGACAGGCGCGTGTGGCATGTGGCCTCCACTCGTGTTGGGGGTTGGGTAACGGAGCTTGGTGACGTTACTTGCACACTGGCTAGGTTGTGTAAATTTTTTTCTCCACTTCAATTTTTATGAGTTTGTAATATGGATCTTTGCACATTTTCTTTTTTTATGTGGCTGATTCGTTTCAGAAATTAATTCCTTGAGATTTTCTTGGATGTAATTTAGAAGCACTCCCTATCACAGCTTTTTTTCATTTATTAAGAAATAAAAATACATTGATAGCATTGCGGTCTACATCATAAAGCATTCATTCCCCATTATACAAAAAACAACTTACAATTTACAAATTACAAATATACATTAAATAAGAAGCCAAACAATAAAGTCCATTCCTCCCATAGAGCTTCCATATATCTTGCAAGGAACTGCTCATTGCAACTGTGCTCAGAGCATGTGATATCCTGCCCACAAAGCCATGTGTGAATAAGGCGACTGTGCAGATGTACCTAATATTGCAAAAACTCTAATGTCTATTAATCATATTGCTTTTATATTCCATGTTAACAATCAAAATAGGCTGTGTTGACTCTTGCAGGGGAGTCCTTGTCTGAATGTTCAGATGGGCACTTTAGTTGTTATGTCATCTCATGTTGCTTTGAGAGGTGTAAAAGTCTGAACTTGGCTGCGGTCGTGTGCTGCTGGTGCCATTTTCTGACTATCTGCAGCCACACTCTGCCACCACCATGTTCTCATATTTGTGCTTGAGGGTGACTACACCTTTTTGATCTTTGTACAGAAGGGAGATCGGGTCCAGTTTTGTGGGAACGCAGCAGGCTGCTGACACTTTTTTGGGGAACTTCATGCTGACCAGGGTCTGGATAGTGGCGTGCTGGGTGGGTGAAACGTCAGGAGTAAGAGGAAATTTGCACAGGCCACGGCAGGCGTTGGCTTGGTAACCATCTGGAGCCACGATCCAGCTATCCCAACCAATGTCCTTGAACTCGACATACAGTGGGGTCTTCTTGCAATACTCGTCGGCAGCACTGCGGCGCACTCGAGGCGCCCCATCGTAAATCATGTTGGAGTTGATCTGCATTAAAGTCTCTTCATCTGGTAGGTCCTTCTCCAGACTCTCTCTGTCTGCCCACAGCTCATTTCCACTCAGTAATTCAAACTCATGCTCAACCATCTCGTCAATCTCCTGCTTTTCCTCCTTCTGGTCCTTGCTATGGTCGTCTGAGAAGACTATTAACACTGGGTTGTGTTTCCCCGCCACATTTGTGTCAATGTCCAGCTGAATCAGTCCTGAGTCCACAGACTCATCATTGCCCTTGAAGTGATTCACCTGACCTTGTAAACTTTCGATGCGGACTTCCAAATAGTGAGTCGAGTGGTCAGATTCTCTCCAGCGCTGAATGACATCCGTCAGTTCAAACACCTCCCATCGGCTCTCGTCAATGTTGATAAGCCTGGAAACGAGTTCCTCCCTCTTTGCTGGATGCTTCTCGTGTCTTCCCTTGGCAGCAGCCCCTTCATCCTTCCACTGTACTGCCCACTCTTGGACCTCAAATATGGTCACCTTGTGATCTGCACTGGGGAGTCGGTGGTGATCCCTTGGCACGAGTGCATACAGCCTAAGTTCGGCATTAATGACATTCTCATTAGGGGGGATGGAGATGTTAAACAGCAAATGGTTCGTCCTCACACCGTTGGTTGTCACAGTGGAGTGGGAGGAGTCTGAAAGTCAAACAGTTTTGATTAAGAGCTATAATATATGTAATTGGAATGCTCATTTAATAAGTTAATATTGCGCACAATGAGGAAGAGGAACATTAAATATTGGAAGTACTGGGGCTAAGATAGGGTGTCAGCTTTTTAAGTTTGCAATAGTCTAAAAGATTTACTTAGTTTAAGTACTTACTGGCAAAGTTTTCAAACATTATTATTATTATTATTATTATTATTATTATTATTATTATACAGGCTGAAAAGAAGCCTCATTATATAGAACAGAATAAAAAAATAGCTTAACAAATGTCCCTGTTACACCAATTTATTGAGATACAGTATAATTTAGAAATCAGACTCAGTGGAGTTCAAGATAATCCATCACACAGACTTGCACAAAGTATTAATTTGAAAATCAACAGCATCTAATTTACAAAACCAAAATTATAGTTTTATGTTAAAATATTGTATAAATATAATTTGTGTATATTTTGTTCAAATAGTGAATAGTCCCACGGGGTTAATTGTTAGGCGCAGGTAGAAATACCTTCATTTTTGAAACTGCGTACGGTGTTGCCTGTGGGCCTGGCCGAGTGGTCGTTGGCAAAGCGATTGTATAGCTCCAGCATGTACTCTGGGGGCTCCACGCGAGGGGCGGGGGGCCGGGGGGGCCCAGGGGCCCATGGCGACCCTCGATCTGTGAGGTTCAGCATGGAGAGGAAGCTTCCCAAAAACTCCTGCATGTCCACGTCGTCCTCAGTCTGCTCCAGCAGAGAAGGGTCCAGCATGTCTTTGGCCTGAGAGTTGTCCTCAGGGGGCAGGATGGGGCTTGCTAGACCCACGCAGGGTAGGAGCATCGACCACAGACTCAGTACACAGACACAGCTCATGCTGGAGGCGCCAGTGCTGACCATGGCTTAGGTGAAGAGCTGTGATACCATCGAAAGTTCAGTCTGGAACAGATGGGGTTTTTTTTCCTCCCTTTCTCTCCCTCAGGTTGTGATATTGAATTATATGTAATCTTCTTCAGTGCTGGACACCTGCTCAGCTCGTCTGCCGACTTACCCTTCAATTTCACTGCCTTTCAGGCCTGATAGGTCGCTGTGGGGGTGGAGACACAGAGCCTTCGCCTTGTTGATCTTGTGATCGAGCGCAGAGTGCAAGGGGCCGAGTCGTCCGTCCGTCCACCTCCCTGGTGTTGACAGCTCTGGATATGTGGCCACCGCATCGCTCTGCCCTGTCCTCTCGACACAGCTGGTGACAAGCGGCAAGTCCTCCCCGCATGTCCTTCCTGTATCTGCTTTCCATGCCTGCTTCTCCTGGGTGGTGGGCGTCCGCCACCACTTGAAGTTCCAGCAGGAGCTTAGCAATGCGATGTATTGTAAAAGCTCTGCTTCGTCAATTATTTGTATGATTTTTTCACCCTTTAAATGTGCATTACACAATTTTATCTTAACATTTGTGTCACATTCAGGCAAACACTCGTCAAGGTCATCTAAACCATCTGTTTGTGCAAATAGGCTGTTGGTCACAGAGTGTTTCTGTAAATGCGAAACACAGTGGCTCAACAATGGTACCCAATCATGTTTCTTTAGTAGCAAGCAAAACATGGCTGTAAATTGACTTGGTGAAGTTTAATTCTGAAGAACCCTTTCTCTAGAGGTGGTAACTCTATTCCTAAAAATGAGGAGTAAACATCTGATAATGTTCACGAGCTGAGAATATGTGTGGTGTTTGGTATTAAGCCTAATTGGTTGGTAGAACTGTGCACAATTTCCTAATGACTGTTTAATACACACAAATATAATGCATTAAAAGGGGGAAATAACACCTGCATGCAGCTGTTCTAAATATAAATTACAGTATGTGCGTCAGGGAGAGTCAGGGAACCCAATAGAATGCCAGATACCCTGACTTATTATATTGCTATATATAACATTCTAGTCAATGTCCGCTGTAACCAGTGGATACGTTGGGCTTAAAGGGGAATGGCTGGTGAGAAAAACCAGCATGGCATTGATATGATCTCATGACGCCCTGCTGAGAGCATCCCATTAGTGATTCGCCAATTAATAATTACCGCAGTGTTGCTCCTCACCCACAGGAGGGCAGTGTGGCTTTTCTTCAACCCTGCACAACCCCAAACAATGCAGCAAATAAGGTGAGGAGTTTTGTTTCAGTCATTGTCCTTATACTGTGTCTGTTTTAAGGAAGTGGCTATTTACCAAGTCCAGTAAATACTTGTGCTGGGTAATTAAACAACTTTTGTCTATTTAGCGAGCTGAGCTCTGCAAATAGGCTCAGTCCTGTTTTAATGCAGCACACTGATACAAACCCTGTATGTCCAACTACACTGGCTTTCACTATCCCAGCAGATTAACTTCAATATCCTACTTGTCACATTAAAAGTTCTCCATAATCTTGCCCTACCATATATCAAGGAACTGTTACAAATCTACACACCTTCACGTTCACTGCGGTCATTTAATGCAGGATTACTGGCCCTCTATGGGTGCAAGGGCCTTCTGATATGCTGCTCCAAAATTATGTAATTCCCTTCTCATTCACACACTACACTCTGTTTCACAATTTAAAAGTGTATTAAAAACTCACCTTTTAAAATTAGCATATGGGCTCTAAGCCACTTAATGTACTCTTGTAATGCTCTTGTTAATGTTAGTAATGTTGATTTCTTTATTTTTATTTTCTGTAAGGTGACATTGGGTGTTTTGAAAGGCACTATATAACAAAGCAAATAATAATAATAATAATTATTATTATTATTATCATTATTATTATTATTATTATTATTATTATTATTATTATTATTATTATTATTATTGTTATTATGTATGCCAGACCTGTGCTTATTGCCAGGATGAAAGTGTTTTGGTACATGATTGATATTTTCCTGTGCTGATGAGCCCCCGCAGTGCTAACATCTCTTGGCTTTACAAGTACTTCCAGTCACCAAGCACTGTGACAACAACACGAACACACAAAGCTCTTGATGCTAGAGTTCTCAAAAGGGTTATTTTTCCTGTGCGTGCGTGCGTGCGTGCGTGCGTGCGTGCGTGTGTGCGTGTGTGCACAAGTCTGTGTGTGTGTGTGTGTATGTATGTGCACAAGTCTCTGTGTGTGCGAGCGCAATTAAGTATCAAGGGGAGCACAAGCCTCGCATGCCAAGATTGACATCTGTAATGTGCTCCTGGCACTGAGTTGTCACCCTCCCACTGTTTTCTTCAGACACATGCGATGAGTGACGCCATGCCTCGTGATTAGAAACCTGCCACAGGAGGGCCAAGTTGTCGGCCAGTCGTTCCATACATAGACACCCCTGCAGGCAGAGGAGAGAACAGGGAGCTGGAAGCTGGAAGATGGGAAGTGTTTTGCCGCCTCTTAATGCCATAACTCGGCATGAGCTGCCGAAGACCGGGAGTGTGAATGGGGCAAACTCCAAGTGTATGTGTTTGTGTGTTGTGTTTTGGTAAAGATTTTGATCACAATTAGTAAACGGTATTATGCCTACCCCTAGACTATGAAACATTTCTTTTAAACTCTGTAGGTAGATATATGGACAGGACCATTCTATCAAATCTGTAGCATACACAGACACACACACACACACACACACACACACACACACACACACACACACACGCACACACACACACACACACACACACACACACACCATCTGTTTCAGGCTTTTCATCAAGTAATCATTTCCAGCTCTGCAATTATGGGCCTGTTATTATGTGTTATCACCTTTTTTTCTCAAGGGGACGTAAGGGCAGTACCTTTGAAGCTTTTGGTTTTGTTCTGATACCTTTTACAAAAAATGCCTACAAAACCTAGCATGAAATAACAAACAGAGACAATCATTTGACCTCACCCTTCTATTGTATTTGCTTTCATCAAAAAGTCTCTTCAGTGTCACAGGCTTTGTTCAACTAAACTTGCTCATATCCACTGCATTACGGGTTTTAGATACAGCAACACAAAGTGAAATTGTTTCCTCAATGAAGCCTCTTCTTACACAAACAGCTTGTACATGATCCTTTTCTCCCACAAACGCCTCTTAACTGTAATGGTTTTTATTTTGTACATAGCATTACTGATACAAAATGACAGCAGACTGTAATGGCAAATCACTGTATGAAGTATGAGACGCTTTTCACCACACTACCATACAAACTGTCCAAATTATTGTTCCTCTTGGATTTCAACACTGTTTGGCAGAGAGACAAAGAGACAGAGTCAATTGCATTCAAAAAGAATGTAGGTCAGATCTTGGTCACGGGAATGTTTGTCAGATTTTAGTATTCTTGTTGTGTAGTCTTTTCTCAGTAGTGACATATCAGCACAAACAGTAAGTGTGCCTTTATTACTACATTGTCAAGATATATCACATATGTAGGATGCCCTGGAAATTGATTCCTTGAAAATAACGACACGAACAGTACATTTTTTGTGATGGAATATGATCTGATTATAGTGGTTTAGGCCTCATCATGGGGAAACTGATTACAAAATGCCTTATATGTAATCTGTCATGTAGTCAGCTACTATCCAGCTCTGCTAATACAGTATAAAATTAAATAAAAAAAGAGACATCTTCCATTCTGTTGAACAAAAAAGGAGAATCCACTTTACATCAGCACTAGTGTATTTTTGGCTTCTCTGTTGCGTCAAAACAAGAATTAATTAATTATCAGTAATTACTGTCCTCTTACAGCTTTAGGCACATCACAAGGCGGAACCTAGAGCGATAGTTTGTCCCCTTTTTAAGAAAGCACAAAGGACACCTCTGATTTTATCCGGATGTTACCACTGCAGCACAATTATGTGCTCTTTGTCATCCTTGGATCCATTAATGTGCATAGTGGGGCCTTCAGATTCATTAGCACTTGCTTGGGACACTCATCCCATAGTGTGCTGACCAAGGAAGGCATATAGACCTAATAGTGTCACGTTAGGTTGGCAACTTATAGTAGACTAATTCGGTTCATTGTTTGGTTCTGTACAAAAAAAGCACAGAAATTCTCACTCATCTATTTTTTAGTAAAGGGTTCCTGATCAGATTGAAGTTGTATCCCACGTCACCCAGCCAATCATGGTTCAGTCTGCTGAAAGGGATCCCAAAATGTCTATTAAGGTAGACGAATAGAAGTAAAGTAGGCAATGCAAACGTCATGAGACTGTACAGCTGTGAAAGGGCTGCATGTTGTTTTTATACCATTCGCTTGCTTTCAGGTTTTGGTGTGCTGGGAGCCATCCTCTGCCACATTCACACCTGCTCTCCTCACTTCTGCAGCTCATACTTGGAGGATGCTTCAGAATCTGTGTGCCCAGACATTCGCTGCTGCTCCATACAATCAAAAATTGCGAGAGCCTGCTGGTGGCAAACTGACGCATCAGGTTCTCAGCGGCGCACCATGACTGAGGGGGGGTAATAAACATGTGGTATTTATATTCAAAAAGCCACCAAGCTCTGAAGTGTAAGCAGGCATTTTTGGCTGGCTTTTTTGCTAGTGTGAAAATTTGTGTGATTTTTCACAAGTGCCATTACATTCCTATTTCATACCTGTTTGTGTGTGAAGTAAACACAGAAAAACATCCTAATATCCCTATTTGTTCCTTTCAGTTGTTTTGGATGTGTGTTGTTTAAAGGTGTGGTGAAGTTGAAAATGTTCCCCCTGCATACACATGAGGCCAGTATTACCTGACCTTCAACACATGAAATGACCATGCAAGCCTCTTTAATGTTGCCATTTTCTCGATGACAACTGATAAAAGCCATGAAGGACATTCAAGACAGGTGTCATAAGGCCAGAAACATTGAAATATACAGTTGTATTGATGAACAGATGGGCTTTGAGAAAAAAAAGAAATTATAAATCACAGAGAGTTTAAATAAAAGACATCCACAAAGACCTGAATCGGTAATGTTAAACATCACCGAACCTGTAATATTGATTATAAGTACATACAGCAGCAAAAGTCATACTAAAGCATAATTGGTAACCATGGAAACAGGAAAAGAACATGGATCAGTGTTCACAGAAGGAGGAGTAGAGGCGTCATGTAAGAGTGGTTGTTGTCTGAGATGAGAGAGATGTCAGGCCAGATGTTTGGAGTCCATTTACCAGCATGATCGGCGAGTGAGTTTGATCCCTCTTTACACCACCTCCATGTGTTAGCATGCGGTTACATTAAAGAGCACCCACTGATCGACAATCTGTTTACCCTAGACATTTCTGGGGGTAGGATGCTTGCACACTGAGTAAGATTTACGCTAGCCTTTGCCACCTTGAAGAGAGAAGGGACGAGGCGGGAGGGGGGAGAAATGCTTGCGGCTATTGACAATCCAAATGTGACAGCCATAAATTATGTGTATTTGTCAGTGGGTAATGTTCAAATGGGTGATGCCACTGTAATCTGGTGATGTTAAAAAATAAGCATTCTGTCACCCAGACCACTTCATTCAGTGCCCTTGATTGTATTAAGAAATATCTTTGATTGTACAACCTCTGTCATTTTTATTTTTTTTTTTTTGGAAAGGGGAAAAAATGAGAAAAGTCTGTGGTAACACTTTACTTGGATTGTCCACCCACAGAGACATGTCAGATGGTGTGTTAAATTTTACTTTCATTTTGTGTATTGTTTGCCGACATAACCTGAATCTAATCTAAAACCTAATCCTAACCTTAACAAGACACTGAGTTCCAACAGATGACTTATCAATAGTCTCAGCATCTGTGGACAAACCATAAGATCATCTAAATAAATTCTAACCAAATTCTGCAGTGTGATTTAAGTATTTAAATGTGCTATATGTAGTATTGTGGCCAAAACTGGTATTGCCATCAAATTTAAAATACTGAAAAGCTCTATTCCCTCTTAAAAGGCAAACCACAAAATCAAAACATAAACACAATTGCAGGCTATAAATAAACTTTCAAAATGTGATTATTCTGGCTATGCTATTTTTGTGAAATCAGAATTCCAATCCAACACGTTTCCTCAATCTCTGGTCACATATTAGAAACATGTTATGATTACTTGTTGTAAATGTCTAACATATAGCTCCTTAAATTCTTTCTATTCTATAGCTACTATAGCTATAGTTTTCTGGGTCTGAAATTGGTGAGACGGACACACCAAGGCATATAGATTTTTTAAAGGCATGAGCAGAACTCTGCTATGAGCTATGTGCAGATTCTCAATTCCGGGGACTGATTAGGTATTCTGATTCTGTTGAGCGATGATGTAATGAAGGGCAATTACTACAGTTCCGAAGGTGCTCTCACTGCCATTTCAATGCGCCTGGCTCTTTGGCGTTGTGGTCAGAGTGCATGTTTTGTACCCTAGAGACCCAGGTTTGAGGCAGGGTGGGTTGGCTGCTCTCGCCTTTCGCAACTGATGACTCTGATACCTCTGATAGTTTAAGTAATGACACTGTGGTGGTGTTCGGGGCTGACCTTTTGCAATTAGGTTGACTAACCTCTTTAGACTTGCAAGTGTATGTTTGGAGTAGGGGGTCCCCAGTGAGGAGGCTGTAGCAGATAGCTGTCGGTCATGAATCAGCAGTGGCATGGTGAAGCAATAACCTTTTAAAAGGCATTGATGCATGGGGTATTTGTGCTCTGTGTCTTTGCGAGTTACAGGCACCACTCTAAGAGACCATACACATCTAGTGAACAATGACCTTTTTTAGCTCTTTTTGCATGGAGATATGCCTTAAGAGAAATAATGTAGGCAAACCCATAAGCGGGGCAGTGGGTGCAATTAGGCAAATGAGACATCCTTGATGGCCTGAGGCTGTAATTCCCAGAGCAAAGACCGGAAAGAGAGCGAGAGAGGAAGAATAGCCAAAGAAACAGACTGAGAGGCAGCCACTGTTTCGTCCAGACATAGGGAGAAAATGAGCTGGTCAGGCTTTCAGACTTGGGACAGTGTGGGTTTGTGTGGAACACCTCATGCAGTGACCCAACGAGCGTGGAAGTAATTTTTGATGAACCCTCAGATTCACTAGCTCCCAGTTAACTATGACTGAGAGCAGGTGTTCATCCCCTTGAAGTGCTATCATCAACCAGCAGACAAAATGGTTGCAGGCGGGAGGCGGCATGCTCCATGCTGCTCACCTGAAGGAAACATTAGTGGGAGGAGGGATGGTGGAACAAGTCTGTGTGTGTGTGTGTGTGTGTGTGTGTGTGTGTGTGTGTGTGTGTGTGTGTGTGTGTGTGTGTGTGTGTGTGTGTGTGTGTGTGTGCGTGTGTGCGTGCGTGCGTGCATGTGTGTGTGTGAAAGACAGAGAGAGAATGTCAAGGGGTGGCTTCTAAATCTGCATGTTTTCTTTAAAACACTGATGACTTACTATTTATAGTTCTTGAAATAGAAAGGAGCAGTAAAACAGTCTCACTTATTAGGCTTAGGTTCACTTATTATTAAGCTTATGTTTTGTTCAAAGTGACCAGTGTGCCTATCTGTGTTCAGGGGTGCTGCTACAAACTGTGGACCCTATAAAAAGAATACTGAATCTTTTATAAACTGGTTACTTCAGATTTTTGTGCTCCAGTTAACTTTAAAGTAACACTAAAGCACATTTTATCTTTGGTCGCCCTACAGGTTGGAAGCAGAATTGTCTTTCTTACAGGTCATTTGAACAACCGATCAGAGCGTGCCGCTTCTGCAAACTTGCATAGCACAGTTATAGCCCATGGAGCGACACAAAGTGAATTCAGAAGTGTCATTCACCCTGCTACGAGTTGATGAACCACTGAAACGATTTTGGAAACTGCTTAGTGTTGCTTTAACTTTTGGGTTTGAAAAATAACTGTTGTGTTCTACCGCCTTCTTCTACATTTGCAAAGTTGTAAAAGTATGTAAGTAAAAAGTATGACAGTTATCGAAGTATCTCTGTCTATTATGTGGTATTTTTATACTGTTGTACATCACTTTGGAGAAGAGTGTCTGCTAAATACTATAAATTTGAAAAATATTGGTCGCATCCTCGTCTTGCACATTCTACCATTGATTTCAAGGTTTTCATCCAAATTCAAGGAAATACAGGCATTGAACACCCACACATTTGTAAGACAAACATCTTACTCAAGGTAAATGTAGTAATTAGCCTTTATTCTGGTAAAAAGCATGTGAAGCATACCACAACCATCTTAAACTCAAGCCATACCATCGAAGTTTTCAAACGGATCTGTCATTAGAGCATTTCTGGTGACCCTGTGTTTTGATAGTTGATAATTATGTTTATATGTGCAGCAGATTTCTGGATCTCAGTGGCCTCTGCTCTGCCTATTTCTGTACTGCAGTTAGTGCTGCTCACACCTCCACTTCATGACCTCAGCATGTGGATCTTATATTATCTGAACTTCCACATTCAAGGATATATACAGTATATGTACGTTTCCAGTCCTGCCATGTATGCCTACTGCCTGTATACACATATCACATAAGTGCTTTCACTAATTAACCAATTCATCTCTCTAATGATTGTTCTATCAACTGGTCAGGAAGATGGTTGGATCAAATTATGGCAGAGTTGGAGTTTTTACTTGACTTTCTGAAGCCAGAATTGCTGCCTTTGCAACTTTTCATCAGTGCTATTAGTCACTGACTTTGTCAGTTATACAAAACTGGTACAGCAAATTTCAATACATAAAGAACCCGAAGAATAGGCATGACAAATAGGCTCTGTCAAAAACCTGTGAAACAACAGGATGTTCCACCGACTTGAGACGGTTTGGTGAGAAAACTTGTGTTAAGAGCACAAGTAGAATAAATACATGGCAGGACTTTTACTTTTTCAAGTCGGTGTGTCTGGAAAATTATAGGGTTAGAAAAAGTATTTTTGGAAATGTTATTTAAACCAATTATTTAAATTGTTACCAGGATTGCCATTTGAAAGATCACAAAGTGACTCTATGTTTGGTGGTTAATGTGTCTTTGTCAACTTTGTCGTGTTTCCCACATTCTTGGATAGGACATGCTCTATAAGTCCTTTGACCTGTATGGGAAAGAACACTGTTGATATAAACAAACTATAAAGAAATGTGAAAGAAATCAAGGCCAGCAGTCTCAAAAACACTGCAGAATTGAAACACTGTCAGATGCACACAAAGAAGCTTGAATTAATTGGAAATGCACAGCAAATGCCTTACGTACAAATTGTAAATGCCACCTTGCCAACACTTACTGAGAACAAAAGCAAACTCAGAGGACAGCAAATTGAAGAAACACAGTAAGCCACTTCAGGACAGAACAGTACAGTAGAACAGTACACAGTAAACATGTCTGCTATATAGAGTTTCGCAAAAATGCATAACATGGTCTCTTCATAGTCTTTCAAGGTTTCTAGTGACATATGTGCTTAACTTCAATGCAGACACAAAAGAAAAACAGTACATTATTGTTTTGCCACAGTACAAACAGAATAAATGCATTTCAATATGAACAGAAAAACTAACAAATAAAAACATTTCTGGTCCTCAGTTTGTTACCCCATATGAACTGCTGTATGTTGTTAAATTGTTAGTGATAGCATACTTATCATACTTACATACACAGGTACCACCTGCTAGCATGCATGCTGTGACAAAACATGTTTAAGATGATAGATTTATCATTCTCTAAGACAATAAATACAACCTAAATAAAGAATCAAAAGACTAAACAGCTTCTTAACACACTTAATGACTGTATTTTTTCTACTTATCAATACATGTTCCTTAATTTACAAATAAATGTATAGACATAGTTTTTTCTTCTCCTCTTTTCTTAACTCCTTAGGAATGTAGCCCTCTTTAGGTTTCCTATATATGATATGGTACTGTTCTCATTAGAGTTTTTTAAGGTCAGCCATCCTTGTAAACAGAGTGAAGAGTAAAGATTGCCACAGCCAAACTACATAGGAAACAAACACATCATCGCAGGATGCTCTTCCTAAACGATAATAATGACTACAAGTACTCACATTTTGTGTTAGTTGTAAAATGCAGAGTAACACTGTATTTTGCGGTTCATTTTTTAGTGTGTCTACATGTAACAACATAAAATGTGCTTACACTGTACATGCCTAACACTAACCCAAACCTAATGGTACAGTGTAAGTACAAAATGTTACATATTGTTACACATTTTGTTACACTGTACTTAACTGATGTAACAGGGAGAGTAAAATAAAGTGTAAAGTGCTTCTGACAGTTATAAATGACAGAAACCAGCACTATGATTGCTCACAGACAGTCCCTCAAGTCGTAAAGCTGAACAAATAGTCTTCAATGCTATTTGATAATCAAAAGTGAAGGGATGGTTTCAGAAAGTAAAAACTCTGCTGTGCATTCCTTCTGCCTGGGCACTGAATGCAGGTGATTCCACTTACAAGCCAATCTACCTGTCAGGTCTTAAGCATGGGTACATTGACAGGTTAGGTGTTTCAGTACTGCTAAGATACAGTTGTTATTAACATTTTTTTTTTCAACTGACAGAGGACATTAACTGACAGACTAGTCAGACTGACAGACTGACAGACTTGAAGTGGGCCAAATCGTTAGCTTCATAGCATAATTGCCTACGTCATTTTTTGGTCAAATTGAGATTTCTGCACAACTTTACTCCCCTACCACTTCTGCATCATCCTGTCTGTCTGCCTATGTCATTGGCCAATCACAACACTCATAAAAGAAAAAAAAAACATAGCTGCCTAAGTCATTCATTTGACTTAGGCAGTTTTACCATTGGACTTAGGCAGTTTTTATACAATCAATTTGACTTAGGCAGATTATGCCTATGACTTAGGCAGTTTTTCTGAGAATATAAAATAAACATTACATCTTCTCAGCCATTTTGCATACATCAAAACTGCCTAAGTCACTTTTATTTGATAAAAAAAATGATGTTCGGTTTTGTTCTTTTTCCAAACTTTTTCTCACATCTACATGAATGTTCTGTGAAAATATCAATAAAAAATATGCATGTGATTTTTAGAAAATGTGTTTTTTCTTGTTTTCCAAAAACACAAAAAAATGACTTAGGCAATTATGCTATCAAGCTAACTAAATGATGAACCCTTTTATTAGAATAAAACACTCTTTTCAGAAAAGAAATAAAAAAACAAATCATTTAAGCATTACTAAAAGAGCCCAATAAAACACTGATACAGTGTGGAATGAAAGAACAGACTCACATTAGCACAGCACTGCTGTTATGGAAACGTGTTTAACATGCTTTTTGGTGGTGGTTGGAGCATAAATAGCATTCATTTTCACCAATTCTCACTTGTCACCAGGGCCCAAAATCACATATGTTTCTTGATCCAGGACCCACCAAATAATGCCATTCTAACAGCTTTTTTTCAAAGACAGTTTCTTTACATTCACCTTTGTTCAGCCATTTTCATAGAAATGCACCTTAGAGCTCCCATGCCTTGTAGCACACAGCTCGTTTTGGAGAAACCTCCTCTACGTCATCCATGTTAAGGTCTGTGCTCACCAATCCGCGACAGCTCCCCCCCTCTTTCCCCGAGTTCCCAACTTCCACTGTTAGCCCACTTTCTGCCCTTATCCCCATCTCCAAATGCACGCAACCCGCCAGGTCACTGTCTGTGTGGACCCTGTTCCGCACCCCCAAATTGGTGGCCAGGACCACTTCCCTGGGCCCCCGGGTCCAACTGTGTCTGCTCCTCCTCTTCACCACCACCTTCCTCACCTCACCAAGGCAGCAGCAGCAGCAGGGCTGAGACTTACAGGCGGCCTGGAAGCCCTTCTTGAAATTCTCATTGAAGTAGCCGTAGATGATGGGATTGACGCTGGAGTTGGAAAACGCCAGCCAGTGGGAGAAGGGGAAGATGTATCCGGTGAGGAGCTGGAGCTTGTCCCCCTCAGGCTGGGCGTAGTCAGTCAAGAGCAGCAGGGTCCACAGAGGGAGCCACGACAGCATGAACAGCAGGGTCACCACCACCAGCATCTTAATGACCCGCACGCGCCGCTGCGTCTTGGGCGATTTGGCCGGCGGGTTTGAGCAGGGCTGCTCGGCGTTGGCCAGCGCGTGAGTGTGGAAAAGCTTGGCCCCGATTCTGCCGTACAGAAGGACGATAAGCGTGAGAGGCACCAGGTAGATGTGTGCAAACAGCACCGTGGTGTAGACCTTACGGCTCTCCGGGTCGGGCCAGGTCTCGTAGCAGTTGTAGAGTGGGTAGGTGTGATTGTCCTCACTGTCCACCACCATGTGGCCCTTCTCCTGCTCGACCGTCAACATCAGAGCCGTGGGGAACATGATGACCAATGCCAACAGCCATATCAAGCCAATGGTAGCCTTGGCAACAAGTAGGTTCAACTTGGGCTTGAAGGGATAAACAATGCAGCGAAAGCTTGGAGAGAAGAAGGTAGAGGAGAGGTGAAGAAGGGAGAAAAAGAAGAAGCAATTATACTAATATTCAACCTTGCTTACAGATTGCAAATATCAAAACATGCTGAGGGTGGGAATTGTACATGATGCAAATTTCAAAGCCACGCAAGATACCTGCATCCTTTTTAACACCTGCTGATGTGGATGGCATTAAAAAAGCTGCATAATTAATTTATTTTTAATAAGCACAGTGTGTGAGTCAGCTTCTAGACAAAAGTAGAAGGCTACATATAACTCAATGGCCTAATTTACAAAACGACAAGGTTACTGGTCTTTAGATGTGACTGATTTATGCCAAACAAGTGTGTCCTAGCAGCATTTAAAAGGGTGTGCTTATTTGTTTGTTGGTTTGTTTGTTCGCTTGTTTTATAATCAGTGAATAACTCATCTGAGACCACACTCCTAATGTTTTATTCTTGCTAGTAAGGTCAATCTGGCATGTGCTTTAATTCTCCATTTGTGCTTCTACTAAATCTGTTATAATTGACACATCATTTTCTAGCCAGTAATTGTCTAGCCAGTAATCGTCTTTCTGGTATTTGGCTAGTGCTTCAGCATAACATCATTTTTTTCTCTTGCTGTCTACATCTCACATATTGTTGCTTTATACCCTGTGTATATATCCCTTAGAGATACCAAGCTTTGCATCTAGTATACCATCCACCTGTTTCTATCGCCCAGAACAGTGTTTACACTTGTGCTGATGCAATTACTGCTTCAGTGCTATCTTTTGCACGCAACCATTTCCTGTCACTACAGTAGAAAAGATATATCTACAGGCTTCAGAAATAGCATCTCATTTACCTCAAGATGTCTAAAGAAGCCTACTGTTTAAGCATTAAATTACTGCCTTATGGAGTCTGCAGTACTGTTTGTTTAAACATTATATCACTGCCTTGTGATGTCTGTGGTACTCAAGACCACCAACTGCAAATGTTGGGCCTTTTGAAAGAATGTCATTTTGGGCCTACACTCCCAGTAATAAAAAGAGCCTTCTGTCAGTCCCCCGGGAGATACTGTTTTAACATTCCATCACTGCTTTGTAGTGTCTGAGGTACTGTTAAAACATTGCATCACTGGGGAAAGGAAAGTCTGTTGGCCATTTGCTGACTTTAACTGGTTTTGCTGTGAAGGAGTATTTAGTTATGATTGTTTGTTGTTGTTTACTGAGCTAAAGTGTGGATTAGCATTTGCTTTTTGTGCAATGGGACTGTGGAACATAGGGTTGCAGTTATGGATAAGGCATCCATACCATTGGAGACCTGGGTTCAAATCTAATCTGAGAACATTTCTCAATCCTACCCCTTCTTTCTCCCAGTCATGTCTGGTGAATCTCTGTTGTCCTATTCAGTTAAAGGCAAAAAAAAAAAAAACTTAAAAAAAGTAGTAAAAAGACTCACCGATCTACAGCAATGGCCACCAGGGTGAAAACAGAGGCACATACGGACATCCCTTGCACAAGGCCACTGACTTTACACACCGCATTGCTGAAGGGCCAACCTGTGCATTAAACACAATGTCAGCTTAGGATCGGCCATTAGTTGACCATCATGCAAACTCAAAAGCACGTGAAAAAACAAACTGTTTTAAATGTCACAGATTTTTGTGAAGGTTGTGGAATGCTAACAACATAATGTTTGTGACCTCAACTCCCTGAATGATTTTGTTCATGTTTATGGATGCTATTGCTGTGAGTTGTTTTTGCATTTTAAGCATTTTCTCACTAATGTAATAGTTTATGATGTGAATCATGCATGCAGTCTTTCAAAAGCAAAATAACTAAAGCCATTTAGCAAAACCAATGATGATAGCCCTTGCTCACTAAACAACTGCTTTTAACTGTCTACATGCTTTTACTGTAAGTGTAGGGTGTCAAGGGATTCTTCTGCAGTTGCAGGAAAACAAAACTAAAGTCATTATTTTTGGCTGTCTTAGCTATGTCTCAAGCCCAAAAGTGGATATCCCAGAAATGTTCTAGCTTCCATATTCTTCCCTCAGGTCTGTAATATTCTTCATTCCATCGATAGTTTTAAGGCTAATTTATGAGTAATAATAAGTATAAATAAATACATTTTTAAAATGTTTTGGGTTCAGGCCGGAAGTAACTCGTGGGTCTAGCTAAGCTATTGAAATGACTAACAATTCCCCACCATCCTTTAAATAATTTGTTTTTTTGTTTGTTTGTTTGTTTTATTAACATTGAGCTCGATTTTATTTGCATTGTATTTGCATATTTTCTAATATTTCATTTTTTCAACAGCAAAGCATTTTACTTAAAATGCACTATATAAATGAAAATACCTTGATATTGGCATTTAATACGAGCACAAATGAAGGTAATAATGTGCAAATACATGCATGGCCATCAAGAGCTTTCAACAGTTCTGTATAACAACTAAAGCAGCAAACATGCACTTATACCAGGCAAATATTTTATACATGAAATTCAAAATGCATGTGGTGGTGTGGCTATTAGTCTCATTGCATGCAGCATGTTTTGGATAAAGTTTGATTACAACAAGCAGTGACTTTTTAATATTCAAATGAAACAAGCTCCATCATTGTAAGTCATTCCCATCATCATCATCATCAGGGTGGAGAGTGGCTGGTCTGCCAGAATCAGTGGCTCTTTGATCATATTAGACTGGAGCCGAACTTGACAGTGTAAGTGCTAATATCAAAACAACTCATCTTCTACAAGATGTACGTTTTTTTTCCTAACCCATGAATAGGATTCGAACCAGAGAGACAATTTTGGCAATTACAGTTACACTCACATCAAAGGGTGGTCGCGATAATAGTATCCTTCCTTAGTGCCATAATATACACACAACACAAGGACTAAGTTCAAATTTAAACCGGCTCCAACTACCTGGCCACTGGCATTTAGTCATTTGGCATATGGGGACTCAGCAGTGGATGGTGCGCTATTTCAGGAATTTTGGGATAGGAGAAAGGTAAGATGGGGGAATGGGGGGGGGGCAAAATCAGTGTGGCTGCCATGCTCTAGCTGTACACAGTTTTAGCTCCACAAAGTATTTTTTATCGACAGGCAACAATCACATAGGATCTTTGTCTTTGTATCTTTGTCTCAATAAAATACACTTCATAGAGCTAAAAACAGAATGCAAGAACCCCTCCATCCTACTGTCTGATACATTTTATCAGGCATCTGTATTCTCTTTTTTGGATGTGTGCATCTTCAGATCACAATGATATGATCTGGCTGCCATACAGACAAGCGGGGCTGGGCCAAGCCAGGGCAGCCTGTGACTGATTATTAATCTGCCTGGACATGCCTTGCTGCACACTGTAAAAAAAAGAAAAAGTCCAGCTTACTTGAAAAACTGGTGTGAACTCGTTGCCACAAAAGAATTAAGTAAATGTCACCATCCTATTTTAGGTTATGTACAGATGTAAGTAAACATAAGTTGAAATGGAATAAGTACATTTGATGCGAAGAGTTTCCACTACATTTTCAAGTAAGCTTGACTTATTCTTTTTTACAGATGAGTTGTGGCATTTAAGCTAAGTAAGCCACTTTTAGCTGAACAACCTCTTATAACCATTTCCTGATGAGCTGAACCTTTTTTAGAGGATTTTCAGACAGTAAAAACTCATGTCACACATTTGGTCCAACCATTTTCTAAACCAGCTAACACAAATTATCACACTGGTAGAGCAGGGAATTATTGATATGTTAAGTGCATAGACAGAAGGAATACATGGCAGGATTTTTACTCCCCGAAGCCAGGATTTCGACGTCTGAACATTTTACAGTTCACACATGCAATATTGCAGAGAAAATTGTATGTCTCTGTTTTAGAGGATGTTATATCAAGCCCTCTACCCACCAGTGCAGAGTGACACTTGTTCTCCACTTTTCCACAATTGATTTCTGTGATTCCCATTGTTTCCCATTACATTTCACACATCAGCGCCCAAGTCCAACTCTGATTGTGATTCAGGTCTGTTTTTCAGCTGCTACATATTTAACAATGGCGCTTTGCCACTGGGGCCAGTAATCCAACGATGGTTCGAGGAGTGAGCCACTCTTGTGTCACCCCGCCAATGTGCAGAGGGCTTTGCATTTGGGGGTCCTTCACGATTCATAGCTCCTCATTCCGAATAATGTGAACTGAACTGCATGACTTGGCAGAGAAACTGCTATTTGCATATTTATGTAAATACTCTGCAGCCCAAGCTTGTGTTTGAATGGAGATGAAAGAAATAAAAAAAGCTTGTGCATATTGTACATATGGTCCTTGTGAAGTTTGGAAAGAGGACCTCAGATTCAACTTAGAGGTTCTAGCTATAGGTTTTCAATACTAAAATAAAATCCTGCTGAACTTCACGTGAATCTCAGGAGCACCATGGTTTAGTGATAGCTTGCTCCCTGTAGCTCACCGCTTTCAGATGTAGTAACAGCAATACCAGGAGTCATGACACATGCTTAAAAAGGAAAAAAAAAGAGACCTAACAATACCTGTGATGAGATTGTCGACCAGTGTGGTGGGGATACAGAATATGCCCACCAGAAGGTCACTGATGGCCAGGTTGAGGATGAAGAGGTTGGTCACCGTGCGCATGTGATGGTTCTTCAGCACGATCACGCACACCAGTCCGTTTCCTATCATGCACAGGAGGAAGATGAACAGGTACGCCAGCGTGTACACGGCCGCCATGGCCAGCGAGTGCTGATAGTATGGCGACAGAGTAATGTTTGCCGCCGAGCTCGAGTGACTGCCATTGCCACCGTCACAGGTGCAATTCAGGTCAGAGACTTCGTATCTTGTTGGTGCCTCCCATTCTGTCTCCATCACTGGGTATGTTCTACAGGGCTTAAACGAATAAACAGAGAGAGAGAGAGAGATGAGGATTTAAGACAAAGTGTCAAAGTTTGTGTGTGTGTGTGTGTGTGTGTGTGTGTGAGAGAGAGAGAGATTAGATAGATAGATAGATAGATAGATAGATAGATAGATAGATAGATAGATAGATAGATAGATAGAAAGATAGATAGATAGATAGATAGATAGATAGATAGATAGATAGATAGATAGATAGATAGATAGATAGATAGATAGATAGATAGATAGATAGATAGATAGATAGAAAGAGCTTACAAATAAGCAAACAAGAGACAAACTGCTAATCAATGCAAGTAAACACTGATTGTGCCATTGTGACAGTTCAATTTCAGCTCACAATCAGGCGTGTGTGAATGGTGTGCTGTTAAAAAGGGTCTGATGGAATGACTATAAAAGAGGCATGCATGAATTTTGGTAGGAGGGGAATCAAACAGACACACAGACATGAAAGGAATTCACAGAACATTTATTGATTTCTTGATTGTCTCCTGAAGTCCACATCAGCAGCATTACAGCCTATTTTTAATTTCATATTCTAGTGTTTGAACTATTCACCATTTCTTGACATTTTCAATGAAATGAATCTGTGCTATGGCTAAGCCTCACAACCACATTCAAGTTCTAATTCTGCAAGACTGCTTGTGCCTGTGTGCTTCCCACTTTCACTTCCCTTTGCCACATCGGGCACCCAGCTAAACAGCATACCTTTCCACAAGGTAGCCAAATTTACCTACCTCCATTTAGCTCAACAACAAATAAGCTAGCCTAGCTTGCAAAAAATGTAAAGGGCAGTAAAAGTAAAGGGACTTTGCTAGGTCTTTTGTTAAGCAAGAACATTACAGTAACGTTAACCCTTTCTAGTCAAGCACTGCTAGCACTACAGCCATGCCATCATTTATGCTGTGACATGCAATGTTCAGTATGGCCTTGCTTTGGGAAATTACAATATATAAGTACCTGCCAGGGCTATGCACAAAAAGACTCATCCTGCAACATTTTAAAGCCTATCTATAAACTTTCCGCATTCAGTAACCATGATTTCTAGGGCTTAAAGCTGGACATTGTATGAAAGCCTTCCCAGGCCTTCTAAGAGCACACAACAGTAGTGGCCATCAATAGCTTTTGTGTGCTTTTCTATAAGAAGAAAAGAAGGAAAGACTGTTGAACAAGGACAGATCCACCCACTGGGCTTTCACAGAAAGGCATGCAACACACGGGAAATGAAAATGGACGTAAATCCCTTCAATATAATGTCACCACATAAATTGCTTTCCTTATAGTTCATATACTATAGGCTCCATACAGCCATACTCCCTTTACCAGTGCAGTTTATGATATGTATTAATGGGTACCACTGCACTTTTAATTTAAATGCAGATCAAGTAATCATGTAAATGATTTGTTGCATTATCAAATTCAACTTGAATTGGAACATCAGGTATACTCATAAATAATGTCTGTGGTCCTTTAAGATATTAAAATCCAGTTATAATCCATTGGAGGATGGATCTAGAGCTTCTTTAGTGGAATAAGGCCATCAATAGCTTTTGTGCCCTTTCAAGCCTTGAGTTTTTGCTTTTTGAAAGGGGGGGGGCGACCTTGCAAAAAAAATCTTTGCCTTGACTTTAAATGCTGCAAAAGCACATCACTTAACTTCATGGACAAACGTCATGGAAAAACAAATGACAAAAACCCTAAGGCGTCTTAGAGAAGAATTTTTTGAATATATAGTTTATATGTTACTGCTTGTATCCAAAACGGCAGAAGCTCACAGGGCACTCCAGGGCTTGTGTTCATCAGACCACTTCACACTCAATTACATCCTGTTCATATATTTAGCTTCTCCTTTGAAGTGAGCATCTTGCTAGAGCAAAGAAATGTTTTGCATAACATGGGAACACAAAATATAGATGTAGCCTATTATTTGCACTGATTTGTGTTGCTATTCGTTTAGTGTAGTATGCTCTGTCTGCCAAGGATGCAAACATTACACCTGATAATTTGTTTTTCTCAGTTGGACAAAAGCTGACATTTCAAAACTTCAGGTGAACCATAACCTCTTAATACACGCCGTACCGTATACGGGACGGGGGTGGGGGTGGGGGTGGGGGGTGGCACACATTCTTCTGTCATTCTATTCCAGAATGACTGACATCCAATCCAAAACCCATGCAAGAAACCTCAAAGTCTTGGCTTTCAGTAGAGACCAATATTTTGTTTCTAGGCAAAGGGGTTCTCAAGTTATAGAGGTTTGATTCTGGTTATACAGATTTCGGAACCAAATATCCTATGGGAATTTTCAATAGGGACACAAGAAAAACGCATGGACATACCTATTGATAAAAATCTACAAAAAAATCAGGTTTTGATCCTTTGCCTCCAATTTTTTACTGTGTGAAGGTAAGACCTGTGTCTGTGGCCTCATTATGCCTTTGTTTCGCCAACAGGTTACTGAAATTCTAGGTCTCAGTCACTTTACAGGCTCACATGTTGGACGGAAAGTAAAACCTTCATTCTAACCTCTGTACCTCTGTGTCAGTGCATCACAGAATCACCCAGATACTTTATAAATAACCCTGAGAGTGTTACCTTTCCACTGATACCAAGAACATGTCTGAGTCTAAAACTATGTAGGAGCTGTGCTACTTACAACTTGGGCATACCATTTTCGCAAATAAACTCAAAATATTAGGTGTGGCTTAATCTACAGTGTACTTTTACATCTTTTGCCCATTTGACTATTGTCAGGATTCTGTTCTCTTCCTTGTGTGATCCTTGCCTTGCTCCTAGTCAGAGTTGTTAGTTTTTGTGGTTTATCTTTTGAATGTTTGCTTTGTTTGTCTTGTGTTTTTTTATTTTTGAAGTTTTCAGGGTCTACTGTCAAGAATGCACAAAAGTAGAGGATGCAAATGCAGTCACACTCTGTTTTTAATGAAAACAGAAAGTCTAAAAAAAAAACACACACAAAACATGCAAAAATCCCCCAAAAAAGGTTCGTCTTAACAAAAGGCAAAAACCAAGGCCAAACCTGAAAACCCAAAAACTTCAAAACTAAAACCACAGGACAAACAAGGAAAACATCCAAAAAAGATAAACCACAAAAACTTACAACTTTGACTATAATAGGTTGACCACTTGTCTTTCACCTTGCATCTCACCAAACAGCAGTATGTTGCACTGTTGTTCAAGCACAGGAAGCAATCAGAAACTCTCTAAAGCAACACTTAAAAAAATTGAGCTAGTGTCCTCATAGACTTTGTCTGCACATTGTGACAAAACAAGGTCAGGAGGAACCAGAATCATGTGGGCAATCGCTGATTGCAATTGCTGACCATCTCTTCTGCCTCCTGAGAAAGAGATTTTTGTATACAGTCCTCTGGAGCAGAATGTGGGACTTTTTGTTGCCTTCCTCAAGAGCACCTCTGCAGTAGGTGAGGGTGCAGCATAGCTTTGGTTTATAAGCTCCTCCACCCACATTTTCCTACTGGTGCAGGAGTCTGATTAATGGATGTGATTAGACAAAATACCCAGACCAATTTCTTAACCTTCTTTAACCGCCTTATTCCACAGTATAGGTTTAACATTCAAAATGCAATAGTATATTGCTCAATACTTTATGCAACACTTTACAGCTGGAATTATTTATTTAACAATGATGAAAGTCATTTATGTCAGCAGCCATTAAGCTCATTGGTCAAGGCAAGAGAGAAAGTCAGCTTGCAGGGCTTAAGGTCGGAGACTTGTTGCACCAACTGAAATATCTGTATTCAGGCTGAACAAAGAAAAAAAAAACATTATTTGAAATCTGACCAACTAACATACGAGAGTAAACTAAAGCTACAAAAGAGGGTGCAAACATAGAACACACTGCACAGTGTAACCGAGTCCAGTTTCATAATGACATTTTCTGTCACTTTTAAACAGTTAACTTATGAACTGTGACACAATAGTACATCTCATCTGTTTGCTTTTCTAATCAACTCCAGCCACAAACCTGCAATTATAGAGGAAATGGGGTTTTTTTTTTCCTTTCGTTTTTGCAAAAGAACTGTACTTCATCATAGCTTTGCAATCAAACAGTTGTTTCATGATAGGATGAACATTATGTCTAAAGGCCATAATACAGACTTATTATTATATTATATAAAACCCTTTCCAGGGTTTTTCAATTCTCAAATACAAACTGTCTACCCATGCCCTCTCTTCATGCAAGGTGACCACAGTCTCTAAAATGTCTGAAGTGCCCTCTCTGCACACAAGGCGACCACAGTGTAAAATTCCTGAAGTGTCTCTGCCCTGGGAAATCTGAAGTATACCTTCTGAAGTGTCCCTGCCCTGGGGGTTTTAAGTGTACCTTCCCCAGGAAATTTACTTAGGCACATCTTTCTACTTGTGTGATCCCTCTTTGTGTGTATTCTAAGCTGCACTAACTTTGTCATGCCTTTGTTTACTCTGTGTTACTCTACACTCCTGTCGCTTAGGATAAAGGCATGTAATGTAATTTAAAATGTAATGTGTGAATTAGTAACAATTACTAACAAACAAAACTAGTTCTGCCAATTCCCAGCAAATGTGTTAAACAATCCGGGCTGTTTGATATTGAGCCGCCAAGATATAACAGACTGACAAGCCTTAATGGTGGTTCATAGGAAAGGTCATAGGTTGTTATTACTGGTCACAGTTACAGTTGACGTACAGCTGAGCAGCTTGAGAGTGACTCGGCTTACATACGTATGTCAGAGAAAGAATTTCAGCACCATGGAGAGCGCTCAAGAAAGCGCCACCACCTATGCGGACAGCCTCTCTTATTTCAGGACTATGGACAGCGCACTAGGGTCTATTACAAGCTTGGGGCCTTGTTCTAACAATCACTGTACGCCTGTGAATAGCCCACAGAGAAAGAGGAAAAGAAAGAAAGACTGTTAAAGGACAGTTCCACCCACTGGGCTTTCACAGAAAGGCATGCAACACACAGGAAATGAAAATGGACGTATATCCCTCCAGTATAATGTCACCACATAAATTGCTTTCCTTATAGTTCATATACTATAGGCTCCATACAGCCATACTCCCTTTACCAGTGCAGTTTATGATATGTATTAATGGGTACCACTGCACTTTAAACTTTAATTTTAAATTAAATTTTAATTTAAATGCAGATCAAGTAATCATGTAAATGATTTGTTGCATTATCAAATTCAACTTGAATTGGAACATCAGGTATACTCATAAATAATGTCTGTGATCCTTTAAGATATTAAAATCCAGTTATAATCCATAGGAGGATGGATCTAGAGCTTCTTTAGTGGAATAAGATTTCAATTTGGGCTCATGAATCTAAGTGTTTATCTTTTTTAGCCATTGTAGATAATTCATGAAAAGCACACTAAAATTTGACTAAAATGTTAGGATACATTCAAAAGCCAAGACAGAGTATAGAATGTATGTGTACATTCAACTGACAGTATGACCCATTTGACAAACAGACAGTAAAGTTTACTGTCTATTTATAGTGCTGTCAAGCAATTTCCTTGTCACACAGTAGACATCTTTGCTGGTCAGCCCTCATATCCTTTATAAAAAAGTCGGTAACACTTTATTTGAAGGTGTCTACAAAAGAGTGACATGAACCCTTTATAAACATGACATGATACATATCATAAACATTAGTGACACTTTATTCATGTTTATGACTATTGTCATTAAGTGTCGTTCGGTTTTTGCATTGTCTGCATCCCAAAAAAAATCAAGTTAACATCACAAAAACCGAGTGACACGTAATGGCAACAGTCATAAACATAAATAAAGTGTCATTCATGTTTATGACATGTGTCATGTCATGTTTATAACATGCTCACGTCACTCTTATGTAGACACCTTCAAATAAAGTGTTACCAAAAAGGCTTTATAGACTACCCAGGTTTAAGGTCAAGTGTGCCTTATAACAACACAAGTCCGTCTAGCCAATTGAAGGACAGTTCTTTCATGAAATGATTTAGAGTGTTTCAATGTCAGACAGTGTTAGGGGCATGTCTGAGATTTGGAAAAGAGGTTATGTTAGAAAAGGAGAAGGCAAGCATGTAAAAATGCAAATTATCACAAAACTCCTTTCAGCCTAAAGATTTGCACGAAAAGCTGAGGTAATTTTCCACTGCCCTGCCATTTCTCAAAGAACTGAAAAAACTGGTGCTGTGACTGAACAAACAAACCAAGTCCACTATCATTATAGTCATTCCTAGCCCATTACTGTATAGTACAAACAAGACATTCGCCATGACAAATTGATTATGCGCCTCTTCTCTTTAATTACCACTTTTCTGACAATGATAGATATCACCATGAAAAGACTAATTAGACATGTGACAGGCTGAGACAAATGATATGAAAATAGATTAAGTGAACTGGCCAACTTTTTGAACAACAGAACACATTCCAATTCTATGCTACAGAAGGCCAGCAGAATAAAAATGAAACCTGTATTTTACATAGCTTTTTAAATCTTCTCTATCATATTTTTGCATAATAATCTATGAACATGTTTAAAAAGAACTGATTGAAACTAATTGAGACATGTCTTACCTTGGTTGTCCAACTGATATATTCACTCTCTTGATAGTATTTGCTTATACAGTAATAAATATTATTACTAGCCTGTGGTGTTGGCTGCCAAGATAAACCAAGTTGCTATATTTTTCCACAATAGGTTTCTGATTCTAATCCGCTATTAAATAATTTTCTTTTTTTTTCTTGCTCTTGTTCACTTCATTCCAGCAGTTTGTTGTGTCATTCCAGCAGGTTTCGATCCAGTCTTGTCCAGTCACGAACTGAGGGGTCGGTGTAATGAGTGAGGGAGCCATAGAGCGCCCTGAGCCCTGAGCCGTGAGCGCGCGTCCGTGCGCGCATCCTCACATTAGCATACAAGCAAGAAGGCTTCCGCGTGTAAGCGAGACGCTGCTGAAGGTTTGTATTCTTTTCAGAGAAGTAAAACAACGTTTTAAAAACAAAATGTTTATTTTTTTCGAGGAAAAGTGAAATTTCAGCCTAATAATCGTTTTGTAGATGACTATCCCACTCATAGGTTTTCAGGAAGAACAATCTTATCATAGACAACCTACTCAAATCACACGAAGCCGAGGTTGTGTGACTCAGTAGTTTAACGAGCGGCCAATCACTGTGTTGTTAGCTGGAAGATTCCCGAGCTCCTGTTGCTCACACGGCAATTAAGGTGCAGCCAACCTTACAGTGTATGGAGGAGACAGCCATATGCAGTATCATTATGCACCCTCTCAGGAGTTCAACTATAAAACTAGCCCACACAAACTGATGTATGCATGAATCATACACACAGGCTAAGTGAACCATCCTAAACCATTTACAAGTGTGTGTATGTAAGATGTAATTTTGTATTATGTGGCAACTCTCAAAGGTGCATATCCTAGCCCTGAGAAAATGACTTTACTGTAATATTACATTACAGACTAAATTCCTGATGGAGTTATAACTGATAACGACAAGACCACCACAAGCAATGAGGTCTTATCATGGTTATAAATTCCTCCTTACACCTAGGGCCATGAGTTGAGGTGTAATAATTGCAGTAAAGGAACAGGGCCATTGAGAACTATAAAATGACCATGGAAACCATAAACATATCCTATGATAAACAGTAGTACAAAAACTGTCTCCAGACCCTGTTTTTAATTAGAAACCTAGTTCATTTACATTTAGAGTCTATGGCAGATTGGACTGGGGTTTGCTAGTAGCTCAGACATATAGCACTGAATCAACAGTATGTTCCACATGGCTTTGTTTACTGTGCTTTACTGAAATAAACACTGATTGCTGCAGTCACTGATTTTCCTACAGTCGTCACTGAAGGAGCGTCCGGTATTCAACCCCTACAAAAGCACCAGCTGTCCCCTTAATCAATTTTCATTTTGTGCCAGTGAATGAAGAAATTAGATTAATTCAATGAGACAATTTTTAGATATTCTCATGCATGTCTGGTCATTCTGCTCTTTACAAATTCTTTGCCAAGCACCATATAGTTCATGATGTGTGTGACATTTTATGCTTTGTTAGACTGGTCAAAACAAGGGATTTGTGCCAAGAAAATAAACAGAACTTGATTAGTGAGCACTGCAAAAATGGAAGTAACTATCTGTGGCTTTAATTATAAGGCAAGACCCCATTCCTCCTACATGTACATATTCCAAGATGGATATGATAGAGCATATTTTCTGGGCAGCTTCCAGCAACCAATTATTGTCCAATATGGTGTAATAATTATCAATGATTACAGATATTCACTTGATAGTTTTGCCAAACCTCCGAGTTCTCCGTTCCCGCTATGAAATAAAGTAAAACAACCTCCCAAGATTGTAGCTTTAGTAAGATGTTTATTTATTCTTACTCTGACACTATGTACATTTTCTCAAAAAACCTCAAAGGAAATTTAAGAAATCTCAAAGATCTTTTATCTTTGTAGTTTATCTTTAAAGCTAACACAACACTGCCACCATGTGGAGTTGTTATAGTAGTGTTACACATTTATGCTGCATAATAATGTGTTGTATTACATTTTAGCAACTATTATATTAGTATCATACATGTATTCTTTGTAAATTTAATGTGTAACGCATCAAAGTGCTGGTGCAAGGTCCTCTGTAGAGGTGGCAAGCCAATAGCTGTTTGTTGTTGTCATTTTTACCTCCATATACACAATTCTACAATCTTCCATGTTCTGTATTGATTATCTGAGACAATCCAGGTACATTTGCAGCCTGTTCTCTTCCATCCGGCATCTGTTGTGAACATATATATATATTTATTGTCAATACTGTGGTTAAGTACACTGCAGATTACTATGTCACATAAACAAAATTGATTTGTCTGTATATGTTCAATAATCTTTCCTTACCTCACTCTGTGGAGTTGGTGGTGGCGGTGGTGACAATATCTGTAGGTGTGGAGTAAAAAGTTGAGTAGATGACCTGGGTCCAGGGAGAAGAGTGTTGAGCCTGGGGCGGATATAGGCCGATCTGACATAAGAGTATCTTTGAGGTAGCTGTCTCTGTACGTGTACGTTAGCTTGTACATTGGGTGTATGTTGGATCAGTGTAGGCTGCTGCTGCTGCTGCTGATACTGATGCTGGTAGTGGTGTACAGGGACTGTGGGGGGTACTTGAATTATCCGAAGGCCCAGCATGGACATCACAGCATTCACAACCCTGTTTATGACCTGTTTGCGCCGAGCCTCTGTTATGGGGGTCTGGGTGGGGGGAGATGGCTCTTGGTTCTCTTGGCCACTCTGCATCCCAGAGTGAGGGGGACAAATGGGAGCTGATGGGGAAGGCAGGAGAGAATGTCAAATCAGTGGCCTTTCATCAACTGAGCACACACACAAGAACATGAACACAGGCGCGCACACACACACAGCCGTACTCTTCTGCTCAAACGCAAACACATTTACAGTAGATCACATGCACATTTTTATACACAGACAGACTCTGTAGCATCCTTCCCTTCCACCACACTACACATACATTCATTCAACTCTATTACTCTCATGCACATGTAATTCATCTATAAATAAATAATAAATACATTTACAAAAAAATATGCCCACACGTATTTTGCTCAGACATATTGGGTGCGTGCAGGTATGTACCTGGAACATCAGTCGTACTGCATCCCTCCCTCTCTCTCTCCCTCTCATTAGGGTCTGGGTTCAGAAGACCCTCTACAAGGGGTTCATGGTGGCCATCAGAGGCACCCGGCACAGCATAATCCTGAGACATGGCTGCTCTCATCAGTATTGGCACAGATTCAGCACTGGGAGTCACATCATCATGACCAGAGGTAGTACTTCCTTGGGCAACTTCGTTTAAAGGTTCCTCCAATGGTGTAACTGTTTCAGCAGATGGCTGGGAGCTTTGGGTTTCTTCTAGACCTCCTTTAGGCTCAGCAACCATGTTACTGGTGCTACTACTGCCGCTGCTGTTGATGGCGGTGCTGGTAGGACTGGGTGGGTCTGGCCTTAGGAGACTGTTTGAAGGCTTTGAATTACAGCCCCTTGTCTCAGGGCGGTTCAGCTCCCGAAAGTCGCATTCTGGATTGAAAGCACTGCGCTGCCCAGGGTTGGTAACCAGCTGGTCTGAGATGGAGGTAGAGAGAAGTGTTGTGTTTTCACTCAGGGTGGAGGGACAGGAAGCAGGAAGTGGCCCAATTTGGGTTTGGTTCACAGTGGTGTCGCCTGAGGGTCCGGATGCACTGTCTGCACGAGGGGGCTCAGCTGCAGTGACTGCCCGAGTAACAAGCTGGATCACCGAGCCTCTGCTGGGAATTTGTGAAGGTCTGTGCTCTGACATTGCTCTGTCCGTGGCAAGCTTTTGAAGCAGATACTTCTTTTTGCTCCAAGGCTCTTTCTTCTTCTTTTCTGGAGCACATCCAGCTCTCAAGGAGGACCCTCCCTGCTGAGCAGAGCTTGTGGAAAGTCTGTCAGAGGCCTGTGCCTCATCCTCGTTAGCTGCTAATTGTGTTTGTGCGACGTTTGACTCCCTCTCATTATTAGTGGCCTGTGTGGCTCCGCACTGAAATGATGATTCACCTGAAGGCTTGCTTTTCTCAGTTCTACCCTTTGAGGTATTGTTAGCAGGAGAAGCCGTGGGCTGTTTAAACTTGTGATTCTTCGCAGAACCAGATGCCACAGCAGGCGTTTTTTTGACACCACATGGCAAATAGGACTTGTCCTTTTTCTTGACAGGGGTTTGTTGCTTTTTAGTATGAGGCAGGGACAAAGAGGAGAGAGGGGGTAGATGGTGACTCGCTGGCCGGGGCAGACAAGCTGCTCCCTGGGCAAATCACAGCCTTACAGAATAAGGCTGAATCCTTGGCCTTTTGCGGCCTGGGGGTGTCAGGTAGGGGTTTTTGTTTTGTTTCGTTTGATTTTGGCTCTGCTTGCGCTGGTCTTTTGTAAATATTCTGTGGTCCTTTTGTCTTGAGCTTCAACTCATTTGAACTGCTGCTTGCACAGGGGGTTTTAGTTTTTACCTCAGTGGTTGAAGCGGGAACCCCTGTGCTATGTGCAGCTTTGGGCCCAGAGCTGGAGGAGGAGCATGGGGTGTTCTTCACCAGGGGTGAATTAACACGATTCCTTTCGGTCTTAACCACAGACCCCTTGGCTTTCAAACATGTTGCCGTGATAGAGCTTTGACCTCCTCTTGTATTGTACATGAACTTGTTTGGTATGTTCTGTGTTAAGGCTGATCCAAAATCTCCAGGTGTTTGTAGCATTTACCTCAGCACTTGCTGATTTCAGAGAGCTTGCTGTGCCAGGTTTCTGACCTTGTTCTTGAAAATGCACACGTTTACGTGGTGTGGTCTTCGCTAACGGTGAACCAACATCTCCAGCATTTCTTGTTTTCACCTCATTGACCTTTACAGAGCTGGGGGTGCCAGGAGTTTGACTTCCTCTTTCACAGTGTACGCCCTTGCGTGGTGTGGCCTTTGATCGTGGAGAACCAGTATCTCCCTGAAACAGGTCTATGTCAATGCAGTGTGAGACTCCTGTGGTCCCAGGTGTAGCAGGGTGCTGTGTGCCGTCTGGGGCAGGGGTGGCACCCAAAGATGGAAGGGAGGGGGAATTGGAGTTGCTGCTGTTGCTGCTGCTGTCCAGCTGGCGACGCCAAGATCGGCGCGCCGTCTTCAGCGGGACAGAGTTCAGTTCAGTCAAGGCTTGCTCCGAACATGGGCTTCGCTTCCTCTTGACCGTCTGAAACATCACGTCCACGTCCACAGCACAACCCTCCTGACTGGCCGAGGGTCCTGAAACATAATTTACAATTGTTAATGAAATGATAAAATAAATAATGTTAATTAGTTAATATAATTTAAGTTCATGATATTTGGGAGATGTTTTTATTTCCAAAGTTACTTATACATTTTAGGAAGAAAAAATTGACATTATTTGCATAGGTTAGTAATAGTCAGAAACAGTTATTCTAATTTACATAAAAAATGAATAGCCAATACGTAAGTAAACTACAAACTAAAAGGATGCATCTTCAAAGGTCTTTCAAAAATCTCAGACTAAAACTGGCATCATTGGATTTAGTTGGCATTTTATAATGTGCTACCTAAACTCAGCTGTTGAGAAATGCTGGCTTACATAACATCCTGAGATATTATTAACCCTACCATCTGCTTGAGCTGCTCCTGAGGATGGCTCTCCACCTGCAGACTTTCTGTTCTGAAGAGGATTACATGAAATTATCATAAAGATTAAAGACCAGGTCAAGTCGAAATAATAGTAATCTTCATTAATGTAAGAGTTGTTACTAATCACCTTGTTAATTCTGAGCAAATATGAGTGCTGCCACAAGGTAAAGTTAGGTCTCCACTAACACTAACCCTGACCCTTACCTTTACTGTAACTTTTACCAAGTGCACTTGCCGGGTAACACAACTTGACAAGTAACCCAGTTTGACAGCACACTGGCTCAAAGCACTGGGGCACCATCAATGCAATGCTGTACTGTGCTAAAGAAATTGTCATGATGTGAGCAGGATGTGTTTCAGTCCCGCCCTATTTACATCAGCCATGAACAGTGGTGAAAAGCTATAAAACTGCATAACCACACAATGCAGTAAAGCTGACCTTACTGGTTTTTCCACATGTTTTTTCAAACACAGTTTTCTGATGTATTTGACTTTTCTGGGTCCTGCATAATGCCTATTTTACACCAGCCTGAAATGTTGCCTCCATCGAAGCCTGGCCATTGTGAACTGATCTGACCCTCTGACTCCCATCCATCCTTATGGCATCTGTTCTGGCCCTTTTAAAAAAACAATTTAAATCAATATTAATTTTCCACCTCCTTGTCCCTACTACAGCTTACCTTCTGGCAGAGCTGCTCCAGCATGTTCTTGTGGTGCTGTAGTTTCTTTTCGCTTCGTAGGGTCTTGTACCTCTCCAGCTGGTTCCAGTAACGCCGTGTACGGAACGAGGGAGCAGTACGTCGATATGGTAACGTGGCAGGTGGGGGAGAGGGGGAAGAGTCTGAATTGGAGCTGCAAAGCTGCAGGGATCTCACCGACTGCACCACCGATTTACTGTCACTGTTGGTGCTCGAGGGCCCAACTGGTCTGCTGTGTGGCCCCGATGAGATGTTCAATGAGGATGGTCCTGGTGATGGCCCTTGTGTCACCTGTTTGGATGTTGTGGGTCTACTAACTGGGCTATAAGTAACCTCCTGTTTTAACAAGTGTTTGATCTGTGCTAAATCTGGTCTGAGGGGTATCTGGCAATAAGGGGGCTGTCTAACCTGTCTTTCGGTCATACTTGTTGCTTGCTTGACACAAACCCTTTTCAGTTGTAAGACAGATTGTCTGCGTTGGGTAGGTTTAGGACGTTTTGTCTGAGATGTCCACAGCTTTGAATTCCACCTGGGAACCACGTGGCTAGACAAGGCCTGTACTGCTTGAGCAAGGTTCATGGATAGAGGCTGATTTCTTCTGATTCCAGGACTCCGAGATGGTTGAGAAGGGCTTTCCGCTGAGGTGTGACGTTCATCTGCGTTGTGAACAGTGGAAAGTTGTACAAAGCTATATAGCTTTGGCGTTTTCATAATTTTTGGTTTAAAGAAATATGTATAACCATGCCTTGTCTAATTAGCAAGTGTTGCTCACCGTGTCTTTGTGAATTTTGTGACTCAACCCCACTGTCCTCTCCCTCTCTGGAAAAAAATATATATGTGAATAAAATTCTGGACACTACGTGTAATTTTTGACTGCACTGTACATGTGCCTATGACTCAAAATGATGGCCAATTATGGCATGCTATCCTTAACTCTACAGCCTAGTCTATACCAAACCATTTTCTTACAGTAACCTAAAACATACAAATAAAACGGCAGAATATCCAACCTTTTTCTTCTTTTCATAGGCGATTGCTTTGGTTTCATTTTGCTACGGAAACAATGCGTTTTGCTGAACTGCAGCTGTTTGCTTTGAAATGTGTTGTTGTGTTCGTTTCAAACCAAAGATTTAGTGCTCCGCTCTAGAATGTTTGTTTCAAACGATGCGGTGTCTCGAGAGTTCTGCAGATTCACGTAGTCCATAGATTCACGTTCCAGAATCGTTGTCTTGTGCAAGGGTGTCAAACATTCTTAAGCGCAGCGTTGTATTACCTTTGGTTAAGAGAAAACGTGGCACATTCTTTGACCTGTTTGTAAAGAGCATGATATGTGTGATTTAACAAATCTTACTATACTTGTGAAGTAACATTGGGACCGAAATCGACTTTCCAGCTACTCCATGTATGTCATGAAGTAGTCCTGTCTCTCGGACATTCAGCAGAGCTGACCACAGGAAGTCTGGCATATGCCAGAAAGGCTGGTGGGGGACTTTGGTAGTTATGGGGACTGATGCTTGTGTTGTGTGTTCAAGTTAATTCATTTTTGAGTCTGACTTCAGTGGTTCTTTCAGTAAGAAGTTCTTTATTTTTGTTTTTTACATTTTTATTAATAGTACATTTAAGCAGAGGATGAAATTAACCATGAAAAGCACATTTTTCGCATTAGCCATGACCAAGTTAGTTACTCTAAAATTGCATTTCTCTGGCTCCACCAGCTATATAAAATATAAATAGACCTTCTTTATCTTTCAAATGCATTGTGTAATGCTTACCCGCAAACTTTCAACATACAGAAATAGTAGAATCTGCATATATCCATAAAGGGAATATCTCTCTGTGGATGGCATAGGCTATTATGCAAATAAACCACACAGTTGGCAACGTAGCCTACTTAACATGAAGCCTGGACAACCTTGTTCAGCAGTAGTGCTTCCCTTCAAGGTCCACCATTCACCATAACACCATGGCATCCTTTCTCTACAAATGATAGTCATCAAGCTCTGTCTATTGTCTTTACTCCCGTATTATTCCAAAATAGCATTTAATACTTTCTTAAATTTCATTAGTGTACATGAATGCTGATGTTGTTTCTACCACAGTGATGTGCAGTATTCGAAAGCTTATTCAAAACAATGCATACTGTATATTAAAAAAAAACCTAGTTACATATTTGATTATAGAGCCATGTAGATGCAGAATTACTTGCATGAATACAGCACCCACCACCCCACCCGATTCCCCCATGTTAGGATTATCTTATGAGCACTGCTTTGGTTCATAAATATACAAGAAATCATGTGGTACGTGAACGAAGGACAGGGTTTGGAGCAACACAAATCATTGGTGTACTTAGAAACCGAAATAACCAGGAAACACGGATGAGCTCACTAAGGTATAGAAAACCACTTCACTCTTGTAACACAAAAACAAAATCTTTTGTTTGTTTGTTTGTTTTTTTACAGGCTTGTTTGAAAATGCTGCTGATGAAATTGACTGGTTTGCTTTCAGACCCAGGAGTCCAGGGGCGGGGGCGTTTGTTCTACCAGCCCAACAGCTGGTCGGTTGCCTCTGATGAAGTGTCTTTTTTCATTGGCATTCTGCAGACACACACATATACACACACACACACATGCACACACGCACACACACACACACACACACACACACACACACACACACACACACACACACAAAAGATAATGTATTAAAAAAAGAAAAACCTGCCATATTGCATACTGCAGTGCCTTACATCAGGACGGTACATTGTAAAAAGTGCTGCGTATAACTAACTTTAAATAAAATGAAGGCAGCGACTTGCTGCATGGATCTTTTTATGTTGGTGGAACACTATTTTTGAAATATTTTGACTATTATATTTGTATATGTTACTTTAAAGTGCAAGTTAATATACAAAAACAGATCCATGCAGCCCATACATATACAGTCCCCCCCGTCTCTTTATATATATATAAAGTATGTTTAAGTTGGTTCTTAGCAGCACTTTTTACATTGTAGGCCTATGCAAAAGTATTTGTTTTAGACACTTTGTTTTAGCTCTCTGCTGTGTTTCACCCTCCCTTTCTCCCATTCTCGCTGCCTTTTTAGTATAAATCTGTGGGCGGAAAACGTTAATGTGCTTATTTATATTTCATGCTAAAATATGTTACTCCATTTAACATATTCTCTCAGATGTCTGAATCATGATGGCAGTACCTGCAACTGTTCCCGCTCTACCATATGACTCGGGGCCTCAGTCAGTCTGTCACCCTGGTCGACGCTGTAATATCCATCTGCGAGTCAAACCAAAAAAGCCTGTCTTTAATCCAGGCACTATTGTACTCCAAATGGGGATTTTGGATAAGACACACACAAGTTCTCATCCATGTGTTCAATAATTTATTCATTCATTCATTCATTCATTCATTCATTCATTCATTCATTTCTTTGTCTGTTTGTTTGTTTATTTATTTATTATTAACATTCATTAAATGTGTAGATGTCAGCCATGTGCAGATGGTGTTAGGTGATATTTTGGACTCCTGTGTGTTTTCTGAGACAGCTGCCGTACATGGTACGCACCTTGATTTTTCTCCATCAAAGGAAGGGTGATGTCATCGTAGCCTGCCTTTCCATTTTTCACTTTCTTTGGGAGGGTAGAGGCAGAGGGCTAGAATGCACAGTGAGATTGCATGCTCTATGTCAGGTAAAGATGCTACACTTTAGATATTTAGGGCAAGTAATAATGAACACTTTAAAACTGAACCTACAGCCTAAAAATTCTGTTTATAGTTGTGATTTTGGGATTTGCCTCTTGCCTCTAGAGGGGGAACAAGGCTTTGCAGCATTTTGACTGCAGTACTAGTTTTGGCCACAATCTTACATAGAGCATCTTTAACTAAAATAATGCACACATGTTTACTGTAAACAGTATGTGGTGAAGTCATACTGTACTTTTATTAACTGTGACATTTTGCCATTTACTTTGTGTATGTATGTGTGTGTGTGTGTGTGTGTGTGTGTGTGTGTGAGAGTGTGCATGTGTTTTATGCTTAGTGACTCATTCTGGTCAGAATAGAATTACTCTTAAAAGCGTTGTTTTTTGTATGTACCTTAAAATGTGATTTGTTCCAGCCAGCCTTGTAGAGCGTGGTCCTCAGGTCTTTGTAAGCCCAAACAGTCTGAAGAATATGGGAGGCCGCTTTGGTTTCCCTCCCAGATTGGCTAAAAGCACATAGAGAGGCCAATCAAAAACTCAACACGAGGAAGAGAAGAAAAGTGGGGCACATTTAAGAAAGGCTTCAGTGATGTAACGGCATAAACACTTTGAGAAACCTCACCTTAATTAAATCATGAATCATCAACTCGCACAAGAACACAAGGGCCATTGCTGAATACATTGTGCCTCTCAAATATTTTTAGCCAGTGTGTTCTTTAACAGACTGCGCTGTCTCTTGCCTGTGGCCATTGTCAGGACGGATGTCGTCTGATTCGCAGTGAAATGCCGTTTATACCATGCCGAGCACAGGCATTCCGGTTCTCTGCCCATACTGTGGCGGCAGTTACCTTGTTTTGTTGATGGCAACTAGTTTCTGGATGCCTTGTCCCTGCACCAGGAAACGAGCGTTCTCCGCACTGTCAGTGATGATCTCCTGAATGGTGTTGAGGACAGCGACCACTGTATCCTCTTCCAGGTTCTTGGCAGGATGCTGCTGCCCGCTGGGCAAGTTGCCGACCAAATCCCGCATGGCATAACTCCCTGAGGGATTAAAATGGACCGTGCGGGTAAAATACACAATGACAACATGTATTTAAATGAGTATACAGGTGAATTTAATTCTTTAAATTGATTTATTATGATGATTGTCCATACATTCACTTCACAGGATTATCACACAGAAAAAATTAAGCTACTTGAGTGTGGAGAACAAAAGTTTCCACTCTCTGAAATAATATCGTTGATGCATACTTAAGGAGACGTGTTATCAGGGTTGCCTGGGGCCATCCCTACCAATTAAATCTTTATTCCGCCGATCGATGGCCAGGTTTCGCAGTGCGATGGCGACAGCTCTGACCACTTTGTCTCCGTCTGAGTGCAGGAGCTCTACCAGAACGGGCAGACCTTTTTCTTTCCGCACTGTTGCTCGGATATAATTGGACCACTATGAAGCAGAATTAAAAGCTGTTGTATCAGATGCTGCTCTGTGCTGCCATAGTCCCGTGCACTGCATAAATGAGTCATTCCTACAGTCTTTTGTGACATGCATATGACAAAAAAAAGACTGACTATCGTTGCTTAATACACATGCATAAGTGACCCACTACATTACAATAAGGTAAACTGACACACAAACAAATTGAACCATTTAAGAACTTAACAATGTTTCCTAAGCATTATCAGGGTCTGCTAGTCATGCTCCAATTAATTTATGTCAACCAGGTCAAATAAAACTGTTGATATCCGCATGCTTGCCATGGTGGCCAAACTTACAGCCCACTGTCCAGCTGAGAGGTTCTGCAAAGCACCAGCAGCCGCCTCCAGTGTGTTCTGGTTCTGACTCAGTCTGAGAAGGGACAGGTAGAGTCGCACCACCTCTGGCTGGTACAGCAGGTCCAGACCTGCATCACAGATCATAAAGAATGCAATTACAACATCGATAAACGTCGGCGTGTCCAAAATGTTCACTCGCTCACAACATAGTGAAGTATAGAGGATAGAAGTTACATTGTTTTTTGTTGTGAATGAGTGTTGTGATCCAGCCTTCCTTCTTCAATAAAGGGATGAAGTGTAGTAAACAACTCCAGCACTGAGCAATATGTTGTAGTATAGTATATTGATATTTTAGATGTATTTACTTGAGCTTACTTGAGAAAAGTAAAGGTTGAATAAGTGTTAAACCATTTTTTTTACAATGCTATGGCTCTGTAGAGCTGACCCTTGGTAACATTTTTTTAAAACGAAAAGTCTCAAAAGATTTATCTCTATGTTCTTCACAAAAAAAATAGTTGAGTGCTTTCAAGTGTACCAAACGTACCAAAAATAACCTTTTTTTTTGCACGTTGATAGAATATAGTGAGCACACTGATAACGCTGAAAACTAATACACGGCCCTGAATAAATTTACATTTATGAAGGATCAGGGCATGCCTTTGGACAGCGGATCAATACTTCATTGAAATATCTCCCGCAGTTTGCCTCCTCCCACACATGTCTGTAAAAATCATCTCCATCACAATGTTAGCATTAGACTGTATTGGCTGCAGCTCTTCCACACCCACTGTCTCTCCTCCTTCCACACTGTCAGCTGTCTTCTGCCTGGCATAAATGTTTCAGCAGCAAGAAACCTCAACAGCAGGAAAAAAGCCTCAGTCCCAGTCATTCTGGGCTCATCATTTTTACATTTGACTGCATTCAGATTTCCGCTCTAGATTTCAGTTTTAATCCAAAAGGAAATAAAACAGGAAACTAAAAATCTAATCTAAATGTTGTAAATGAATGTGCCTCTAGTCAAATTACTGAAATTACACAATGCAGCACAGCAAGGATAATAAAAAGCTGTGAAAAAAACAGCAGAAGATGATAAGAAAATACTCTGTGACTCTGAGACTCTGTGAGCATATTCCCTACGGTTGAAGATTCATCAAGTCCTTCCTTTAGTGGCAGAACAGGATAAGTTACCCTGGAGTATGTATGTACTGAACCTTTTAAAAGGAAAAGCCCCAAAAGCTTTTTTGGTAGAACACCAAATTTCATTCAGAGGTTTACCACTTGCTTCAATTGTCCAGGTTAGTTGCTAAAGCACGTACAACGAAAAGCCCCGCTGAATGATCTTTTGCCTTTTATCCTTCTCAATATCCACACTAGCTGTGATGCGTCTCATGCTGCAATCTCAGGAAACTGGCGAGGAAACGTGCCCTGAGCTGGGTGTTGTTTATTCAGCTGCTGCATCTCTGCTGATATCTGCTCAGTGCAACTTAAAGTCTGTCAGAGAGGCTGGCCCATAGTTTGTGCCAGCCTTATTCACACTACATCCTCATCAGGGGAGTAGTGGTAGAATAAGAGGTGGGTAAACTATGAATTTGGTATAACAGTGAGGTTGGCATGCAGTACGGCATCAGATGTTTTAAAGAAGATATTTAAAATATGTTTGGACAATACAAGTGGTATTGTAAATGGCCCAGAGTAGACCGATTGTAAATTTAAATGATGTAGTGTGATTTTGGAATGTTAATAGTTGTATTTGGTGCATAAAATGTGTTATGAAGTGAATGCACTCTATGAGGTAATAGGTGGATAAACTCTCCTCAGAGGTGGATAAACTCTATTTATGAAATTTGAGAGGTGGGTAAACTGCATTACTTGCGTTTTACCCTTCACTACAACCTTGAGTGTGGTTGACATGCTAAATACCATAAAACAGATTAAATACAGAAGGATGACAGATTCTAGAGGTTGTATTGATGATTCAAGTAAAACATTTTTTTTCGTCAAGGATTGCCAAGGACATTTTTTTAGCTGTTGGAAGATTTTTCATGTACCATTCAAGAAATCATCAGAGTATTACCAAACCATTTTTTTCGTCTGATGTTGCTGCTGTCACAGCAACCATAGCGATGACATATCTTCTGATCTTAACATTGTTTGGAGCACAGTCACATTTGGCCATACAGTGAGCTTGGCCATCATTCTAGGCCATAAATATCATAATCAACAGAGGTGGAGATCCCACTTCCAAAAGTAAAACCCCACCTGCCATATATTTGTTCCAACCATTTTGGAACCAGCTCATCCTAATGAACATACAAATCATCAGATAGGTAGATCAGGTAATTTGTGAAATCACCTGTGTTAAATGGGTTATTGAATTTAAAATTGCATTTACTCTGTTGTTGCTGAATATAGGCAGCTTGGCATGTCGAACAGACCATATCAAAACCTCAACTACATCTCCGACCTCCTTAACTTGCACATTTTTGAACTAGAAATGGCCGTCGTAAAAGGCCATTCTGAGCAAAGCTGTGATTTGTCGTCACAGGAGCACTAGCCCTGTAGATGTACCACATTAATCAACTGCAGTTCAATTTTGCCTACCTTTAGCCTAAATGGGCCATTTTAATCCCCAGTGTAAATGTGTTATAGTGGGCTTGTGAAATTGCATTTGATCTTATTTTGGATAAATCAAAGTCGAATGCATTTTATTTTATCGTCAGAGAATAAGGTGCAATACTGCATTTAACTGTTCTATGCCCCCTTTAAATGCACAGGCAGACAGAATACATGCCAGCGTTTTTTTTTTACTTTCTGAAGCTGAGACTTCTGCCCCTTATTATCAAAGAGCATGTCAGACTATTTCTTGAGGTGTTAGGGACTATCAGTGACCAGCATAGCCGCATTCAAGTTTAGCTCCAAATAGCTTTTCGTTGTCCCGGTTCCTGTCATCTTGGAAAGGTTGAGGCTTTTAGGAGTTTCTATGTAAGCCCATTACAGCCCCACAGAGCACTCAGCACACAGTTTGACATTATGTTTTAGGCCAGCAGTAAACCAATGGCTACACTTTCGGGCTTATCCAAAGAAAAGTTTTTACCTGAAGTGTCAATCCCAGTTCAGAAGGTAAAAAACCCCGCCATGAATTTCCTTTCATCTGTGCACTTACAGTAACACAGGTTCACTAATACACTAATTTGCACATCTAGCTGTCTGATGATTGGTGTGCTCATTAGGATCAGCTGGTTCAGAAAATGTGTAGCATGCAGCTTTCACTTTCTCAAGGCAGTATTGACATCAATACATCAATACTTTCAGGCACTCAGAGACCTTCCCACTACCAACCCTGTGACAGAGGAACTCCGCTTTTCACACACTTAACGACTTTCTCTCTACCGGCCCGGCACTTAAACTCCCCTGGGAACCACGGGGGACATTAGTGGAGCTCTCCACAGCATCCTGGCAGATTTCTCTGGCACTACTGGACTATAACAAACTTGCTGTGTGTATCTTTGTCCTTTGTTCCTTTGCCAATTTGTTGAAGCACTTTGAGCTACATCCTCAATGTATAATGTGCTATACGAGCACAAGTTATTATTATTATTGTTATTATTATTATTATTATCTCTGTTTTTCACATACGTTACTAAAAGATATAACACTGTGGGTGCCAATGGCACAGTTCCTGTCTCTCTCACACACTAAAGGCAAAAAGACAAAAAAAAAAACTTCAAAAAAGGATGCGATACTGATGCAAAGACAAGCAACCACTGACTATACAATTCACCACCATCTTATGGCGCTGGTTTATAGTTGCCTATAATAATTGCAGCTCAGTCAGTCCCCATGTGTTACAAAAGACCCAGGCCCAGAATACTTCATGGTTAGCATACGCAACATGAACCAAATCTATCCTGACAGCCATTCTGCCTTCATGCCAGATTTTTTCTTCCATATTTAAAAACATCTAAGATTAGAAAGCATACTGTCAAGTCAGCTTTGTTCATTTTAGTGAGGTGATCTCATACAACTTTGTCACACAGTTTAATCCCCCAGTCAAAATGAAGTTCAAGCCTTAGCTCACATGCCAGCAGAAAGGGTGACCTAGTTCCATACACTTACACAAGACTTTTTTTTTTCTCTACAGCCCTCTACAGTAATCTCTCCTATATTCCAGCAGCCACCATTAATCTCATGTGTATCATCTCACACCCATCAATCTGCCTGCACATGATGAACCATTTTGATAAACTTACAAAATGCCACAATCAGTAATGTAGTAATAAAAATAGACTTTGATACGATCTTCCAGTCCTTGCATAAAGGCCAGCAACATGTCATACAGCTTTCTTTATGTACACCTTTTAACATTTATTCCATTTTGGAACATGCTGAAGTTTCCAAAAAAATCTCTGACCCTTCTGAGAAGAAATCTTAAATGAAGTGTTAGCCACAACACCTTTCCTACAGCTTTTTATCTATTTTTTTGTTTTGTTTTGCTGTCTGTTAGCTGGGTTAGTGTTAGTATCACCTTAAAAAGTAATTAGCACTGAAGACATTTTCTGATGTTTGTATGAAAAAGCTTTTAAATAAACGTTTTTATATATACTATTAGAATATCTCTTAATATTCTTGATAGAAAAATTGTCTGAATATACCCGGGCGAAGAAGGCTCTGTGAATAAGCATCTGTAATCGCTCTGGGAGGCACAGATGTTCATGGATACACATGGATGGTCTAATGTACTGTGTTGTAAAGGTTGGTCAAAGGCCTCAGCCCTGAGTTAGTCTGTGCGTCTATGACATCTCTCTCTGTCACACACACACACACAAATGTGCGCACACACACACACACACACACACACACACACACACACACACACACACACACACACACACACACACACACACCACTCAACTCCCGCGGGCATCCTACATGTCTCTCTCTGTTCTGTTTCCCTGCTGCTGCCCATTAGCATCTCTGCCTACTCACACTCATACCGCCATCCTGGCTGACTGGCTCACCCACGCCTACCATTCAATCACTCGCTTTCTCCCTCTCCCTCTCTCTCTGTCTTTCTCTCTCACACATTCACTCTCTCTGTCTTTCTCTCTCACACACTCACTCTCTCTGTCTTTCTCTCTCACACTCTCTCTGTCTTTCTCTCTTTTTGTGTTAAACTCTCCCTCTCTCTCTCTCTCTCTCTCTCTCTCTCTCTCTCTCTCTCTCTCTCTGTCTCCTTTCTGACACACTCACTCTCTCTGTCCTCTGTCCCCCTTTTTCCTTCAGTCAAAAACACGGTCCTCTGTCACATCCCCCAGCACACTGTACCAAAGACAAGTTAGCAAGCTGAGTACTTGTGAGTGCTTGTCTTTGGTTGTAAACTCCATTGACATGATCGGTGTAAAAAGGCGCTTCATTTAGGAACCAAGACGCACACCACGTTTGAACCGATTTGTCTGTGAGTCCGTGTGAGTGACTGACTGACTGACTGTGTGTGTGTGTGTGTGTGTGTGTGTGTGTGTGTGTGTGTGTGCATGTGACAGAAAGAGATAGAAAGAGAGTGACAGAGACACAGAGACAGAGAGAGTGTGTCTTCATGTGTGCCTTTTCAGGCCATGTTATGTTCAATACTTGACCCCAGATAACCTGATGTGTGACAGAATATTGTGCTCTAAATCAATTGACTTGTAAAGCACACTAACCTTTCATTGTGGTGGGACGTTTGGGCATGTCCAGAGTGCTGTATTTCTTGTCACACAAACCATGGCGCTTGCCTGCACAGAATGGGCATTTTATTTCATCAGACACACACACACACATCGCACAATCACTTGTTTTATTCTGTAGTAGAATGTCAAGGTACGGGCCTGCCAATGCCCAAACAACAGAACAGGAGTAGGAGTTATATGTGGGTGGTTTTGCGTGGGTGGAAATACTGTATCTACAGAGTGTCAGCAGGAGATAAAGAATCAAGGTTCCATCAGTGAGTAGAAAAAAAAATAAAATAAAATAACAAGTAAGAGAAAAATGTTCACTTACACTGACTGAACCATTCCTCTGCAGTTGGGCAGTGGAGGGACGAGTGCCAGAGAGAGAGAGAGAGAGAGAGAGAGAGAGAGAGAGAGAGTACATGAAAGAGAAACAAAAGAAGAGAGGAAGAATAATATAATAATAGCTGGGTTTTTTTAGCTGAAGATTTGTGAAACCTTTTAGTGGCCATTATCTTAATTAAAGTATGAGCTGAAAATGTAGGTTTGGACATTAATCAAAACCAGCCTACTTCCATCTTTAATTCAATTGATTCTCTTGGTAGTTCATCAGTTAGCCGTAATGAAGACGATGCATAAGTCAATTCTAAGAAAGAAGTTGGCATACAAGCAAGTAGCTGACAATGCTGTTCAACGCGTTTCCTTACCGTATGTTTCCTAGCTTCAAAGAAGGCAAAACTTTTGTAAACCTGTTTCACTGATCACTAATCAGCTGTACAGTCCTATTTACAATGTATGTGCATTCCAGTCATGTCAAATCAGGTTACGTTTGAAGTCACTTTTCTTTAGCCAATAGAGCACATTTAAATACAAAGCAGTTCTATCAAAGTGTCTTTTTTCCTGCATTTAACTGGCTATTCTTACTTAGCAACCCTGGAGATCACGACATTCTTTCCAAGTAAATGCCTTTGTGTATGTTTGTATGTATGTGTGTGTGTGTGTGTATGTGTGTGTGTGTCTGTGTGTGTGTGTGTGTGTGTGTGTGTGTGTGTGTGTAGATACGGTGGTGTGTCTGAAGTGTCCCTGCCAGGAGAAACTTACCTAAGGCACATCTGTCTCCTTGAGTGTGTGTGTGTGTGTGTGCAAGGGTGTGTGTCGAGATTGCATTCAGACCAACGAAAAAGAACATAAGAACTTTTGGGTCTAAGGCAGATCTGTCTGCTTGTGTGTTCCCTCCTGGTGTGCACCCTATAGGCTGCACTAACTTTACCATGCCTTGGCTTACTCTGTGTTCCTCTACGCTTCTGTTAGCTTATTTGTGTCCTCCTTCTGTAAGGTGCTTTGGATAAAAGCACCTGCTAGGTGTAATGTCATGTAATCTAAGTAACTATTTGATGGAAACATTTCATAAAAACATTCTGTGCTAAGTCTTCTTCACTGATATACTTTTTCAGTTTCCCCCTTTAACGTTCACCCTTTTGGGTTTGGGTAGTGCGGGGTGTCCAGTTGGCTGTGTCCAGTTGCCTGACCTTTGGCAGACTCCTCCTTCTTGCACAGATGCCCCCCTGATCGTGCGATCTTATTGGCCGCCTGGCTTTTAAATCGCTCCGCCCCGGGGACCTCTTTGTGAACGTGATAAGAGAGGTTGCGTAGGATGCACACGCAGTTCTCCACAGCCTAGGAGTGAAAACACAGAAACAAACAACAATCATCTACAGGCAAGACATTAAAAGACAGAGAGAGAGAGACAGAGACAGAGACAGAGAGACAGACAGAGAGAGAGGAGGAAAGAGAGAAAAAGGGAAAAAGAATAACATGGAGAAAGAGATAAAGGGAGAGAAAGAAAGCAAGTGTGTGTTCTGACAGAGAGAGAGAAAGATAGCGAGAGAAAGAGAGAGTAAGACGGATACAGCCAGAGAGATAGAAAGAGAGACAGACAGAGAGAGAGAGAAGGAGAAAAAGAGAAAAATGGAGAAAGAGATAAAGGGAGAAAAAGAGTGAGTGTGTGTGTGTCTGAGAGGGAAAGAGAAAGATGGAGAGAGATTCAGAGAGAGACAGAGAGAGACAGAGAGAGAGACAGACAGAGAGAGAGAGAGACAGAACGATAGAGAGAGAGAGAGAGAGAGAGAGAGAGAGAGAGAGAGAGAGAGAGAGAGAGAGAGAGAGAAAGAGAGACCAGGCACTCCAAACAAACACAATACATTCATAATGGATGTGGGAGTTTTAGTATAGCTGCCCTGCACGAACAGTAGCACTCTAAGCCTATCCAGTGTGTCCTATCTGCTTACACTTTATTTATCTCCCCACTTGA